>CAJHNH020001781.1:0-144295 GCA_905116865.2 Candidula unifasciata | reverse complement strand
TTTTTCACGTCTTCATTTACATTGGACAAATAGGACTAGGCCTTTTTTTAGACCAATCAGCGCTCGGTGGGTGATGCGGTCAGCATCATGCTGGCCGCATTTACTTCCCATGACTTTACCTGGTACCCATTTTAGATGGGTTGCCCTGGAACCCAAGACAGAAGTAATGTCAATAGGACAAAAGAAGACAGATCTAAACATAGCAATAGAGAACAAAGTCATTAAACAGACATCTGAGTTTAAATATCTGGGAACTACATTTACCGAAGATGGGAAATTGGATAAAGAAATTGACATTAGATGCAGTAAAGCAAACCAAGTATTGGGACAGCTAGCTCCCCCTCTTACAGCATAAGACAATCCCAATCAGCACACAAAGACATCTTATTCAAAGCATATTTATTCCAACTCTGTGCTACCAGTGCCAGACATGGTCACTCACAACAAACCATAAAAGAAAATTAGTAACCATGAAAATGAGATGTCTGAGAAGGGCTGTAGGAGTGACCATAAGAGATAAGATCAGGAATGAGATCATAAGAGAAAAAGTCGGCACAGAACCAATTCTGGATTACATACAAAGACAGCAAGTGAAATGGTTTGCCCACTTAGAGAGAATGCCTTGTGACACCATACCATACAAAGCATACATGGAAAGAGAAGAAGGTCGTAGAGCAAGAGGTAGACCAAGAACAATATGGAAGGATAACATCAGAGAAGCTCTACAACTGCACGATGTGCCTATGGTCGAGGCGGCCAGAAGAGCCAGAAACAGAACCTTATATCTCCCTCGACACCCACAGCGGTAAAAGAGGAAGTGAAGAAGAGAAGAAGACCTGGAACCCAAGGTCGTATTTTGCCAAATAGCCGACCCACTCGTTTGGACTTGAACCCACTACATTCGGATCTACAGGCGAGCATCTAGCCGTTACATCACGGAGGCTGTCCCACCACAATAGATCATCGGAATGAAAGAATGAGTACACCGTTTTCACAGCCATAGAAACGCACAGGCTCAAGCACAGTACACCATGCAGAGTTGAGCGTTGAAGGTCTGAGTAGTTAAACGAAGGAGGGGAGGAATGAACTACTGAACGACCTAACCAATGAGCTGTGCAGTGAAGAATTCATGAATGGTTAGAATAATAAAAATTTTTTAAAAAAAGTAACTAATAGTTGAACAGGAAAGAAATGATTGGTAGTAGGACGAATGGTGGAAGAAATAAGCAATTGAATATTAAAAGAACGAGCTTTTGAACGAAAGAAGGGATGAAAAACAGCCAATTACTGCCCTAATTATATCACTTTTGCGGTGTAGGCGGGGGGGGGGGAGGGGGGGGGGGGGGGGGGGGGGAATCTTTGAGCCTGAGGATTTAGGGCCGCATGGATAGTGGTGTCGACACGATTGTGCGGGTAAGGATTTTACTTTGCCCCTGACAGAAACACATCCTAAATCTTATCGAGGATTCGAACCCGGGTTTCCCATAAACAGCTGTATAGCGGACAAGTCACTTGCTGAACGAACCAACCAGTGGGCCGTTCAGCGAATAATTCACGATGGTTGTACAAACATTGCAGTGAATTGTTGAAGAACGAAAGAAAAAATAAATGATAGAACGAACGACTGAACAAATGAAGGAGTGAACAAATGAACGAAAGAGAACCGGCATCCAAACAACAAAAGGAGAATTTAATATTGAAAGAACTAAACTGGGTAACCACGCTGCCTCAGTCTGTGGCCGTCCAAACACTGAGACATCCTCCCCCTATTCCCCGCGCCGCCAACCACTGACCTCCACACTACGCGCGCGCGCACACACACATACCCGCATACACACACACATACTCTCTCTCTCTCTCTCTCTCTCTCTCTCTCTCTCTCTCTCTCTCTCTCTCTCGTTGGTTAACTGATTAACTGACTAACTGACTGGCTGACAAACTCAGCTGTATTTTTTTCCTTTCCTTGTTGCTACGTGAATGTTTGACACTTCTTTCACTATGTGCGTCTCTAGTGAACAGTAAACATAATAATTTGAACTGTGTGGGTAGACACAATAAATGCTGTAGGTGTGCAATAGTTTGTTATATAAGAAACTACAGCAATGCATGCACAAGAAGATTGAGAGCAATGCCGGCACTGAACATCCGTGAAAAAATAGTAAACATAATTAAACACCAGGATGACCAAAGCCTCTAGTAAAAATGGGCACAACCAAGGAAAACAAGTAAATAGACGAAGTACAGGATGTGCATAGGATAAATATACTGAAAAAAAGAAAAAGAAAATATAAGAAAGGTAAATCTAAAACTTGGATAATCAGACAGTAAATAGAGACACTTGAACAAATAACATACTGTTTTAATCCCGTTAAGTGTTGAATTCAGAGCCAGTTCTTGTGTAGGGTGTGTGTGTTTGTGTGTGTGTTGTGTTTTGTTACTTTTCGTTGTTTTGCTGATGAAGGCTTAACACCGCAACGTCCTTTGTTTGTTCATTGTAATTACTTTTGTAAAGCTGACATACAGTGTACTATTTTCTTACCCTTTCTTCATCTCTTCTGTTTTCTTACCCTTATTAGAGGAAGATCGCGAGACATATAGAACGATCGAACGAACGAAGGAACAAACGTTATTTTTTAAAGGGTTAAGAATTGGGCACGCAGGCCCGTCTAACATTCTGCCCTTCAAGGTCTCCCTCCGTTCTTACATCATTTCATTTACACATCAAGTAATATTAAAAATTAGCAACAGCATCAAAATATTCAGTACAAGCACTGGAATGTGCACATTTCTAACTACAGTGAACCGTCATACATACATACAAGTATGCAGACAGACAGACCGAGAGACAGACCAGATAGATTGACAGACCAGACAGACAGACAGACAAACAAACCTAGGGAAAATGTGCGCTATTTCTAACATGTTTCATCTTCTATGGGTGCCACATACGCTGTGCTCAGATAATATTCGAACAGTTTCCGATTGCATGTATAGGGGCTAGTAGTACTTTTTATTTGCTGTGGCAGATAGTTCCATAATTGAGCTGCAGAGTACGTTTAGACAGACAGACAGACAGACAGACAGACAGACAGACAGACAGACAGACAGGCAGGCAGGCAGGCAGGCAGGCAGGCAGGCAGACAGACAGACAGACAGACAGACAGACAGACAGACAGACAGACAGACAGACAGACAGACAGACAGACAGACAGACAGACAGACAGACAGACAGACAGACAGACAGACAGACAGACAGACAGACAGACAGACAGACAGACAGATAGATAGATAGATAGATAGATAGATAGATAGAGAGAGAGAGAGAGAGAGAGAGAGAGAGAGAGAGAGAGAGAGAGAGAGAGAGAGAGAAAGAGAGAGAGAGAGGATAATTATGAAAGAAATGGTAAGATCGTGAAGATAACATGAATGTCTAGAAAAGACTACAGTAGTTGAGTAAGGTCCACAATTCACCGCGGCGTGAAATTGCAAATTCCGAAACATATTTTACCAAAATTCCATTCAGCAGCAAAGGAAGACGCAGCAAATGCAATAACCTCAGGCTAACTCGGCATCTAGGAAACAATAATGCTTTTTGCAAAATATTATTTCTAATAAGAAAATCATAATGCATTTTTTTAAAAAGTATATTAAATCAGTGGCATATGTGCATTTTAATCCACACAGACAGACAGACAGACAGACAGACAGACAGACAGACAGACAGACAGACAGACAGACAGACAGACAGACAGACAGACAGACAGACAGACAGACAGACAGACAGACAGACAGACAGACAGACAGACAGACAGACAGACACATACACAATACACACACACACATACATACATACAGACGGACAGACAGACAGACAGACAGACAGACAGACAGACAGACAGACAGACAGACAGACAGACAGACAGACAGACAGACAGACAGACAGACAGACAGACAGACAGACAGACAGACAGACAGACAGACAGACGGACAGACAGACAGACAGATACACAGACATACACACAGACACACAGACAGACAGACAGACCAGACAGACAGACCAGACAGACAGACCAGACAGACAGACCAGACAGACAGACCAGACAGACAGACCAGACAGACAGACCAGACAGACAGACCAGACAGACAGACCAGACAGACAGACCCAGACAGACAGACAGACAGACAGACCAGACCAGACCAGACAGACAGACAGACAATCAGACAGACAGACAGACAGACAGACAGACAGACAGACAGACAGACAGACAGACAGACAGACAGACAGACAGACAGACAGACAGACAGACAGACAGACAGACAGACGTATATTGACTGAAGACCATGTGTCAACAGGACGCAGTGGACAACGGTCAGGTGGATTGCCAGTAGACAGTCTGGGATAACGACGTGCGTGCACTCAAACGTCGTGACCAGAGAAAGGCATGCACACGAGGAACACCAGCCATGACCTCTCGCCTGATTGCCTCCATGCCGACAACAAGCGAGCACTGTTCGTCTGGCGAGTCCTAAATCCGTGAGGCCACATTCATTAGGGGTTAGTCGAACGTTTGATGTTTCTGCTGTACCGGGGAAGTTCGTCGCTTTTCAGTTCAAAGGTCACCAAGTGCAGTCTCTGAAAGCTATGAATAAACGTAGGTGAAAGTATTTCAGTTTGTTTTTTTCCCGTTTATTTGCTGTAAACTCCAGCGGAAA
Organism: Candidula unifasciata; assembly: GCA_905116865.2. Taxonomy (NCBI): domain Eukaryota; kingdom Metazoa; phylum Mollusca; class Gastropoda; order Stylommatophora; family Geomitridae; genus Candidula; species Candidula unifasciata. Next base: position 139,582 of record CAJHNH020001781.1, on the reverse strand, counting down.
ATGTCTAGTTGTTCGTCCACTTCTTGATTTTGGTCGTGTCCCGGAATTCGAGTTCTGCTTCACATCTTTCACATTTAAAAATCTCACGTATTCGTAAGCCTCATCTCTCATGTAGATGCACTTCATCTTCAAAAGACCCCAGTCCCCAGTTTGTGGGCTTGTTCAATACCCTTCTTAGGAGGGGGGGGGAGGGTAGACGGTCCATAGCCCCTTCCCCCCCCCCCCCCACTTTCTTTCCCCAAATAAAACAAAACCCGGAACTCGCACATGGACTGACTGACTGACTTTCTACTCCACTAGGACATCACACAAGCGATAAACACCCGATGACACAAAGTGCCACCATGCGGATGAGGATCACCGTGGAGAGGTCCCAGAAACCGCGTTCAGACAATTGGCCATATTGATGGCCTGCCTATAATGCGGCCTCTGGCAAAAGCCAGATTGGGGCTTCAAATAACAAAAAATTACGTCCTAAAAAGGACATGTAATATTTCTCGCACATGGAGCCTTTATTTCAAATTTATATGTTCTGCGTCCTGACTAGCCAGTGTTGCCACTTTGGATTATTACATCCAGATTTCGGTGTTTTCCCTTGCAATTAGATGGCGTTTTTGAATTTAGATGGTAGATGTTTTCTAGACGTTTTTCATTTGGTGAATTTATCAAATCTAACCTACGAAACAGGATGAAACTGGACCTTTTAAATGCTGTCTTGACAATAAAATTCGGCCTGATAAGAGTAGGAAAAGGCTGTTCCACTTATCAGCTCCCTGATTGGGTTTTAAAAGAAATTGGAACAGCTAAAGCATACAAGAGTCATTTTGGAACTGAAGCTTCAACTTCATCATCCAAGCTAAGTTTATCCTGTGGATCTTGTAAGGCAGACTTCAGTAAAGATGAGGATATTTTTCTATAGGTTAAGTCATATCTATTGCTATGTAATTTGTGACTCTTTCCATTTGGATTTTTTTTAGAGATGTTTTCCACGCAAATTTAGATATTTTTAGATTTTTTTTGACTCCGTTTTAGATGTTTTTTTGTCAAAGAAAAGTGGCAACACTGGTTCTGACGGAAACAGACATTTTCATAAATGACCTTGACTCCAAGGTGAACCCAGCCTTGAGTGGGTACCAGGTGCAATCCTGGGAAGTAAAGGCGACTGGCGTCATGCTGACCATATACACCCCCCTCCCCTCAAGTGCCAGATAGTTTATAACATATAGGCCTAACCCTATATGCCCAATAGGCCTAAAGGTATGGAAAGACGTTCTGTACTTCCTTTTCTCTCAGTGGTTATTTATTCGACGGACCATCATCATGGCGCACCGGTGTAACCCATAAGTTCTCCCTTTTACCTTCAGCTTAAGCTTAAATCTGAAGAATCTCAGCTCACTGCACAAACTCCATTGCACCAGCGACGATACTGAAATACTTTGGGTAGACTTTGAGCTCAAAATTTTCCACGGGAAGCGCTGTTTGGCTACTCTTTTTTTCCATTGCTAACTGCCAAGGAATTTTTTATGTGCGCAACAGTACACACGGGCGTCTGATCTTACTACCCAGAGACCAGAGGAAATTACTAGAAGTCGCCGTGAGAAAATCCCTGCCTTTTTCGGGGTTTCAACCCGGGACCTCTAGCACTCGAGACGGATGCCATACATCGAGACCACTCAGCTCCCTAATGGCGAATGTGGAGCCGATAGTTAACTTATATTTATGTCGACTAATCTTCCCTCGATGGATGACGTAGTCAACCTTGCACCTGTCTCGTGTGTCCTTCTTAAACACACTCAATAGCCATTCTGAGTCGGGGTGGACTTTCAGCGAATATCATAACTGTCAGTGTGGCCTTAGCGTTATTGCACGATTGACTGAGTGGGCCTAGCATTACTGCATGATTGACTGAGTGGGCCTAGCGTTATTTCATGATTGACTGAGTGGGCCTAGCATTACTGCATGATTGACTGAGTGGGCCTAGCGTTACTGCATGACTGACTGAGTGGGCCTAGCGTTACTGCATGATTGACTGAGTGGGCCTAGCGTTACTGCATGATTGACTGAGTGGGCCTAGCGTTACTGCATGACTGACTGAGTGGGCCTAGCGTTACTGCATGACTGACTGAGTGGGCCTAGCGTTACTGCATGATTGACTGAGTGGGCCTAGCGTTACTGCATGATTGACTGAGTGGGTCTAGCGTTACTGCATGATTGACTGAGTGGGCCTAGCGTTACTGCATGATTGACTGAGTGGGCCATAAAAATGGCCTAGCCATAAATATGACGATAATGACTGAAAGAGGTTTCTGGGACCTCTCCACGGATGATCCTCATCCTCATGGTGGCACTTTGTGTCACCGGGTGTTTATTGCTTGTGAGATGTCCTGGTGGGGTACAACTTACCTACCTATTAGTTGCCTTCATTCTTTCACTGGTCCTTGAAACTGAAACAAAAAACAAAAGAGCAGTTAACCAATCCCTTCAAATGACATTACAAAATTGCGTCAGTATACTCTCAATCCCTTGCCCGAAAGTCAAATAATGAGAAAACATTTGTAAAAGGTACGTTAACTCTTTCAGTCTCAAGGAACGCATCACAGTTTTATAGATTCCTACCTATAAATCCTGAAACCCATTGAACTCAAGATGTGCCAGTTATTAACTTCTACTGGTTACCCCTTGGGCCTCTGATGCGAAACCCCAAGGGACTGAACAAGTTAACAGCGGGCGTGGTTTTACAAGTATAATTTTGCACGAATAGGTTCAGATGGCACCAACTTCGACAGCCCCGTGTAGAGCTAGATCAGCTTCTTCTGCTGCCCCTCACCCTACCCCCCTACCCCTTTTCCGCCCCTGGTTTATGTTGGTCCCCGGATGTGTTCATCATAACATTCCTCTTTGATCCGCCTCTGCAAGTTGTTTGTTTTTGATTGTGCAATGGTTCCTTCTTCTTTGGAGTAGCAACCTATGATGAAGAACAGGTCAGTGATACACAGTGATTTTGACCTATCTGTCCAAGGCTGGGAGGGTCAGAGGACTTAGGGATTCCAGAACCGGAAGGCTTAGGCAACGCGAGGAACCCCCCCCCCCCCCTTTTTCCCTCCCTCCCCCCCCCCACCACCACAACCTTTCCACTAGAACACATGGCGTTGACGTATTAGCCTAAAGTTTTGTGAGTTAGGCCCGGCTTAACCCCACCCAGAACCCCCACCTTCTCCTTCCCCAACAATTCACAGATGCAGGGGTTCCCAACCTTCCTAATGGCGCGACCCTTTATTAAAGTCCCTCATGTTGTGGCCACTCCCAACCACACACTTATTTTCGTTGCTACTTCCTAACTTCAATGAATATCTGTTTTGCCATGGTCTTTGGCGACCCCTGTAAAAGGGTCGTTTGACCCAATAAAGGGCCGCGATCCACAAGCAGAGAACTGCTGCTTTAATATACTTGTTGATATACTTCACACTATTTCAAGTATTTTATATGAAGCATTTGCAACTGAGCATATGTTAATAATAATTATTATAATTTTTATAAATATGATGCACCCCCCCCCCCCCCCCCCAAAAAAAAAAAAATCCTCGCCCTTTTCCTTTTTTTTGGTTAAAATTTTTCCTCTGGGAGCTCAAGGGTCCATAGCCCCTAAGTCGCAGCACCCCTGGTCCAAAACTTCTGGTTTTATTTGTTGTGAAAAGCTGTCCTATGTGTTTTTGTTTGTAGCCATAAACCATGACTTCTTAACCCTTTGGCTCGGTACTATGGAAATCGGAACCCTTCGGCCTTGATTCCATGATAGATACCGTAAATCTGGGAGAAATGAGGCTTTTCTGCCTACCCCCGGGGCGTGAACCCGGTCCACAAGGAGTTCGTCACCAGGTCACCACGCAGTCCTGTGTAGCCAACTGCGCTGGAGAGCCCGGCTCCTATGTGATTTAAAAATCGACCAGTTTGCTTTAGAAAACAAACTCGTGGTTTAGATATCGACCAGTTTGGTTTAGAAAACGTCCTACATTGTTTGTGAATCCTCCAGTTTAATTTGGGAAACTCCCCGTGTGGGTTCCGGGGCCCTGTTATAGGGAAAACAAAAATTGACCCACTGCCTACCTAAAAGCATGTCGTAAGAGTCGATTAATTTAAAGCATCCTTAAAAGTCCAAGTGCATCTGCCTGAGAGGCAAGGAGCCAGTAGTCTCCATACAAATGAGTCAGATCTGTAAAACAGATGCCGACGCAACACTGGGCTCTGGAACAGGACTGCAGTCTAGAAGTGGACCAACAACCAGAACTTTCCGCCAGAGTTTACAGCTGGTGAACGCGAAGAAGAAGAAGATTTGGGAAACGTCTTCTGTGGATGAATGTCGTCAGGTTTGGTTAAGTAAACATGGTTTGGCGAGTAGAACATAGGATAGATGAAGTGATGGTATTCAGAACAGCCTTACAGAAATGAACATCAGTCTTAATATTGCTCTTGGCAGAGCTCATCAACGAATGTTACATCCCCCCCCGACACCTCGCTGAGGTACAATGTGGAAGAGAAGAAGATAAAGAAGACTACATGGTTGAAAAATCGTCCAGTTTCGCTTGAAAAACGTCCATCGGTTTGAAATGAGATGAGTTGAGTTGTGTCAAAAATTGACATCACAGGCATTCCTATGCATGCTCCGTCCTCATATTCAACAGCCTGCGCAGAGTTCCTGTACTGAGGGCACTGGTCACAATCTGTTTCCAATGGGCCTTGACCACATCTAAAGAAACCATACAACAGCCAAGGGATGCTGAGGTAGGTTCTGCAACGTCCTGTAAAAGGATACGCAACTAACCTTTTAACCATACTTGTCTTATTGTGTCTTCTGATGGAGCCATCCACGATTTAAATTTGAAATTTGACCAGTTAAAGTGAAAATGATACATGTGCAGGTACTTTGCTTTCTCTGATTTGAGTTTGTAGTTTAGCTTAAACATACGTTTAAAAGATGTCTAGTAAAAATGACAGTGTATCAGACGAGTCTAGCGCCCAACCCGCCAGTCTTTGAACACGAGCCTGCATGTCTACTTTGTTCGTTGCTTGAAGGAGGCGACATACCCCAGGAGTTCCTCGCCGGCCCTCAAATGTGCGCGGTGCTGTTTGAAGTCCCCTCTCATACAGCGGCTGTTGCTTTTGTGTTACCATAATATTACGTGTGACGCCCGGCAGGTGAAGTTAGGTGGTGTGCAGGCGCGTCGCAACATGAAAAACATGTTTGAAAGGGGAGGGGCGCAGGGGAGACAGAAAGGTCTCAATTCTCCATGTTTTTTTTAGGGTCGGGTAAGGCGAGGGGGCTGATATCCTTGTTAAACTTCGCAATAATAGTATTTTATTTAAAAAAAATTTCTTTTATTATTAGTAGTATTATTATTATTTTGCCATTTAACAATGACTAAATCCTGTGAGGCCCCCTTGCCCGCAAAATAAAAAAAAAAAAGGGGGGGGGGAAGCTGAAAAGGTTTAAGCCCTGTCTTATTGTGCAGTATAAATAATAATAATAAACAATAATAATAATAGTAATATGCTAAATGGAAAATGAAAACAAAATAATGTTTTAAATAATAGGAAATCTATAAACAAATTCCCTTCCTTTGGAAAAAAAAAAAAAAAAAAGAATCGTCACGTTCAAGCAGCAAGGGAAAGCTTTATGTTTTAATTGTGACTAAGTTATGTGCGCCACATAAAATGGTTTGGCATTGCACGTCACCAAGAAGCCTGAAAAGGAGAGCGATCAAAGGAGACAGACCCAAATATTGTCCCGAAAGGTGACGAGGTCGTCTATCGGCGAGCCATTAGTCGCCGTTGTTACAAAACAAATGCTTCCAATTCTTTTTGAGGGAAAAAAAAATGCTCAACAGAGAGCATTTATGTAAGGTTAATTAAATTAGGGGGAAAGGGTTGCTAACGGGATCTGAGTACCCAGGTTTTGTTGGCTATAGTGAAAAGTGTAACAGTGTTAGGGGCGTGGTTTAGTGCAACCGATCCGCCTCCCATTGTAAAGTGCATTTCAGTTGGACGATCAATCAGTCAGTCAATCATTTCTGACCAACCGTTTTCTTCAACTCGCATTTATGTTATTGATCAAGAATTCACTGGAAACATAAGCACTAAAGTGAGTACTACGTAATTTCCTGGGAGGTAAAGGCGGTCGGTGTACTGTCTATTACCCTGTGCCCGAAGCGGGAAAGAGGCGAAAATGGTCTTTTACTTTATAACCGATTGTGTGTGTTTCTGTAAGTTCCTTTTCGTGTTAAACGGCTGTAAACTCCGGCGGAAAGTTCTGGCTGTTCATCCACTTTAGGACTTTAGTTGTGCGTGTGTATCACTTTTACGTATCTGGCTTCTTTGTATGCAGACTATTGTTTCTTCGACTTTTAGGCAGATGCACTCCGACATCGAAGTTAAAAGTAAAGGACCCTATCGACGCCTTGCAAGCGTAGGGCATATAGGGCTAGATCCATATTTTATAGACCAACGGCACTTGGTGGGTGATGTGGTCAGCATTACACCGGCAGCCTTTACTTCCCAGGACTGCACCTGGTACCCACTCAAGGCTAAGTAGACCAAGGTCATTTTTGAAAAAAAAAAAAAGTCCGGACCCGTCAGGAACCGAACCCACGACCTTCCGAATCTCAGGCGAGCGTCTAGCCGCTAGACCAGAGGCCCCCCTCCCCCAACCGACATCAAAGGACAAACCCCGAAATAATTCGACGTTAACAACATGTTTGTTAGAGAGGCAGTGGGTCTATTCTTACCCCCCCCCCCTCACAAACCCCCCTCCCCCTGACAAACCCCCTCCTCCATAAATCCGCCCCCTCCACTTTATCGCTCTCGAACCCACACGGTGAACTATGCTTACCCAAGAGTGCGGAAAAAAAAGGGGGGGGGGAGGAGGAGGGGTTATTGTTAAAGCTTCAGCCAGTTTCAGCGGTTGCCTGTTCGGTGTGTGGTAAATCACACCGAAAGGCCCGTCCTCATCAGAGACATCACCGGGATCAAGCTAATGACCTCCTTTGTTTTAGTCTGTCATAGACTTTGTCAAGGTTTCAACTTCACTTCAATCGTGTTTTCCCCTATTATTGCTCCCTTCCTGTGCCAGTGCAAATCAAATGAAATATCCCTCACTGTGGCATTTGAAAAACTGGTGAACAAACAATCAGTCTTAGAACGATCACGAAGTATGCGCACGCAGTAAATGCGTATGGCAGTTACTAGAGGCGCCAAAGCCAACAGTCGCCGCCAGAAATGCAGTTTGTCGTCGATTGAAGGTGTCGGGCACGATAAGTTGGCTATACACACGCAGCTTTTTACAAAATGTATATCACCCGCTTACTCGTAAACCGGCTACCGGCTTTTTTTAAATACCACGACACAACCGCTGCATTAAAAAAAGGCATTCCACATGAAAAAGGCAGCTCACAGTTCTGCACCAGGCACTAAAGTCAGTGGTCTAGGAAGCAAAACCATGACGTCCTTTGTTTGTGTCTGCATTATTGAAATTAATTACTGGAAAGTGCTGTTTTGAATATCTAAATATCTCATGTTTTCTCTTGGATAGGTATCCAAGAGTGGAGACCCACTCTTTCAACAGGAACGAACGTTACGACTGGACCTAAAACAAGCACTCTAGGAGACCCAGTCTTTCACCTGGAACAGAAACAAGTACTCTAAAAGACCCAGTCTCGCATCTGGACCCAAAACAAGCACTCTAGGAGACCTAGTCTCTCACCTCGAACAAAAACAAGCATTCTAGGAGACCCACTCCTTTACCTGAAGAAAAAAACAAGCACTCTAAGAGACCCATTCCTTTAACTGGAACAAAAACAAGCACTTTAGGAAACCCATTCTCTCACCTGGAGCAAATATATGCACTCGAGGAGACTCACTCGTTCAACTGAAGCAAATCTACGTATACTAGCAGACACATTCTATCAACCGTAGAAACTACAAGAATTACATACGACCCAGTTCTTTACCTGGAGCATCCACTCTGTCGCTTGGAGCATCCACCTGGGTACCTAGAGCATCTACTCAGTTACCTGGAACATCCACTCAGTCACCTGGAGCATCCACCCGGTCACTTAGAGCATCCAATCGGTCACCCGGAGCATCCCCCCCCCTCCCCCCGTAACCTGGAGCAACCACTGGCGCTCTAGTGGCCCATCCTCTCGCTATCAAGGCACATCAACACCCACCAGGATTTATTACTCTACGAGATTTTACAGGCCCACTATTCTCGTGCCAGAGCAGACAAAAGAAGCCAGTTACTGCTTGGGCTGGCCCTTCATAAACACAGCTCGTTCTCAGTAAAAACAGACTGAAGTTTCTGGGATACTTATTCTCCCGCCAAAAAGATAAATAAGTTGACTGGGAAACTAAATCTCCCACTAAGAAGAAACAGGTAAAACTAGGCTGTGAGATTAATTTTTCTAAAAGAAACAGACAAAAGGAATGTTAAGTCAGACTTTCCTTCAATAAACAGACGCAAGGAACGTTAAATTAAAACTTTCCTCCAAGAAACAGCGTTAGGAACGTTAAGTAAAACTTTCTGTCAAGAAAGAGACATAGGAACGTTAAGTCAAATTTCCCTTCAAGAAACAGACACAGGAGGGTTAAGTCAACCTTTCCTTCAAGAAAAAGATAAGGAACATTAAATGAATCTTTCAAGAAAGAGACATAAAAAACGTTAAGTCAACCTTTCCTTCGAGAAAGAGACATTAGGAACGTTAAACTTTCCTTCAAGAAACAGACTTTAGGAACGTTCAGTCAGACGTTGCTTTGGGAAACAGATATAAGCAAATTAAAAAAAAAAAAAAACATTCCTACAGATATACACATAAATAACGTTAAGTCAAACTTTCATACAAGAAACTGATATCAAGTCGTGGAAACAAATTCTCACACTAGGAAGTCTGGAATACGAATTCTGTAACTAAAAGACAGACATAAGCAGATCGTAAGTCAAGGTATCCTATCAGAAACAGTTAACAGCAATGTGAAAGACGAATTCTCTCCCAAGAAAAAGAAACGTTCTCCGTTTGACACATTCTCCAGTCAGAAAGAGACACCTACACTTCAGGAAGAGCCCTGTCACAGCAGGTGTAGATATCATACCTCCAGGAATCCCACTTTGCCATCACCAACGGACATCAGCGCTCCAGGTGGTGCCCCTCTTTTGACAGAAGACTGCTACTTTCACACATCGTAAACTGCTTCCCGTCTTCCCAAAGAAAAGAGAAAATTTGCCAGTTTTACGAGCTGTCCTAAACGGTGGATGTGACAGGACCTCTTCTCTCCCCTGGCCGCCTCAAACGGCTGTCATCTCTTCCTGTTTTGTTGGAGACAACACTCATCTGTTCCACATGATTGGCTCTCGATTGAACACAATTCAACCGTATCGGAATCATTTTCACGTCTGCTGGCTTATCGGCCAATAGCTGAAGAGCTGCTGAAATGAAGAATATGACTAAAGTGTGCGCATTTGCATTTTGCGTAGAAGTGACAAGCATATCGACGGATGACGTTTGTTTGACTATGACGTGTCGCTGAGAGCAGACGAAGAGCTTATAGTGAAAGTGAACACTCTCACGGACATACTGTCAGTCAAACATAGGAGAGCCCAAAAACAGGAGTAACCGTGCTTGCGTGAGAAAGACTATCTGGAGGCTCTACTGTGGATTCTAACTTGTACTATGGAGCAGTCGCGTTGGATTTGTTTCTTATGTGGACTAGTAATTATTTACATGTCCTATCTTTCCGTGGACGCAGTTCGCTGGATGTGAGTACTCAAGTGTTTTTCAGTGTTTGTATCTTTCTATGTCGGTGTTTCTGTGTCTAGGTGATCTTTGTTATCGTACTTTTCTGTCTCGATGTCTCCATGAACTTGTCTATCTGTCTCGATTTCGCATTGGTCTTCTTGCTTACACGTTTAAATATCACCCTGTTTTGTGTGTCTCTCTCGTGTGTTTATGTCTCACGGTTGTTGTTGTTGTTGTTGTTGTTGTGTATGGTTTCTCTCTTTTTGTGTCTGCCTTTTTGTCTGAATGACTTTACATTGGTGTAGCTTCCAGTTTCTGCGTCTCTCTACCCTTCTTTATCTGTTTCGTTGTTACCTTAATTGTTTGTCTTTTGTTTCCTTTCTTGATGTCCCTGTCTTCTTAACTTTATGTCTTGGTTTTCTGTGTGTCTTTCTGTTGTTCTAGCTCTGTGTGTTCTTGTCTATCTATATTTCCCTACCAGTCTCTATGTATCATGCGAATTTTTTTGTCTCACTATCTCCTGGTCTCTCCTTGCCTTAGTTTCTCCCTTTCTCAACGTGTTTCCTCGTCTTCGTGTCCCAATAAATGTCTCCGTGTTTCAGTGCCACAGTTTCACTGTATGTCCTTGTTGCCGCTTCTTCCAGACTGTTGCTGCCATTTTTCAATGTCTTCAATTCACTTTTTCTCTGCGTCCCCCTCTCACCATCTCTCTCCTGTTTATGCCTGTCTCGTTGATTACCCGTCTCTGTCTCAGTCCTTGCTTTTTTTGTGTATATCTTTTTCTGTGTATATCAGACTGTCTCTCTCAGCCTCGTCTCTCTCTCTCTCTCTCTCTCTCTCTGTATCTCTGTGCCTGCCTCTGTGTATGTAGGTCTTTTAAATCCTTTGCTTGTCCCTGTATGTCTCATGTATCTATACATTTACTTTTCTGTGCAGGTCTTTCATTCTAGATGTTTTTTCGGTATGTTAATTATGTTACCCCCAAAATGATGTTTATGTAAAATACTGATATTTCATGAAAATAATTCTGCATCACAAAAGTGGTAGTTAATGAAGAGAAGATGATGGTGGTAATTGTGAATATTTCACATGCAACTCGGAATTAAATAGGGACATTTCCCCAAGCTAGACATTGAGATAATCGACTTCATTGCACCAGGTTCCCCGTGTGGGTTCTGAGATCCCAATGCGGGGAAGGGGAGGGAGGAGAATAGACCCCCTGCTTCCAAATCAAGCATGTCGTAAGAGTCGACTAATCAAGGGTTTCTCTTGAACTTGGAGTGTCTGCATGAGAGACAAGGAATCAGTTGTCTGCATACAATTCAGCAAATGTTTTAAACGGACATGCACGCCGAAGGTCAGTTTCTGATACAAGACTTAAAAGATGAGGATGATCAATCAGAACTTTACGCCCGGAGTTTATAGCCGGTGAACGCGAAGCAGTCACAGCCAGAGAAGAAAAATAGTAATAATAATAATAATAATAATAATATAATAATAATAATAATAATAATAAGAGAAGAAGAGAAGAAGAAGAAGAAGAAGAAGAAGAAGAAGAAGAAGAAGAAGAAGAAGAAGAAGAAGAAGAAGAAGAAGAAAGAAGAAGAAGAAGAAGAAGAAGAAGAAGAAGAAGAAGAGAAGAAGAAGAAGAAGAAGAAGAAGAAGAAGAAGAAGAAGAAGAAGAAGAAGAAGAAGAAGAAGGAAGAAGAGGAAGAAGAAGGAGAAGAAGATAAGAAGAATGTTGAAGTGTTCAGCGTCGGCCAGATCAACTGGCCCCACAGCACCATTTTCCTAAGGCCGTAATGACCTATTTGTACCTCCACACTCTTCACTCGCTCGTAAAGGGCCCTCACAACTTCTAGCCTGTCAAACATCAGTTGACCACTAAGTGGTGCAGAATCGGTCAGTCTACTGCCTCCTAGCTTCCAGCACACCAGCATAACATGGTATCATTGGCAACTAAAGAGTCGATAGACTAGCTTGTTCTGTCTTAGTTGCATATCGCTGGTCTATGGATCGCACCGACACTGTTGAAGGATTGTGGGAGAGGTGTCCACATCACTGATAGGAATGCGAGGATAGGCAGTAAAGATCGGCACAGTCCGGCATGTGAGGCACACCGGACACACAACAAGTCCAGTCAAACAGCATAGCACTGCCACTATAAACCGCCGGACGCTGACGAATATTTCAAAGAGGGTCTGAACACCTAAAGACGTCTCCGCAACGCCTTGAAGACAACCCAACTCATAACTCGTAGCTCAACAATCTAGGAATTGCATGTTTGCAGATTAGGCGACGAAGCCTTTTCCAGAAGACTAAAAAGAACAGACAAATGTTGACTAAGTAATCTAACAATTGCACGCGAAAGAATGATGGTTGACTGGCACGTCAGGCGGGCCAGTCTGTCGGCACAGGTTTTAATCTCATTAAAGTCCAAGTTAGACTACGGCTGGGAAAGAAAAACAACGAAAGCCAGCACCGTGACGACGCCAGGAGAACCTGCGTGTGATGTTGCTTAACGTCCGTCAACAATTGTCAAAACAAACACACTTGGTTCAGCCGTATCACGGCAACCAAACACAAGGGGCAGTAACCCGATTTCCGTCTGCCCTTAAACAAACAGTGGATTCGGCAGAAGAATATGCTGTTGACACTTCTTTTTCTTATTCTTTACGTCCTCTTTTACAGCTTCGGGTGTCGAGGTAGGTATAAGGTCCAGCTTCGTGCTCTTCTGGCTGCTTTGACCATAGACACATCGTGGTGCTGTAGAGAGTTTCTGTGATGTTATGTTCCCAATCGTTCTTGGTCTACCTCTTGCTCTTCGTCCATCTCCTCTTTTGGTATATGCCTTGTATGTTATAGCATCAGAAGGCTTTCTCTCCAAAAGAGCAAACAATTTGATTTGTCCCAATACTTAGCCTGCCTTACTACATCTGATGTCAATTTCTTTATCCAGTTTACCATCTTTAATTAATATTGTTTCAAGATATTTAAACTCAGATGCCTGTTTAATATGTGTATACTATGATGCTATGTTTAAACCCTGCTTCTTTCTTCCTATTGACACTACTTTAGTCTTTTCGACGTGGGTTCCGGGGCCCTATTATAGGAAAACAAGAATAGACACACTGCCTATCCAAAAGCTTGCTGTAAGAGTCCACAAATTGGGAGCTTCTATCGAAGTCAGAGTGCGTCTGCCTTAGAGGCAAGGAACCGCAGTCTGCATACAAATGAGTCAGATTTGTAAAACGGATGCACACGAAACACGCAGGTTCTGGAACAAGACTGCAGTCGGAAAGTGGACGAACAACCAGAACTTTCCGCCAGAGTTTACAGCTGGTGAAGGCGAAGAAGAATAAAAAGATTCTCAAACATTGAGAAAGTTTGACACTGGAGAAAGCAAACCTTGGTTTTCATCGCAGTACTTCCCCTCATATCAAATCGTACACAGAGAAACCACTTGTGGTTTCAGTGAAAGCTTTTCCCCCTCATTTTGTCTTGTCAGAGAAGTAAAAGTTACACCCCCCCCCCCCCCACATTTTTTTCCCACTCTTTTAGGTAGGGTGTGACTGGGTCAACCTCGCGCCGGCCGTTTTACTTTCCATTACATTATCTGTGACTTCTTTAAGGTGGGTATCCTGGAAGCTAGGGTCATTTTTGAAAAACGCCAGACTTGAACCCACGACCTTTCGGATCGACAGGCTAGCGTCTAGCCGCCACAACACAGCGTCTCCCAGTAACGCTGAGTACATGCTGTTATGTAGCACCCACCAAGGCTGGACCAGATGCCGCTTCACTAACTAATGTCGAATGGCACAGGGTTGGGAGATGAGGGGAAATGTTGTGGGGGGAGGGGGGTGGTTCCAAGTGAGGAGGGGAAATCAAGTAATTTTTAAAATTTGGAACAATCCGAGATTTTATTTTCAGTTTAATTACACATAAAGTGATATAATATTTGGGGGGAAAAAACAACAACTATTTAAAAAACAAACAGCCAAGGACATTTGTTGTTTTCATAAATTGTTTTGCATGTGTGGAGTTAAAATCTTATCCTTATGAAAACACCGGCATTTATAGATTAAAAACACATTGTGACCAAAACGGATCTTCATACTGTCTGTTTCACTTGTTGCGGAGTCTATTGGAAAAAAGGGGGCGGGGTGGGCTGGCATATGCTCATGGGGGGGGGGGGGAGGGTCGTAAGGGTATTGCTATGTACTCAAGAGGAGCGTGGGGGTATAGCCATATTCTCAATGGTGCGTGGGATCTTACTATATACTCAGGAGGAGGAGGAGGAGGTGGGGCGTGGTTTTTCCCCCCACATACTCAAGGGATTCTGTCATGTTATGTACTCAAGAGGGGCGTGGGGTAGGGGGGAGGGGATATCCATATTCTCAATAGTGCGTGGGATCTTGCCATATACTTAGTGGGGTCGTGGAATGGGCGGGTGGTGTCCATATACTTTAGGGGGCGTAGGGATCTTGCCATATACTCAGTGTGGTCGTGAAATAGGCGGGGCTAGGAGGGGGGGGGGGGGTGGCCATATACTCAAGGGGCGGAGGGCGTCCAGAAAAAGATTGACTGGTCTAAGGAAAAGCAGGGGATTAGAACGGACACATATTCCCCACCCTCACCCAATTTTAGCACCATAACTTTCCTTTTGTAAAGTAAGTTAGTGAAAGTCTCTTCTCTTTACCTAGTCGACTGACATGGGCGATCATGCCTCTCCCCAACTTGCCGTCTCGAACATCCATCTATCGATTTACGTGCTGACACCCTTCAGTGAAATGACAAAATGATGAAAGAATCTTCTGGCTTTGTTTCTTTACTGTCTCTCTTTTCACAGATCTTTCCGGTCATTACTGCAGGTTCAGTTTCTTTCTCCTCAAAACACGATCAACAATGATGACTCGCTCGCTCTCTCGCTCTCTCTCTCACTCACTCTCTCTCTCTCTTTCACTCTCTCCCACTCTCTCTCTCTCTCTCACTATCTCTCGCTCTCTCTTTCTCTCTCTCTCTCTTTCATTCTCTCTTACTCTCTCTCTTTCTCTCTCTCTCTTTCTCTCTCATTCACTATCTCTCACTCTCTCACTCTCTCTCTCTCTTTCACTCTCTCTTACTCTCTCTCTCTCTCTCTCTCTCTCTCTCTCTCTCTCTCTCTCTCTCACTATCTCTCTCTTTCTATAAATCTTTCTAGTCATCGTATGTTCCAGGTCCCTTTTTCTGAAAACACGACCAGAACGATGACTCTCTCTCTCTTACTCTCTCTCTTACTCTCTCTCTTACTCTCTCTCTCTTTCTCTCTCTCTCTCTTTCTCTCTCTCTCTCTCTCTCTCCTTTTTTCTCTGATATTTGATACGTTGCTTGGGTCATCGCCCCTTTCAAAACATCTGGAAAACCAATTTTGGATCTGTACGGAATTTTAACAATTCTTTAGTAAAATTATATCTTTGAGACCTCAAAAATAGTCTGACTTGTTAACTTATTGCCCAGCCTTCACAGCTGAATGTTAAAACTAGTTGTTGTAGTTTCATTTGCTAGAGCTAAATCAAAAGAGAGGGAGAATACGACATATGGACAGCTAGTGAAATTCTAGAAGAGCCGGCGTTTACACCTTAAAATATTAGAGTTATGAGTTGTTTTATCTTCACAGAATTCCGTAAACCTCCATAGGTGCACAGATACCCCCTTCAGCCACCGCGCTGTCGATATTGTCAATCAATAATGGTTAATATACTTCTTGTACGTCCATTGTGCCTCTTATGTTTGACTGTAAAGATCTTTACTCCCAATTCTCACATTCTTTGCAACGATGTGGACAAGCTGCTTTCAAAATACTCGGAAAGTCCTATCCCTCTGAGTGCATGAATAATGAGGGCCGCGTTAGCGGAGTCGATAAGAGGCTCGCTTTCAAATCCAGACTCGCTGCATCCCACGTTCAGTGTTCGAAACCGGGCGGTTCCCGGGGCTCACCCAGCCTCTTGGTAACACTCTGGGTTTAATGGAGGAACGTCGCTGTAGCTACAGAGTTACGTGCGAACGGCGACACAGGCGGACAATTCTTAACAGCTGTCCGTACTGGTGGCAGAGCACTTATGGTTTATAACCGTGTGCAATGACGCTGGTTAACATCTCCCGACTTTACCTTTATGAACAATGTCGACGTGAACCATACTCCAGCCGTCTGCAACTAATGCAGAACCTGCCAGTCTATCAGCTCTTTCATTGCCATTTTGAAACATTTCCTGCGCAAGAAGGAACATCTATGGGAAGACCCACTGTGATATGATGTCGATTCTAAAATCTTGCACCAGTGCGCATGCGTCAGCCTCGATGTAGCCAGGTTGTCTCAGAAATAAAATCCATTTGTGGGAGATTTTTAAAAACTTTCACGGTGAATTGCTGACACCTGACGTGTGTTCTCACTTGGCGAGAAATGGAAACAAATTCAGTTACTCAGACTTCAGCTCCACACAGGTTTAGCTGAACTATCCTAATGAGGTTATTGCTTTGCAGAAGATTCGATTTAGCTTTTTCATTCTTGACATATGTGTGACAAGCCCGGTATCTAGTCGCGGATGATTGGGTGCTGTTTTTCCCCCAACATATTTGAACCCCCCCCCCCCTCCCGCCCCTCCTCCCACCCCCACCACTACCACTCGAAATAAAATTTTATTTATTTTGCGTATATTACGCCAGGTTTTTTTTTTAAATTCCTACTTATTGTAGGTAGGGGGCTGAGTGAGGTTCTGGGTTCAATTCCCGGTAAGTGCTTGGATTTTTTCACGTGTACCTGGACTTCTAGTAATCCTCCCTGGTCTATGGGTAGTGTGATAGGACGCCCGTGTGCCTTGTTGCACACGTAAAAAGTCCCTTGGCAGATTGAAATCGAAAACCCCTGTGTGGGTTCCGGGGCCCCATTGTGGGGAAAACAAGAATAGACCCACTGCCTCCCCAAAAGCATGTCGTAAGAGTCGACTAATTGGGGAGCTTCCTTTGAAGTCGGAGTGCATCTGCCGGAGAGGCAAGGAACCAACAGTCTGTATTCAAGAGAATGAGATCTGTAAAACTGATGCACACGCAACACTCAGGTTCTGGAGCGGGACTGCAGTTCAGTAGTGGACGATCAACCAGAACTTTTCGCCAGAGTGTATATACAGCTGGTGAACGCGAAGAAGAAGAAGAAAAAGAAATCGAAAAGAGTAGCCTAACGGCGCTGCCCGGGCAAAATTTGGAGTTAAAAATCTACTCAAAGTATTTCTGGATCCTCGTCGGTGCTACAGAGCCTGTGCACTGTGCTGAACTTCTTTGGACTCAGACTGGAGTTAGAAGAAGAACGGAGCACTTATGGTTTACTACCCGTGTACGATGATGTTGTTCCGTTGTTCAAACTTCAAACCTTCAAATCAGTTAAAAAATTAAGTTGATGGTTGATGGACGTCATAATAAATCTCTTTCCATTTGAGAAATCAAGAAAAACATATTACCCGTTGTAACAGAGTATTATAGAGGATTATGTAATATTCTTCTTCTTCAGCCTTTCTAGCCCCCAATGGAGCATAGGCCCTCAACCAACTCATGCCAGGTCGTTCTAACCTTTGCTATCGCATGCAGCTCTTCCCCATGTCTTTCCCATCTTTGTAGCTTTATTCTCCAGCTCCCTTCTCCATGTGTTTTGGGCCTTACCTTTTTCCTATGCCCCTGTGGGTTCCAATGCAAAGACATTATAGTTATATTGTGATCCGGTTTTCTCAATGTCTGTCCTATCCAACGACAGCGTCTCATCTTTTTGTCCACTGGAGCTTGCTTGTAATATAACATCTGTTATTTTGCAAAACCTATTCTTTATTATTTCTAGTAATAAAACTTAAACAGCTAAATATTTCCATTATCCATAGATTTAAAAATGCATACATATTTTAAATGTTTATGAGACTAGCTAGTGTAATTTAAAAGGCAAGGCCTCAGGGCCTTATAGGGCCTCATCAAATATGCACCAAGCACTGTGTGCTGTTAGCTGTAGACTTGTGTTGATCTATCGTTTGTGTAGTATATGTTGAATATTTGTGTTGATCTATCGTTTGTGTAGTATATGTTGAATACTTGTGTTGATCTATCGTTTGTGTAGTATATGTTGAATACTTGTGTTGATCTATCGTTTGTGTAGTATACTGTATATTCCTGTTGTTGTATGTATACTTGTGTTGATCTATCGTTTTTGTAGTATATGTGTATAATACTCGTTTGTGTTATATACTGATCTTCTGTTGATCTATCGTTTGTGTAGTACTTCTGTTGAATACTTGTGTTGATCTATCGTTTGTGTAGTACATGTTGAATACTTGTGTTGATCTATCGTTTGTGTAGTACATGTTGAATACTTGTGTTGATCTATCGTTTGTGTAGTACATGTTGAATACTTGTGTTGATCTATCGTTTGTGTAGTATATGTTGAATACTTGTGTTGATCTATCGTTTGTGTAGTTGATATGTTTGAATCTACTTGTGTAGATCTAATACTTGTGTTGATCTATCGTTTGTGTAGTATATGTTGAATACTTGTGTTGATCTATCGTTTGTGTAGTATATGTTGAATACTTGTGTTGATCTATCGTTTGTGTAGTATATGTTGAATACTTGTGTTGATCTATCGTTTTTGTAGTATATGTTAAATACTTGTGTTGATCTATCGTTTGTGTAGTATATGTTGAATACTTGTGTTGATCTATCGTTTTTGTAGTATATGTTGAATACTTGTGTTGATCTATCGTTTTTGTAGTATATACTGTATACTTCTGACTTTTGTTGATCTATCGTTTGTGTAGTATATTTGTTAGTAATACTTGTACTTTGATCTATCTATCGTTTGTGTAGAATATACTGTATACTTCTGTTGATACTTTTTTGTAGTATATGATACTATCGTTTGAACTCGAATCGAGTATATGTGTGTAATACTGTGTACTTCTGTCTATCGATCGTTTATGTAGTATATACTGTATACTTCTGTTGATCGATCGTTTTTATAGTATATACTGTATACTTCTGTTGATCTATCGTTTGTGTAGTATATACTGTATACTTCTGTTGATCTATCGTTTGTGTAGAATATACTGTATACTTCTGTTGATCGATCGTTTTTGTAGTATATGTGTATACTTCTGTTGATCGATCGTTTTTGTAGTATATGTGTATACTTGTGTTGATCGATCGTTTGTGTAGTATATACTGTATACTTCTGTTGATCTATCGTTTATGTAGTATACACTGTATACTTCTGTTGATCGATCGTTTTTATAGTATATACTGTATACTTCTGTTGATCTATCGTTTGTGTAGTATATACTGTATACTTCTGTTGATCTATCGTTTGTGTAGTATATTCTGTATACTTGTGTTGTGTTGATCTATCGTTTGTAAAGTATATGCTGTGTACGTGTGTTGTGTTGTCTTTCGTTTGTGTAGTATATGTGTATACTTGTGCTATGTTGATCTATCATTTGTGTAGTGTATGCTGTCTAACTATGTTGTGTTGATCTGTCGTTTGTGTAGTACACATCAGCGCATTGCATTATTCGTATGACTCTGGCGTATCTTGTGATTGCTTACTGTTTGTATAGTATATGTGGCTGTATTATATCTGTATTGTGTCTGTATTATATCTGTATTGTGTCTGTATTATATCTGTATTGTGTCTGTATTATATCTGTCTATACACTCATTCATCAAGCAGAAGACAGAGAAAGATGGCAGGTTTTATGTGCTAGTGCTTCCATCAGTACACCTCCACGACTCTAACGGGTCAAGGGTCTTGTCATTTTTATATCATGTCTGTATTGTGTCTGTGCGTGTTTATTTATATTATGTGTGTGTGTGTGTTTGTGTGTGTTTGTGTGTGTGTGTGTTCGTGTGTTTGTGTCGATATTGCGCTTTTCTCTCTATTGTGTCTGCTTACGTCTATTCTGTATCTATAGGGTGTCTGTCTGGGTCTTTATAGTCTGTCTGTATCTATATAGTGTATATCTGTGTGTCTATTGTGTCTATGTCCATATTCTCTCTGTCGGTCTTTCTACATTCTGTCTGTCTGTATCTATATTATGCCCGTCTATGTCTTTTTCATATTTGTCTGTTTCTATATTGTGTCTGTACCTATATTGTGTCTCTGTTTGTCTGTGTCTATATAATGTTTGTGTCTTTACTGTTCATCTACGTCTATATTGTGTGGGGCTTGTAGTAGTCTCATTTGAATCACAGTTCATAGCAACTGGTCAGTGTGGGTATTCCCGTTTAGGATTTTTACTTTTGCCCCCAACAGAAACAAACTATATCGCCTTGCCGAGGTTTGAACAAGGGTCTCATCGAAGAAGGGCTCAGCGTTCTAAACCGCTGCTCAGCAGTAGCGGTGCAGCCAAAGATAAAGTAGAAGACTGGGTATTAAATATAGGCTTTTAGTTAGACCCCTATTTCTACTAGGCCTACATATAAGTCAGCGGTGGAGATCAAGAGGTAAAGGACGGGAGAATAAGAGAGAAGACGGTCAGTTAGGTCTAGTATTTCGTCAATGTCCGTAGCTACAAATGTCTGACAATACATTCTATAAATGTCGGTAATGTCTGCCTGTTTATGCACGTCTGTCTCTTTCGCCATCACTAGGCGGCTAACTGAACTTTTGACCATATCTGTAACTTTAGGAAAAATAGAACCATATTTAGTAGGTGTTGTTTTAAAGACGAATGATGAGAATACCCTGGACAGATAGAAAGAGTAATGAAAATGTCTTGAAAGAAACTGACTCATGAAGAGAACTGATTGCTCACATCTAAAATAGACAACCTACATTCTTTAGTCATGTGATGAGAAGGAGAAAACTGGAGTACATTGTGATGGTAGAAAAGCTGGAGGGGAGGAGAGGCAGAGGGAGACCAAGAGAACAGATGCTAGACAGTCTAACATTGTATGGAAGACTATCTGTGTCAGAGTTGATTGAAAGTACACTAGGCAGAAGATTTTAGATAGACATGACTACCAAAGCCACACGGCATGGACTATGGGAAACCATCTGTGTCAGAGTTGATTGAAAGTACACTAGGCAGAAGATTTTAGATAGACATGACTACCAAAGCCACATGGCATGGACTCTAAAAAGAAGATTTAGGAGTCATATTTAGGATGTATGATGCCCCTGTGATGTCATTTTCTCTGCACCTTATCTTCTCACCATCAGTAATAACCGGGTTTCATACTGATAAAAACCATAAAAATATAAACGGTAATTTACTACTAGTTGTATGGAGTTTCCCACAAGCTTGCACACAAAGGACAAGTATAAACATCAGATTCAAAACCATTACAAGCAAAACCCAACATGCGCTTAAATGTGTTTTTCAGCTGTGGGGGATTTGCATTGAAATGTCTTTTCAAAACTACGGTAGTCATGTTAGGCTAGTTGCGTATCCTTTACAGGACGTTGCAGAACCAACCACATCAGCCCCTGGCTGTTGTGTGGTTTTTCTAGACAAATTTACGTCCAGTAGTTTGCCATTGCTTTCTGTACGGTAACTTTCTTGATACCACTGTCGAAACCAACGCAAGGGGCATGGCCTGCAGCTGGGATCGAACCCAGCATCCCGGCATTACGAAGCGTTCGCATCGACTTAGCCACAGAGCCGACACGGTAGTCGTGTAGAGCATCAAATATTGCAGGTGCCCAAATTCGACCTTGAAAATTAAAAAACCTCAGTCTTTTTCTTCTTCTTCTTCTTCTTCTTCTTCTTCTTCTTCTTCTTCTTCTTCTTCTTCTTCTTCTTCGTCTTCTTCTTCTTCTTCTTCTTCTTCTTCTTCTTCTTCTTCTTCTTCTTCTTCTTCTTCTTCTTCTTCTTCTTCTTCTTCTTCTTCTTCTTCTTCTTCTTCTTCTTCTTCTTCTTCTTCTTCTTTTTCTTTCTTCTTCTTCTTCTTCTTCTTCTTCTTCTTCTTCTTCTTCTTCTTTCTTCTTCTTCTTCTTCTTCTTCTTCTTCTTCTTCTTCTTCTTCTTCTTCTTCTTCTTCTTCTTCTTCTTCTTCTTCTTCTTCTTCTTCTTCTTCATCAGCATTCCGAGCCCTTGAGGTTCTTTGCTGCAGATATCACCCGCCTCCATTCATCTCTCTGGTTGACCTTCTCTTTCCAGCTGGTGACATCAAGTGTTTGCAGGTCTGTCTGGATATTATCTCTCCATCGTCTTCTTGGTCTCCCTCGTGGTCTACGACCATTCATCTCCCTGGTGTGTACAGTTTTCACTTCTCTGTGATCTGACATTCTTTCAGTATGCCCCAGTCATTTCAGTCTATTAGCTCTCATGATACCAGTGATCATAAGTGATTCAAACAGATTATGAATTTCGTTTTTGCCTCTCACTCTCCATTCACCTCTGTTTGCTTTATTAATGGGTAACAAAAAATTGACAAGAAGTTTAAATCATGGCAGCGGTAACAGCTACAAGTACTGCCATGCTGTCAAAGGCGGTGTTGATCTGTCCCTAATTCTGGTAGTCTTCTCTTTTTCTCCTGCTTTCACCATTAACTCTTCGCTTGAGAAGTTATGGCTTACAGCTAGGCTGAGATATCTGCGCCGTATGGCCCAACACATCCGATTTCGGCAAACCTTTAATTATTTGTAATGCTAATGACAAGTTTAGTGCAATCAAACCAGCTGCTGTGTTACAAACATGGCATGTCATCAAATGACTTCAGATGCCATGCTCTAAGAGCATCTTGAGCTCCCTACGTCTCTTGTGATGTCTCTTAGCATTGTATAGGCTTGTTTTCTGTCTTTATACACACCCACATGGGCTGGGTCTGTTGGGCTTCATCTTGTAGAGCAAAGTTGTTTGTTTTTTTCTTTTGAAGAAGTTTTGGGCTCCCATTTCCGCCTTTTTGATCCTAGGATAGTGAGAAAAGAAGGACAAAGCCAATTACTAGGTGGGTGGGTTTTATGGTCCTGAAACCCACACGGGGAACTGGGTGTCATATTTTTAGAGTGCAAGACAGGAAAGAACTATTGTGTTTAATTCTATAAATGTCCATAATTAATCATTGTCTGGCACGAAAATTACAAAAATGTCAGTAGACTCTGATTGTCTGAGGGTTTAACGTCCTTCTGTTCGTTTGTTGCTTGTCCTCTCCAGGACCAGAGTCTGCAGAAGTAACCACAAGGACGCGAATCCTACACTAATTATTCCATGTAAACTTCTTTGAAACGTAAGGTTATACGTGGACCTCCGACCGTCAGGAGGTAACCCGAAGGATTACCCATGCAGGGACAGTAGCATCATATACCCAACGCCACATGTGTACAAAGGGTTATTTATCCTGTGTTGTAGTTTATAAATAGTCTGAACAGACTAATTCCTAAAATGTCTTTAGTCTATCATTGTCTGACAAACTCGCTGTTGTCAGTTGTCTGGGTTCTGCTTGCCTGGTGTAAGATTGATGGCATACCTGTCTGTATTATATAACTGTCTGTGAAGATTTATTTTACAAACATCTCCCTGACAGGGTGGATGTCACGGACCGAACATAAACAAAGGGATGTAACAAACGTGAAGTGTTGATGGCCTCCCCTGTAATGGCACCGACAAGGGGGTGCCTGCGATTTCCCAGAAAGTAAATACACAGGAGACATACAACAAACGCCGGGGTGAAAGACGTTGCAAGCTGTTCGCACTCAGTCCTCCCTTCTCCCAAACGATGGAGGCAAGATAAATGAGTTCTCGAGAATTAATTAATGCAACAAGAGCGAAATCATTAGCGCGGGAAACTTGTGGTTTAGGCATTTTGAGTACCCCCTTCCCCCTTTCTTTGGCCTCCCGGCAAACATTGTAAGGGGTGTACCGCTCCAGACAATTTACACCGGGGGCTACATATCTTCTGCTTCTCCAACCGTCTATCATTATCATCATCATGTAGCAGCCTTTACAGGTCTCTATCACGGTCTGCCTGAAAGAAACTCAGTCTCTCGAGAGCTCGCATGCCTCTTAAACTTTCACACCCAAGGAGACACTTATATCCTGCTCCCATCTTCGCGATGATCGGCCCCTGTCCCTCCTTCTCGGTACCATGCCTTCTGCTATTCTTCTTCTTCTTCAGTCCGTCGTGGCACTTGATGTGGCCAAAATGTTTCAGCTTCCAAGATAAGTTGCTGTTTATTAGCTAATCTTCCTTGATGTTCAGATCTGTTTTCATGTCAGTATTTCAACTCTTCTGTGTGCGTTGTAATCTACGAATATTTCTAAAGCACTTCAGCTCAAAAGCCTATTTTTTCTTCTTTAAGAACTGACAATCTATATACATTCTAATTTAAAGTACTTTGTTACGACAATTTGCGAATGACGCAGAAGTTGAATGTGAAGTCAAAATGTGGTTTAGAAAACAGAGCACTCAGTTCTATGCAGCCGGCTATGGAGGACTGCTAACACGATGGGACAAGTGCGTTAATGTTGGTGGAAATTATGTTGAAGAATACTGGGACAGTGTATGTGTTTTGAAAAAAAATGGTTTTCAAGTTGTTTTTGTCTCCTTTTTTTTTAACACAACAATTGGTGGCTTACTTATTGAATTCCGCTCGTGTGTATTTCATATTATTTCGGTCGTAGTATTATGTATATTTGCCATTGTCCCCGTGTGGGTTCTGGGGCCCCATTTTAGGGGAAGAAAGGATAAACCCACTATCCACAAACAAACATATCGTAAAAGGGAATTAATTATGGTGTTTCCTTGCAAGTTCAGAGTGTATCTGCATGAGAGGCAATTAACCAAATACAGATTAGACAAGTTTTTAAAATGAATATGCACACAAACCTCAAGTTCTTGAACAAGACCAGTATTCAGAAGGGGACGACAACCTAAACATTCCACCTGAGTTCACAGCCGGTGAACGTTTAGATGAAAAGATTTGCTTGTTATTTTTTTTATTATTAATTATTATTATTATTATTATTATTATTATTATTATTATTATTATTATTATTATTATTATTCATCTTTCGTGTGCCGTTAGACGTCACGCATTCGATTTCCCTACTCCGCTCTGTTGAATGTAACTCTCTCGATTTCTCAGATGGAATTTAGCCCAGCGCTTTAAGTCTCTAGTAATAATTCTTCCTAATGTTTCCCATGGGCGTCCTGTTTTTCTCAGACCTTTTGTTTCCCATTTTAGTGCTTGTTTTGTAATTCTTTACTAATTTCTTCTCATGTCCTGTGTGCCAAATATATCTCCATCTTCTGTGTCTTATTGTAGTCGATACAGGTATCTGTTTAGACAATTCCATGATCTCCCCGCTTTCTAAAAAATGCAACCCATATTGTCAACTCCCCCTACAAAATGGTAAGGGTAGTCTTTTTCTTCTTCTTTGCGTTCACCAGCTGTGAACTCCGGTGAAAAGTTCTGGTTGTTCGTCTACTTCTAGACTGCAGCCCTATTCCAGAACCTGAGTGTTGCGTGTGCATCCGTTTGACAGATTTGACACATTTGTGTGCAGACAGTTGGTTCCTTGCCTCTCAGGCAGATGCACTCCGACTTTAAAGAAAGCTTCCGATTAGTTGACTTTTACGACATGCTTTTGGGCAGGCAGTGGGTCTATTCTTGTTTTCCCTATAATAGGGCCCCGGAACCCACACGGGGGGGGGGGGGCAGGGGTAGTAAGCTCTCAGTGATTCCTCTGTGGTGCTGCCCCTGAGGGAGATTGCCACAATATCTTCAGCCAGCGAGCACTAATCCAACTTTTGTATTCGTCCAAACGTCTGCCAGACAAGAGGAGCGATTTCAAAGTGATGACAATTGTAATTGCTGCAGGCTTGTGGGTCTGTAAGTATCGCGATCACAAAAAACCAACACACACCTCAAACTATCAAGTTGCCTTGGTTTTTTACAAACAAATCCACTTCGGTAATCGCACTAAACTGCAGCCACTTAATGCGTCTTCTTTGGGGTGTTAATTGTTTGCAGCTTAAATAAGTTCCTTCTTTTATTAGTTTGAGCCCACAATTATTTTTTTTTCCCATTAGTTAGTTTAAGGTTTGAACACGGGTGGTAATCCATAAGTGCTCCGTTCTTCTTCTAACTCAAGTTAGAGTCTGAAAAAGCTGATCACAGTCCACAGGCTCTGTAGCACCGGCGAGGATCCCGAAATACTTTGGGTAGATTTTTAACTCCAAATTTTGCCCGGGCAGCGCCGTTAGACTCTTTTCGATTTTCAACTGCCAAGGGACTTTTTTTCGGTGCGCAACAATGCACAGGGGCGTCTGATCTCACTACCCAGAGACCAGGGGGGAATTACTAGAAGTCCAAGTCCACTTAAAAACAATGCCAGCTTTTACCGGGGATTGAACCTCGAACCTCTAGCACTCGAGGCGGACACCATGCGTTTGTAAGTCTTTCCTCTTAAGCCTAGAGCGGCGCATTGGGCAGAGGTCATAGCTATCCATGTCTGACGGATCGTTGCCACCTGCTTTAGGTCTTAGATGTTCATTATGGCCATCGTTGAGCCTTCCCTGATGATGGTCTCTTTCGGTTTTCCCCGTTTTCTCTTTCCTTCCGGTGTCCATATAAGGGCTTGATGGGGAATTCTGGTCTTATTTATTTTTGGTGCAGCTAGTTTTCTTCTTCTTCTTCTTTTGTCAAAATCTGCTTGTGCCTTGCTAGGGTGTCGGTTTCTTTTTTTTTGATCGGCAACCGGAGAAATCAGCCCGCGATCAGTTAGTTTTTTCTAAGACATGCCGTGATGTTTTTTTTTTTCAAGTTATCTACGTTGCTCCTTCAATCCATCTTCTTCTTTGTGTTGGTTCCCTGCCTCTCTTTCTTATTTTTGTGTTCACATGTTGTTGCTCTTGATTCCTTCATTGTTGTTTCCATTCTGTATACAGTGACCAAGGCATTTCATTCTTTGCTTCTCAAAAATTTAACCTTGGGTATGGTTCAATAGTTCGTGTAATCACATCGTTTCTCACTCGATCTCTTCTGGTTTTATTCGCAGCCATTCTCAAACATCTCATTGGTCCGTGGTAGTCACTCTCCGGTGTTCTTTTGCAAGTACAAGTCTGACATTGATAACAGAATGTCGGTATAAAGATTGTATTTATAAATGCGAATTTTTCTCCGAAAAATTAAATACATAATCTTGCTTGGTGTCGTTTTTTTTTCATTTTTTTGGATGGCGTATTGCATTTGAAATCTGCCCAGGTGATGATTTAGTTTTTAGACTAAGAGAGGTTATTCTCAAAATATTTTTTTTTTTTTTCAAATCTAGAACACCGTTGTGATCCAGGTATTGTAATTTATGTCGGAGGAGTAATGATTCTATTGACCGTGTTGCTATGTTTGTTGTACTAAATTCCTTGGAATGATGTGTGCGGTGATAAAATGCTTTTAGCAAGGTTTGGTCCAGATCTGGAGGGTCAAAAGGGTAAATCCATGCAATGCACATGCTCCTGAAATTCAATGCTCTATAGAGAGGTAGGCGCTGCAGAGAGGTTCTTCTACGATAAAAAATATATTTGGGAGTGGGACATGAGTGATATAGGTATTGGAATGATTTCCGACCGTTCACGGATGATGCACAATGACTTTATTAAATTGGAGGGAAAAACCACAGATTGAAATCCTAGACAGGGACGTTTGCAAACCAACCCCAGCAGCCCCTGGCTGTTGTGTGATTTCTGAGAAGAACGAAGTAAAATCCATGCAATAGCACAATGTTCCTGAAATCCAATGCTCTAATTATGGTAGGCGCTGCAAACGCGTTTCGAAATGCCGGGGTGCCGGGTTCGATCTCAGCTGCGGGCCTTGCGTCTTGCGTTGGTTTCGACAATTGTATCGAGAAGCCGACCGTTCACGGAAGCAGTGTCAAAAATACTTTACGTAAATTTGGCTAGAAAAACCACAGGTTAGTTGCGTATCCTTTAATGGACGTTGCAGAACCAACCCCAGTGCCCATCTGGCTGTGTTGATTTCCCCTGCCCAAATTTACGTCCACCAGTAGTTTCTGCTATATTGCTTTCTTGACGGTTGGCGTCCTGGTACGCTGTCGAAACCAAGATATTTCAACGGCCCGCAGCTGGAATCGAATTAGTCAATCTTCCGGCATTACGAAGCTTATAAGATGTCGACTTAGCCACAGAGCTGACAGTGTCAAACAACTTTTCGTAAATTTGCCTAGAAAAACCCAAATAGCCCACAAAATTGATGAGGCTGGTTTTGCAACGTCCTGTAAATGGGACGCAGCTAACATAAACTATGGAAGACTTCTTAACGCGATCTCGCCTTTGCTAGTCTTAGTCGCCATCGCCATCGGCTGTGAGTCCCATGCCTCCATGGAGCACATTTCAACACTATCGTCTAGACTCTGGCAAGACAAAAAGGCGCCCAGCATGTGGTTAAATGGGCTAGTCCTTATTGTTTCAATGGCAGGTGAATCAACATGGTTTAGTTGCTGGACGCTTCCCTGCGGACCACACGGTTGGGGGTTCAAATCG
The DNA here is from genome assembly GCA_905116865.2 of Candidula unifasciata. NCBI lineage: Eukaryota > Metazoa > Mollusca > Gastropoda > Stylommatophora > Geomitridae > Candidula > Candidula unifasciata. The sequence continues at coordinate 111,294 of CAJHNH020001781.1, read as the reverse complement.
CCATCGAGCCAGATCGTTTATGAAATGGCCTTCTCTTCCAGGTCGTTTAACCTAAAGTGGGTACCAGTGGAAGTTTCGGAAAGTAAAGGCGACCGGCGAAATGTTGACCACATAGCCCATCGAGTAACGATTTGGTCTATAAAATATAGGTCTAAGACCAATACGACAAAAGGCGTTGAAAAGGATCCTTTAATTTACTTTACTTAAAGGCATCCTGAAAACTAAGGAGGCATCTGGAGTGTGTGTGTGTGCACGCGCGCGTGCGAGCGTGCGCACGTGTGTGTGTATGTATCTGTGGGTGTATGATACCCGTGAGTGTGACGTGTGTAAGTCTCGTGCTAACACTTCCCTAAGACTTAAACCAAAACAAAATAACCCGTATCTTTCAGGGCCTTGGCTCAAATGTCGTCTGCAGTCATGATCTTCAACGAGGACAAGTGTGAGAAGCTGGAAGGACTGGTCAGACGGCAGAGGCGTCTATGTCGCCGTAACCTGGACCTCATGGACAGTGTCCGAGTCGGTGCCATGATGGCTATACAGGAGTGTCAGGCACAGTTCAAGTACCGCAGGTGGAACTGTTCAACGGAAAACAACCTTCACATGTTTGGAAGTGTCATACACAAGCAAGGTCAGTAAATACGTTCACCTGTCAATTTGGACTTCCTCTTGTCATTAAAATGTATTGAAACACAAACATATATTAACTGGAGAGTCCAAATAATCCAAATCTATTCACTGGATGTACCCACCAAATCCAAGTTCTGGAGCAAGACCGCTGTTCAGAAGTGAACGAACAATGTACAGCCGATGAACGGTTAGAAGTAGAATACAAAAACAAAAACAAAACCAAAAACTTTTTGGCTAAGATCACAGTGTAGCTTTGCTGCACTTGTCTAGCCAGGAGGACCGAGATCGGTCACAACCAAATCACGGGTGAAACCCAATGGGCATCAGCCATCTCTTTAAAACTGATACCGGGCGCTTTTCCCGTTCAGTCTAGATTACCCAAATTAATATCCTCCGGGTAGTCGGGCGGCCAGGCTGAGCATTTGGAGACCGACCCGGTTAAAAAAAAATAAAGGCATGGTAGTCACTAATGTGGTGCTTTACGAGAGAACTAAACAGTTTCCAGTGAGTCAAAAAGGTGAAGAAAGAGGCTGGCGTTGGATAGGACAAACGTTGAGAAAACCCAAGAACAGTATAATTAGAATGTATTAGTGTTTTCCCTATATATCCCTTACCTAAAGTATTTCTTCCACGAATGCCTCTCTACCCTTCCCAGTTTATCTCACTGTTTATCTCCCCTATGTATATCTCCCTGTGGCTCTTAATTCCTCCCCCCCCCCGATTCCCCCTGTTTGATTGTCCGTGTCTCTTATAGATCTCCCACGTCTACCCCATATCTCTCGCCTGTCTTAGTGTCTGTGTCTCTCCTGTCTAAGTGTCTGTGTCTCCACATATATCTCCCCTGTCTGAGTGAATGTGTCTCCCCCCCATATTTCCATGGTCTGAGTGTCTGTGTCTACCCCATATATCTCCTCTGTCTGAATGTATGTGCCTACTAACCCTTATATCTTCCCTGTCTGAATTATGTGTCTACCCTACATAATTCCCCTGTCTGGTATCTGAGTCTACCCAATCAGTCTCCCCTATCTGAGTATCTGTGTCTACCCTATATATACACACACACATTTATATATATATATATATTCCCATCTGAATGTATGTATCTGTCTCGTGTATCTTCCTCATCTGAACGTACGTGTCTACCCCATGCATCTCTGCAGTATGAATATCTGCCTCTGCCACTGGTATCTCTCTTTTTATTGTCTCCTCTATGTATCCCAAAGTCTGTGTTTTCCCATTGCCTCTTTCCGGCCTAATTGTCTCCCCCCCCCCCCCTATATATCACCCCTGTATGAGTTTCTCACCCACATATCTCCTTGACCTTATCCCCCCCCCCCATATATCTCCACTGCATGAGTGTTTCACCAATATATCTCCCTGACCCGAGCGTGTCTCCCTCCCCCATAAATATCCCCTGTCTGAGTGTCTTACCTATCTATATATATCCTCTGTCAGAGTGTCTTACCTATCTATATATATCCTCTCTGTCTGAGTGTCTCACCCATATATCTCCCTGACCCTAGTGTTTCCCCCTCCCCCATATATCTCTTCTGTCTGAGTGTCTCACCTACATATCTCAGGCCTGAGTGTCTCCCCCTCCCCCATATATCCCTTCTGTCTGAGAGTCTTACCTACATATCTCCCGTCTGAGTGTCTCCTCCTCCCCCCATATATCTCTTTTGTCTGAGAGTCTCACCTACATATCTCCCGTCTGAGTGTCTCCCCCATCCCCATATATCTCTCCTGTCTGAGTGTCTCACCTATATATCTCCCTGACCCAAGCATTCCTCCTCCCCCATATATCTCTCCTGTCTGTGAGTCTCACCTATTCATCTACCTGGTCTGAGTCCCCCCCCCCCCATAAATCTCCCCTGCCGCAGTGTCTCAAAAATATATCTACCTGACCCGAGCATCTCCCCTCCCCCATATATCTCCCCTGTCTGTGTGTCTCGCATCTCCGTGTGTCGTCTATTGGTAAACTGAGAAATGTAAACACATAAAAAACGAAACTGAGAAATGCCAGGGCTGGAGAAGAAACATCAAATCATTTCTCGACCTGGTGTTGATTTTCCTCCTCCCATGCGTCTGCTCACGATTGCTCACTCGGATATACTCGCGGCAAGGAGGTAAGAGAGGGTGTCAGTGGGGTCTTGTCATGCTTTGACTGTGAAAGCACCTGAAAACTTCAGGTAAGAAAGTGACGATTATTCTCAGTTGGTGGCGTGAGAACTGGTTAGCGCCTTAAAAAAAAACATTGAGTCTAGAAGCGGAACAAGCTTGTCCAAAAGACTTGGGTTAAACTTCCCAGCGTGGGCTGACTGACTTTCTACCACACCAGGACATCACACAAGCGATAAACACCCGATGACACAATGTGCCACCATGTGGATGAGGATCACCGTAGAGAGGTTCCAGAAACCGCGTTCAGCCTTTAGGCCATGCCATATTTATGGTCGGTCTACATTGCGGCCTCTGGCATGAGTCAGAGTAGGGCTTCAAATAACGAAAAATCTCATCCTTAAAAGGACGGCAAGGAATCATTACCCAGCGTGGGGAGATTTTAAAATCGATCTAAGGTCGAACGAGCCTACATCGGGACTAGAAAATTGGTAATAACGCGATAAGAGAGCCACAATGAGAGTGACTTCCCTTCCCATTGATGCCTCGATCTTGTGTAGCACTTGCACTATGTCGCAGGGGTTTCAGGCGTAGCGAGTCATATTTTACTTCTTCTTTTCAGTGGCGGTGATATCGCGTCTTCTATGCTGTAAGTTTTTAAAGGTCCCAAAAGATATACAACTGGGCCTAACCCCAACGCCCCTACTCCCCAGCCTCAGCCCATGTCCCACGACTGTATGCAGCCTCTTTTATACGCTGCATACTGTCGCGCGACCTAGGATGCACCCCTGCAACATAGTGCAAGCGCTACACCAGATCGAGGCATCAATTGGAGAGGAAGTCTCTCTCACGGTTTGCCGTTAAACGTGAATAGAACCAGAAAAATTAATATAGAGGAAAGTAAACAGTCCTTATGTAACCGAGTACTAATTTGTCTATCAAAGTGGAGATAATCAGGGCCGAATTTATACTACTAATTTGTCTATCAAAGTGGAGATAACCAGGGCCAGATGTAGACTACTAATTTGTCTATCAAAGTGGAGATAACCAGGCCCGGATGTAGACTACTAATTTATCTATCAAAGTGGAGATAATCAGGGCCGAATTTATACTACTACTAATTTGTTTATCAAAGTGGAGATAATCAGGGCCGGATGTAGACTACTAATTTATCTATCAAAGTGGAGATAATCAGGGCCGAATTTATACTACTACTAATTTGTTTATCAAAGTGGAGATAATCAGGGCCGGATGTAGACTACTAATTTGTCTATCAAAGTGGAGATAATCAGGGCCGAATTTATACTACTAATTTGTCTATCAAAGTGGAGATAACCAGGGCTGGATGTGGACTACTAATTTGTCTATCAAAGTGGAGGTAACCAGGGCCGGATGTAGACTACTAATTTGTCTATCAAAGTGGAGATAACCAGGGCCGGATGTGGACTACTAATTTGTCTATCAAAGTGGAGATAACCAGGGCCGGATGTAGACTACTAATTTGTCTATCAAAGTGGAGGTAATCGGGGCCGGATGTAGACTACTAATTTGTCTATCAAAGTGGAGATAATCGGGGCCGGATGTAGACTACTAATTTGTCTATCAAAGTGGAGTTAATCGGGACCGGATTTAGATCCTACAAAGTAAGGAATTCTTTTCCACATTTTAGGGATAATTGAGAAATTGGACTAGACCTTCATTTTAAACACTAATTCGGCACTTGGTGGGTGATGTGGTCAGCATCACGCCGGCCGTCTTTACTCTTAGGACTGCACCTGGTGTCCATTCAAGGCTGGGTCCACCTTGAAGCCAAAATCATTAAAAAAAAAAAGTCCAGCTCCGCCAAGACGCGAACCCACGACGTTCTGATCAGCAGGCCAGCTTCAAGCCACTAAACCACGGCGACTTCCACATGCCATCAGAGCCCTCATAAAATAGCAGGTCCTTTAAATAAAGTCGCTCTCTTCATGGCAGGCCTGAAGGTCTCTCTTTCTCCAGCCAAACGCAATTTCTCAGGCTGGTCCAGGATTTAAGCCACTTACCTCTCGCGCCAACGAGTGGAATACACTGAGAATAATACCTCGAAAACTTGGCTTATGGCATAGCCGTTACCAGAACACAGACTTGATACGTAATCGTGTGAGATGGCAAACGGTAACCTTATCGACAAGGCACATACTGATGTTGATAATGATAAATTTCAGCTCTGACCAGTAAGTGGTGGTCATATCTGAATGACCGTAATAAACACATTGCTTCCTGCACAGATCCGCCAATTTTACGGGGGGTTTGCCGCCACAAGATACCCAGATAACCACATTGTCCGATTTATTGCCTCTTATTGAATGGCTGTTGTAAAACAAGTTGTGATAACATGTACCCTCTCGGTGTTCCATAAATCTACGGCTCCACGATTCCATTGATCAATAAGACGTGGTTCTGGTCATAGATAACCATCTAGGGGTACCATAAACCAGGAGTTTTGAGAGGTGAGATGGACATCGCTATCTGCTGTGAAGAAATGAAAGGGGAGGATGGTTAAGTTAGCTTAGCATGGATCACGACCGGCTTCATCTGACGGGCGGTGCTGCTGACGTCACCGGGTCGGGCCAACGACGAATTAACGCAGCGGTTCTCAAACAAAAAATAACCTATTTTCGACAGTGGTGATGGATGACAACTTGAGTTTTAATTTGTAAGTATCTACATGCGTTCTTTAATAATTTCACAATTTTAGTCGACTTTTCTTGATTTTTGCCGCAGCACCCATGGCATAGGCTTACGGCACCCCAGGGTGCCTTGGCACCCAGTTTAAGAACCGCTGCGTTAACATATCGTTAGCCCGACCCGGTGACGTCAGCAGCACGGCGCGTCAGTTGGAGCCGGTCGTGTATGGGTATACTAGCCGTCCCAATATGGGCCGCAATTTTTAGTTCTTTGAAAACCCCATTATATTGAAAAGATAGGATGAGTAAATAATGGATTTTATTGTTTTTGAATTTTATACGTCAATCAATAGAAGTGACTTCGAGTGGCTGATGCATCCGAAGACTGAGCACGCACGGGAATGCCCAATGTGCACTGACGTCAACTGTGATAAAATAACATAACGTAACAGTTTCAAACATTCTGCAAGGAAAACCATTTTTTTTTCAAAATTGCTTTGCGAATCCTTCTCACATCCAACTTCCCGTTCCCTGTCCCTGTCAGGTTTCACCATTTCCTATTCATTCGGTCTCTTCTGGATTTTCTCAAGCTTCCCTCGGCTGTGAAAACACAGACCACCAGGCAAGTGACGCGTAGAAGTCAGTCAGCATATATCAACACTTTGTGTACATTTCTGCTAGGATGGGACGTACAAGGTAATCAGGACTTGATATAAGTCAGCTTTGCCGAGACTTGGCCACTCTCACGGGGGCAGCCTTTCATGCACAAAACCTGCGCCATATATACACAACCGCCGTGGTAGCCCAGTCGCTAAACGCTAGCATATTGACCGAAAGTCTTAGGTTCGAGTTTTCCGGGAAGTAAGGAGAAAAAAAGGGGAGGGGGAGGAAACTTAGGTCTCAGGTCCACCCAGCCTAACATGGGCACTACCTGACATCTGCACTACGTAACATCGGCACTACCTGTCATGGGCACAACCTGGCATCGGCACTACCTGACATCGTCACTACCTGTCATGAACACAACCTGGCATCGGCACTACCTGACATCGGCACTACCTAACATCGGCACTACCTGACATCGTCACTACCTAACATCGGCACTAACTATCATAGGCACTACCTGTCATGGGCACTACCTGACATAGGCACTACCTGGCATCGGCACTACCTGACATAGGCACTACCTGTCATGGGCACTACCTGACATAGGCACTACCTGGCATCGACACTACCTGACATCGGCACTACCTGACATAGGCACTATATGACATAGGCACTACCTGACATAGGCACTACCTGACATAGGCACTACCTGACATAGGCACTACCCAACATCGGCACTACCTGACATAGGCACTACCTGACATCAGCACTACCTAACATCGGCACTACCTGACATCGGCACTACCTGACATAGGCACTACCTAACATCGGCACTACCTGACATAGGCACTACCTGACATCGGCACTACCTAACATAGGCACTACCTGTCATGGGCACTACCTGGCATCGCCACAGCCCAACGTGGGCACTACCTAACATCGGCACTACCTGACATCGGCACTACCTAACCTAGGCACTACCTGTCATGGGCACTACCTGGCATCGCCACTACCCAACATGGGCACTACCTAACATAGGCACTACCTGACATAAGCACTACCTAACATAGGCACTACCTGTCATGGGCACTACCTGGCATCGGCACTACCCAACATGGGCACTACCTAACATAGGCACTACCTGACATCGGCACTACCTGACATAGGCACTACCTGACATCGGCACTACCTGACATAGGCACTACCTAACATCGGCACTACCTGACATAGGCACTACCTGACATCGGCACTACCTAACATAGGCACTACCTGTCATGGGCACTACCTGGCATCGCCACTACCCAACATGGGCACTACCTAACATAGGCACTACCTGACATCGGCACTACCTGTCATGGGCACTACCTGGCATCGCCACTACCCAACATGGGCACTACCTAACATAGGCACTACCTGACATCGGCACTACCTGACATAGGCACTACCTGACATCGGCACTACCTGACATAGGCACTACCTGACATCGGCACTACCTAACATAGGCACTACCTAACATTGGCACTACCTGACATAGGCACTACCTGACATCGGCACTACCTAACATCGGCACTAACTAACATAGGCACTACCTGTCATGGCACTACCTAACATAGGCACTAACTGACATCGGCACTACCTAACATCGGCACTACCTAACATAGGCACTACCTAACATAGGCACTACCTGACATAGGCACTACCTGACATCATTACTAGAAAAAGTCATGGAAAGTCTTCTTCTTCTTCTTCTTTGGATACTAAATTACCAGTTATTGGTGACTGTTAGTTACCAGTTATTGGTGACTGTTAATTACCAGTTATTGGTGACGTTTTTTGTTGTTGTTTCTATTTGTAAGTAAAAGTAAAGGACCCTTTTCCACGCCTTTAGGCGTATAGGGCATATAGGGCTAGACCTTTATTTTTATAGACTAATCAGCACAAAATGGGTGATATAGTCAGCATCACGCCGGCCGCCTTTACTTGCCGGGACTGCACCCGGTACCCACTCAAGGCTGGGTCGACCTGGGAGCCAAGGTCATTTTTGAAAAAAAGTCCGGCTCCGCCAGGGAGCGAACCCACGACCTTCCGATCCTCGGCGAGCATCTAGCATCTCCGCCAGTGCGACTCCCCTTTTTTCTATTTGACACTTTGGATTATGTGCTGGTTTTTCTCCAAGTGCTTGCTAACAAACGTTTTTTGTTAGTTGCGACAGCGGGAAAAGGGGAGTGGGGAGTTCAAGGGAGAGAGGGGGGGGGGGTGGTTTAATTCAAAATATATATTTCTATATTTTAATTGTCATTAAAAACATATTGATAGAACATCGCATATGTGAAAAACAATCTACTGATGTCCCTGTAGATCGTGAGGTCCTAATCTGTAGCTCTGATGTCCCTGTAGATCGTGAGGTCCTAATCTGTAGCTTATTTAACTTACATCTAAATCCAGCACTGGATACGAGAGAAAAGAAGCATGTCGTTGAGTCATTGCGTCGTTCACTCACTCCACAAACCCACGACAAGTGTTATCTGCTCCAGCAAATATGGTTGTTAGATCCCGTCTGCTCAACCAAATGTGGGTGGGTAGGTGGGGTCCTTCAGTGGACAAGACCCGCTGATCCCATGTCTGCCGGCAATAAATCCCCGGGCGTGATGGTTGCCCCAGTTTCACCATGGCTCGTGGCCTCAATTAGAACCGTGTGGCTCTTTAAGCAGGTTCAAGTGGGGGAGATAACCCAGTCAAGTCCACCCTCCAAGATTTCTCCCTCGTAGATCAATCACGTCTTCGTGTGTTTGCGCACATATCGTCTCTATGTGAGCAGGGCTGCCAATAATGGTTTTTACCCCTAGATCTGGGATTTTATTTGCTGCCTTGGGTTCAAATTTTGAAATCTGAGTTTTTAAAAAAATATATCCCTGAATCTTCTTCTTCTTCTTCTCAAGGTAGAAACCTTGTACCTCATCGAAGTGTCGGGGGGAGATGTAATGTACGTTGATGAGCTCTGTCAAGAGCACTATTAAGACTGATGTTCATTTCTGTAAGGTTGTTCTTAATGCCATCACTCCATATTTTCCGAGGTCTTCCACTCGCTCTATACCCGTTGTAAGGTTTTAGTGTGGCTCGATGTGGCAGATATACAAGGGCATTCTTGTTAGGTGTCCTAACCACTTCATTTGTTGTTCTTTGATGACCTGTAAGACTGGCTTTATTCCTAGCATTCGTCTAATTTCGTATTCTGTCTTTCCTTGAAATTCCTGCAGCTCTTCTAAGGAATTTCATCTCTGTTGTCACAATTTTACGTTCATTGGAGGATGTAAGTGTCCACGTTTGGCACTGATAACAAGGTTCTGATAAGATTCACTTTAGTACTCCGAGGTATCTGCTTGTGTGTCAACAGGGGAGATAGTTGCCCATTACTTGATTAGCTTTGGCACATCTGGAGCTAATTTCTCTGTCCAGTTTTCCGTATATCCTTATACAAAGGTCAATAAAGTTTCGTTTCGTAACTATTATATAAAGTTAAATAAATGTTTCGTTTCGTAACAATACAATTTGTACTTTTTAACAATCTGGAGTTTTTTTCCCAGCTCTTTGCCTATGTATTGCTTGGGTTTTTGTTCAGCTTAGCTGGGTTTTTCAAACAAATCATATTGGCAGCCCTGTGTGAGAGCGATGATATTATGCAGAGAATGTGGTTGTGCAGGGTTGTCCATCTTTTTTCGAGTGGCTTGCATCGCTTGATAAGACTCAGGTCAAGAACATATCACTGATTTTCTGTCCATGACATTCGGGTGTGCAAGGTAAAGAGCAGGTTGATAAATTGGCTGCTGCGGCTCCTCTGGGTAGTGAGCCACTTAATGATACAGCGGACACGGCGAAGGCTCTGTTGGATCAACTGTACAGTGCAACAGAACATATCGATCATCCATACATCGACAGACGAATTCGGGGGAGGAGAAAGGGGCCCGAGCGGGGGAGGGGAAGAAATTGGTCGGAGTGGGGGGTGGAGGGAGCAGAGTATCTGGAAGGTATTCAGCACTTATGTGAAAACCATAGGCAGACTTTTACTCAGGTTGCATTTGGCACGACTAGTATATATACTCTTCTTTGGCTACTGAGCGAGGAGAAGGAGCACGTGTAGCAATGTCCCGAGTTCATGGATGTAAAATTCATTCATTCATTCATTCATTCATTCATTCATTCATTCATTCATTCATTCATTCATTCATTCATGTTTATCTTGTCTATGTGTGAGTGTAAAAGTAAAGGAACAAACCTTTCTAGACGCCTTCATGCGTATTGGGCATAAAGGGTTAGACCATATTTTATAGAACAAACAGCACTTGATGTGTGAAGTCAACAACAAAAAAAACAAGCCGGCCACCTTTAATTCCATGACCTTTTCTGGTACCCATTTAAGGCTAGGTCGACCTGAGAGACATGTTGTTGTTGTTACCAAAAAAAAAAGTGATGTGCCCTCGGGACCTGAACCCACCACCTTCGAATCCTTAGGCGAGTGTCTAGGCGCTACACTAGAGCAGCTCTCTTTCTCATGTGAGAGTGGGTGCTAGAATTATTTATTTTGTTTATGTTTGCGAGTGGGTGCTAGAGTTGTTTATTTAGCTTACGGTTAAGAGTGGTTGCTAGAGTTGTTTATCTTGTTTACGTTTGAGTTCAGGTGCAAGAATTGTTTATCTCCTTTACGTTTGAGTTTAGGTGTTAAAATTGTTCATGTGAATACGCAAGAGTGGTTGCTAGAATTGTTTATCAAATCTACATGTGCGTTTAGGTGCTAGAATTGTTCAAATGAATATGCGAGTGTGGTTGCTAGAATTGTTCATGTGAATGTACGCAAGTGATTGCTAAAATTGTTCATCGTGTCTACGTCTAAGAGAGGGTACTAGAATTGTTCATCTTGTTTATGTCTGAGAGTGAGTGCTAGAATTGTTCATCTTGTTTATGTCTGAGAGTGAGTGCTAGAATTGTTTATCTTATTTATGTCTGAGAGTGAGTGCTAGAATTGTACATCCTGTTTATGTCTGAGAGTGAGTGCTAGAATTGTTCATATTTTTTATGTCTGAGAGTGAGTACTAGAATTGTTCATCTTGTTTATGTCTAAGAGTGAGTGCTAGAATTGTTCATCTTATTTATGTCTGAGAGTGAGTGCTAGAAATGTTAATCTTTTTTATGTCTGAGAGTGAGTGCTAGAATTGTTCATCTTATTTATGTCTGAGAGTGAATGCTAGAATTGTTCATCTTTTTTTATGTCTGAGAGTGAGTGCTAGAATTGTACATCCTGTTTATGTCTGAGAGTGAGTGCTAGAATTGTTCATATTTTTTATGTCTGAGAGTGAGTGCTAGAATTGTTCATCTTGTTTATGTCTAAGAATGAGTGCTAGAATTGTTCATCTTATTTATGTCTGAGAGTGAGTGCTAGAAATGTTAATCTTTTTTATGTCTGAGAGTGTGCTAGAATTGTTCATCTTATTTATGTCTGAGAGTGAGTGCTAGAATTGTTCATCTTTTTTATTTCTGAGAGTGAGTGCTAGAATTGTTCATCTTGTTTATGTCTAACAGTGAGTGCTAAAATTGTTCATCATTTTTATTTCTGAGAGTGAGTGCTAGAATTGTTCGTCTTGTTTATGTCTAACAGTGAGTGCTAGAATTGTTTATCTTTTTTTTTATTTCTGAGAGTGAGTGCTAGAATTGTTCATCCTGTTTATGTCTGAGAGTGAGTGCTAGAATTGTTCATCTTTTTTATGTCTGAGAGTGAGTACTAGAATTGTTCATCTTGTTTATGTCTAACAGTGAGTGCTAGAATTGTTCATCTCATTTATGTCTGAGAGTGAATGCTAGAATTGTTCATCTTATTTATGTCTGAGAGTGAGTACTAGAATTGTTCATCTTATTTATGCCTGAGAGTAGTTGCAAGAATTACGTATCTTGTTTATGTCTGAGAGCAGTTGCAAAAATTACTTATCTAGTTTATGCGTGAGGCGATGGTTCTCACCTTCCACCCATACCTCCCAGGTTGGGCAAAGCAGTTAATAAAAGTGCCAGAGGATGTAAACGAGTACTCGGCCTTGTAAAAACACGAGCCACCTGTCAACGAGGCCACCAGGTGGGTCCCACGTTCATTGATACCTACCTGTTATACCCGGGTCTAATGAGGGCCAACTGTGGGATATCTTGTTCGTTGTGTTGCTCCTTCATTCTTGACATTGTTTGGATGTTTTCGCCACTTTACGCGATTTAACTGCGATCTAGATAGGCGTATGTGGCATGGGAGTTTGTGGACGCAGTTTCCAAAATCCAACATACCGGGTTAGATTCTCCTTCTTCTTGTTGTTCGCATCCTCCTCATTCTTCTTCTTCTTCTTCTTCTTCTTCTTCTTCTTCTTCTTCTTCTTCTTCTTCTTCTTCTTCTTCTTCTTCTTCTTCTTCTTCTTCTTCTTCTTCTTCTTCTTCTTCTTCTTCTTCTTCTTCTTCTTCTTTTTTTCGTAAAAAACTTCTTCTTCTTCTTCTTCTTCTTCTTCTTCTTCTTCTTCTTCTTCTTTTCTTCTTCTTCTTCTTCTTCTTCTTCTTCTTCTTCTTCTTCTTCTTCTTTGCTTGACTTCTTCTTCTTCTTCTTCTCTTCTTCTTCTTCTTCTTCTTCTTCTTCTTTTCTTCTTTCTTTCTTTCTTTCTTTCTTTCTTTCTTTCTTTCTTTCTTTCTTTCTTTCTTTCTTTCTTTCTTTCTTTCTTTCTTTCCCTCTTTCTTTCTTTTCTTTCTTTCTTTTACTTTTTTCTTTCTTTCTTTCTTTCTTTCTTTCTTTCTTTCTTTCTTTCTTTCTTTCTTTCTTTCTTTCTTTCTTTCTTTCTTTCTTTCTTTCTTCTTTCTTTCTTTCTTTCTTTCTTTCTTTCTTTCTTTCTTTCTTTCTTTTCTTTCTTTCTTTCTTTCTTTCTTTCTTTCTTTCTTTCTTTCTTTCTTTCTTTCTTTCTTTCTTTCTTTCTTTCTTTCTTTCTTTTCTTCTTTCTTTCTTTCTTTCTTCTCTTTCTTTCTTTTCTTTCTTTCTTTCTTTCTTTCTTTCTTTCTTTCTTTCTTTCTTTCTTTCTTTCTTTCTTTCTTTCTTGAGGATTTCTTTCTTTCTTTCTTTCTTTCTTTCTTTCTTTCTTTCTTTCTTTCTTTTCCTTCTTTCTTTCTTTCTTTCTTTCTTTCTTTCTTTCTTTCTTCTTTCTTTTTTCTTCTTCTTCTTCTTCTCTTCTTCTTCTTCTTCTTCTTCTTCTTCTTCTTCTCCTTCTCCTTCTTTCTTCTTCTTCTTCTTCTTCTTCTTCTTCTTCTTCTTCTTCTTCTTCTTCTTCTTCCTTCTTCTTCTTCTTCTTCTTCTTCTTCTTTTTTCTGTCTTCTTCGTCTTTCTTATTCTTCTTCTTCTTCTTCTTCTTCTTCTTCTTCTTCTTCTTCTTCTTCTTCTTCTTCTTCTTCTTCTTCTTCTTCTTCTTCTTCTTCTTCTTCTTCTTCTTCTTTTTCTTCTTTTTTTCTTTTTCTTTCTTTCCTTCTTCTTCTTCTTCTTCTTCTTCTTCTTCTTCTTCTTCTTCTTCTTCTTCTTCTTCTTCTTCTTCTTCTTCTTCTTCTTCTTCTTCTTCACATGTGTATGATGAGCATTCACAAGAACGAGACTTAAGTCCGGAGGTGGAATAACAACCAGAACTTCCCGCCAGAGTTTCACCCTGTAAACACCAAAAAGAAGAAAAAGAAAAAGATGCTGCATTAAACGTAGAACCGACACACAAAATTGATGACAACTTCCTGTGTATTACTTCCCCTAGGTACTCGAGAAGCTGCCTTTGTACACTCTATCTCTTCTGCTGGGGTGGCCCATGCAGTTACTCGGGCCTGCAGCTCAGGGCATCTACAAAAGTGTGGCTGCGACCGGACAGTCAAAGGCAGCAGCCAGGAGGGGTTTCAGTGGTCAGGCTGCTCGGACAATATCGCCTACGGCATCGCCTTTTCCAAAATCTTCGTGGACGCCCGAGAACGAGGCAGCAAGAACCGAAGTAGGCCAAGGTCGATAATGAATTTGCACAACAACGAGGCGGGCAGAAGGGTAAGTTCATGGCGTGTTCAAATGTATACTCTATATTCACAATGTGTATGTTCTATACCCATAAGGTGTATGTTCTATAACCATAAGGTGTATGTTCTATATTCATGAGGTGGATGTTCTATATTTATAAGGTGGATGTTCTACATCTAACATGGTGTATGGTCTATACACATAAGGTTATCTTCTATATCCATGGTCTATACACAAAAGGTGTATGTTCTATATTCATTAAATATATGTTGAATGACCATATTGTATGTTCTATATTCATATGGTGTATGTTCTATATTCGTTAAATGTACATTCATTAACTATGTTCTATGTTCCATGAACATGTCCACAAGAATAGAACATAACAAGGAATTCTTTTCGATGTCCTATTGGGTTTGTCCAGGTGAACAGTAAAAATTCTAGCCTTCACCAGGGCCCGAACCAGGAACCTCTAGAACTCAAGGCGGATACCATACCCCGAGACCACGCAGCCCCCTACCTGTTCTACAATAAGGGGAGTAGATTGCGAGACCATTTAAACGGGCTAAGTTCAACATGCAGAAGATATAACATAAAAATTAATACTACTAAAACTGAAGTATTGCAGGTTAGCAGAATTCCCAGTCGGCTACATATTGGGTTAAAAGGTACTTGTTTGAAGCAATTAAAGAATTTAAATAGGTAGGAAGTATATTCTCAGAGGACGGGAGAATAGATCGGGAAATAGAAGCAAGATGACAAAAAAGTCAGTGCCCTAATGTACCGACTGACACCGTTAATAAGACATCCAAATATGAGCGCCGAGAAACAGATTAAAAACAGCGTATTCATACCAACACCGTACTACCAGTACCAGACTTGAACATAATCAAAGGTTAACCTACGTAAAATTAACACTTATGAAATGAGATGCCTGAGAAAAGCCTCCAACTTGACCATCCCCAGACAAAGTTAGAAATGATATTATCAGACAGACTGTAGGTACAACAACATGCAGCAAATTCATTGAGAAACAGAAGATAACATTTAGAAAGAACGCAGCCTGAACAACTACCAACCCAGGCGCTACACGTGAAAAGATACGAAGCGAAAGCAGGAGGCCGTCCTAGGAGAAAACGGATTTGTGGCATTGAAGAGCTTCTGCATCGACAAGGAATGACAATAGCCAATGCTGCTCATCGGGCAATGGATCGCATATTGTTCCTCCCCACAACGCTTAACGACAGCAGTGGAAATCAATGAAAATGATCCCACCTAATTTGCATTTTATTGCCGGGGTCACATAATATACCTATAGATACTAGTTGTTACATTACAGCCAATATTGACTGATTGATATTTAACCCCACCCGGACACCACACGGAGCGATAAACACCCTGTGACAAAAAGTGCCACCATTCGGATGAGGATCACCCGTGGAGAGGTCCCAGAAACCCCGTTCAACCCATAGGTTGAATTATATTAGGGTCCCCTAACAACAACGGTGGGGTTAGAAAATAACTAAAAATTCGTCCCACACGGGGAGGGGTTTCTATTTCTTACAGCTAACATTTGTAATAGGTAAGTTGTACCCCACTAGGACATTACACAAGCGACAAACACCCGGTGATACAAAGTGTCAGCATGCGGATGAGAATCACCCGTGAAGAGGTCCCAGAAACCCCTTTCACCCACTAGTCCATATTTATGGCCCGTCTATATTTAGGGCCTCCGGCAAAAGCCAGAGTAGGGCTTTAATTGGGGCTTCAAAATAACTAAACATTACATCCCGTATGGGGACGAATACATGCAAACAACCAACATTGTAGTAGTAGTAGTAGTAGTAGTAGTAGTAGTAGTAGTAGTAGTAGTAGTAGTAGTAGTAGTAGTAGTAGTAGTAGATTATACCCCACTAGGACATCACACAAGCGATAAACACCCGGTGACACACGGTGCCACCATGCGAATGAGGATCACATGCGGAGAGGTCACAGAAAGCGCGTTTAGCCATTGGCCATATTTATGGTCGGGTTATATTGTGACACCACAGGGGGATGACTTGAATATTGCCAACATTGTTTGTTCAACACAAGAAAATGTAACAGTAGCTGGCAGACCTTGTGCGTTTACTGCTATCAGTACTGCATCTTTTGAAGTATGAACAAAACAACATGTTTACAGCATATCTTCTAAATGATATTCCTGATTTGTTTTTGATCTCCTTCATTAATACTTTAATGCTCAGATAGAAGAGGCTTGTAGACAAAACAAATCCTTGGTTCATAGATTCAGTCTTCTCTTAATTGTTGATATTACTTCCCATTATAATTGATGAACCTTGTTTCGTCTTTGCATAATTGTCGATATTACTTCCTATTATAATTAATGAACCTTGATTCCAGTTAAAAATTATCTGTATTATTCTTAAATCTTTCTTGTCAATTTGAATTAATTGTGACTAGGTTATGTGCGCAATATAAAACGGCTTAGCCCGCCACAAACAGCCATAAAAAGGACTCCAGCAGTGTTAATGCAATCAAAGGAGTCAGATCCAAATAATGTTCCGACCGGCGACGAAGTCGTCGATGGGCGACCAGGTTGCTGATGCCGAGAATAAATCAGACAGATGTTTTAGTAAAAGTGAAACCTGGCGAGCTTCAGCTACGCCCAGGTAACGAAAAGAGACAGACAAAAAAGAAAAGGAAAACCAGAATTTAAGACTCCCGAAGTCTTATTGAGAAGGGGACTTTCCTGGCAAACAATAACATCTCCCCCTTCTCCATTCCCAGTACCTTTCTAGAAGGCACTCGACTTTTCTCAAGAAAGTAAAACGAGGTTAAGTTTTCATTTATTTCATGTAATTGCTTTTATATATTTCTATTTTAGTATTAAACCATAAATAAAGTATTTTTACAACCCCATCGATGTATAATATGCCAAAAACAATAACATGTGTCACTTCATGGGAGCGGCTTAATTTTGTTCTTCTTCCTTTCTAACCCCCAGTGGAGCATAGGCCCTCAACCAACTCATGCCAAGTCATGCTATTTTAATGTCGCTCTCTATCTCCCTTCTCCGTGTAGTGTTTTTTTTTTTTTTGGGGGGGGGGGGGGGGGGATCTACCTTTATTTTGATGACCCTGTGGGTTCCAGTGCAAAGACATTCTAGTTATATTGTTCTCAGGTTTTCTCAACGGAATAATCGTTCTCCATTTTTTTCTTATGGGAAAATTCGTTTGGCATACGTACTGTTTGGGGTATACGTACTGTTTGGGGTATACGTACTGTTTGGGGTATACGTATTGTTTGGGGTATACGTATTGTTTGTGGTATACCTATTGTTTGGGGTATACGTACTGTTTGGGGTATACGTATTGTTTGTGGTATTCGTATTGTTTGTGGTGTACGTATTGTTTGTGGTATACGTATTGTTTGTGGTATACGTATTGTTTGTGGGATACATACTGTTTGTGGTATACGTACTGTTTGTGGTATACGTATTGTTTGGGGTATACGTATTGTTTGTGGTATACGTATTGTTTGGGGTATACGTACTGTTTGTGGTATACGTACTGTTTGTGGTATACGTATTGTTTGTGGTATACGTATTGTTTGTGGTATACGTATTGTTTGTGGTATACGTATTGTTTGTGGTATACGTATTGTTTGTGGGATACGTACTGTTTGTGGTATACGTACTGTTTGTGGTATACGTATTGTTTGGAGTATATGTATTGTTTGTGGTATACGTATTGTTTGGGGTATACGTACTGTTTGTGGTATACGTACTGTTTGTGGTATACGTATTGTTTGTGGTATACGTATTGTTTGGGGTATACGGGCAGGCATCAGGCACTGATTGTATTAAACCCATGTACTACTAATGTCTACGTCATTAATAAATTATCTGATGCTGCTTGTCGTTAGAACATGTGATAAACATGGTTGGAGCGTTGTTTCCGAGACGCAGCGCTGCAATAACATTCCCCATTTATTCTTCTAAGCATTTACCGTCTGTAAACTCCCGCCAAAAACTTTTGGTTGTTCGTCCACTTCTGGACTTTGGTCGTGTTCCAGCAGTTAAGTTCTACGTGTACATCCATTTTACCAATCTGGCTAATTAGTAAGCAGACTGTTGGTTCCTTGCCTGTCAGACAGATACATTCTAACTTCTAAGTTTCAGTTTTGAGGTTTGAACAATGGACCAACATCATGGCACACGGGTAGTAACCCATAAGTGCTCCGTTCTTCTTCTATCTCAAGTCTGAGTCCGAAGAAGCTCAGCACAGTGAACAGGCTCTGTAGCATCGGCGAGGATCCTGAAATACTTTGGATAGATTATTAACTCCAAATTTGTCCAAGGAGCAGCGCCGTTAGGCTACTCTTTTCGATTTTCAACTGCCAAGGGTTTTTTTTTTCTGTGCCCAACAATGCACACGGGCGTCTGATCTTACTAGCCACAGACCAAGGGAAAATTACTATAAGTCCAAGTCCACGTGACAAAATCCAAGCCCTTACCCCCCCCCCCCCCCCACCCTCCTTCCACCCATTGACTAGACTGGGGCACCAGAACATGCACGGAAAACTCACTGTAACAACATCCATTCGATTTCTTCGTTTCGTTTTTATTAATGCTATGGGTTACAAAGCGTGCGGCGCCAGTGGCTCAGACGTTGCGAGTCCGCCTGGTGATTCCGACGTACCGCGATCGAAACCCACTGCTAGCTGCGTGGATTTTTGTCGTGGTATGGGCCGTCGACCTAGCCTAATATAGGTACCAGTATGTATGTCCTGGGGAAGTAAAGACGGCCGGGATAATGCTGACCATATTACCCACCTAGTGCCGATTGGTCTGTAAAAATATGGGTGTTCTTCCCATCTGCCCGATGCGCGTTAAGGGATCTTTACTTTTGACCTATGTTTACAAGTAAACTTTCTACTTCCTTCTATGGGTGCCGATCAATACATTGTTTGCCTATATATATATATAGGGTATACTAAAATATAGGGTAGCTATAATAATGTCACTGCTATCTGTTTTACCATCGGAGTAGACAGGGAGTCGTGAGCCAGAAGATTTGGTTCCGCATGGCTAGTGCTGTCGCCACAGACTGGTCAGGTTAGGATGTATAATTTCACTTGCCGACAGAAGAATGCCATAACCTTACCGGCGGTCTTCACATGAGAGCACTACTGTGAAACCGCCTAACCACAACTACTACTGCTGCTGCTACTTTGAGTGGGTAAAGCAGTTGCTGTGACTTGAAGCTCTCTCAGTAATCAGTTTGCCCCCCCCCCCCTCGCCCCCCAATTCACCGACTACTCTTTCCCTCATCAAAGTAGTATGTATAGGGTATACTATTTCTAAGGCCCCAAGAGTTCCTCTCTGTTTATTTATGTGACTTATCAAAGCTTTGCACGACTGGGCGGTATTCTTTGGCGGACAACCATTTGCCTGGTCACCTCGGGTTCCAGAACACCGCTATAACGGGTATTCCAATAACAGGAAGACACCAATTTTCTAGAGCAGGGATTCTCAACCTGCCGGTCGCGACCTTTTTTTTTTTTTTGGGGTGGAGGGGGTGGGGTCAAACGACCCTTTTAGATGGGTCGCTTAAGACCATCGGAAAACACATATTGATTGAAGTTATGAAGTAGCATCGAAAATAAGGGTATCTTTAAGGGTCGCCACAGCATGACGAACTGCAATAAAGGGTCGCGCCATAAGGAAGGTTGAGAGACTCTGTTCTAGAGTCTAGAGAGAGAGAAAGATAGAGAGAGAGAGAGAGAGAAAGAGAGAGAATGCCATCAAATTGTGGTCATTCGGCAGCGAGATAAACATTCCAAGCCTGGCTCTCTGTGTCAGCCAAGCCATAGGGACCGTCCGGGAGGGATATAAGTCACTCACCACGTCTGCTGGGTGGCCGCCATTAAAGCATCCACAGACCTCGGTTAGACACGTTTTATGGTTTACCAGGCCGTTCCCGGGAACGTGATCTTGTCAATGTTCTCAGACTTTTGACTCTGTTGCCACTTCTCTTTGTTGTCTGTTTGCACTCCGGCCAGCTCAAAGGAAATGGAGTTGACCCCGGAGGGTCGCGAGGTGATTGCTGGGAGCCGCGACACAAAAGGAGAACACAAAAGAGCGACAACTGTTGACGGTTCGCTGCTCAGGATCGCAATCGTATAATGGACGGGTGCTATAAATTTGGCGACCAGAGCTCTTGGTGATAGTTTCCGTTATTCTTTGTGTATGTAATAAATCTGTCAAAATGTGAACAACATTGAAGAACCAGTTGCCCAGTGGCGTTCTGCCGGTCTGTTGGAGCAGGGCGGTTGCCGAGTGACATTTTGATGCACATTGTTAGCCTTTTCAGATGTCTCTTCTTTTTGACACCCATCTTAATATGTTTCTGTAGGATTCATTTTTGGCACTTCGTTTAATGGCAAGCCTGGCTGGAATTTTCATAAATCACCAATAAGTGTTTGACAGAAAGCTTTGCTGAAAGTTTATTAAATCACCAATGAGTGTTTGACAGAGAGCCTGGTTGAAAGTTTAGTAATCCACCAACATAAGCATTTAATAGAAAGCCTTGCTGAAACTTTTGTGAATCACCAACATAAGCATTTAATAGAAAGCCTTGTTGAAAGTTTAGTGAATCACAAACATAAGCATTTAATCGAAAGCCTTGATTGAGATTTAACAAATCACCAACATAAACATTAAAAAGAAAGCCTTGATTGAGATTTAACAAATCACCAACATAAGCATTTAATAGAAAGCCTCGATTGAGATTTAACAAATCACCAACATAAGCATTTAGAAGAAAGCCTTCATTGAGATTTAGTAAATCCCCAATATAATCGCCTAATAGAAAACCTTGTGGAGAGCTGAGTAAATAATTAGCATAAACGTTTCATATAAAGACGTGTTAGTTAATTATCAGGAAACGTAAACTCAGAAGCTTCAGCGCCGATCCCCAGGGATCTTAGTGAAAACTTTACCCATGCTCTTTGCGACGCATGCGTGAAACGAACCTTCGACCACCGCGGAAACAAGCGGCCATCTAAACTAGAAGTTATAAATAGACTGAATAAACGGAGAGGTTTCTTTTCTAAAAGAAACCCTAGGGCGAGCAATTCGACACAATCTCATCATCATCAAGTGCCTCACCAGCTGGCGTAGGCGTTGAATCATCTCTACAGATTTTTGTCTTTGGTGTTCTGGATCAATTTCACTGATGATATTTCTCCCTGCCACTGTCTTAAGCCATTCACCATAGTTTATCTTGGTCTGCCTCTGCCTCTTCTATCAGGGATCTTTTCAAACACCCCACCTACACTGAACTACAGATTCCTTCGTAACCCTTATGTTGTGCCCCGATAAACTGTTCAATTTGGCTATAGGGATTAACAGGGTTTGAGATGTTAATCCTAGAGAATAGAAATTTGGAGAGAAAAAAACTTTTGAAAAAAAAATTGAAAACAAAAACAAACTCGACCATTGACGAGAGAGAGAGAGAGAGAGAGAGAGAGAGAGAGAGAGAGAGAGAGTGTGTATGTGTGAGAGAGAGAGAGAGAGAGAGAGAGAGAGAGAGAGAGCGAGAGAGAGAGGGGGAAGAGAGAGAGAGAGAGAGAGAGAGAGAGAGGGAAAGAGAGAGACAGACAGAGAGAGGCCAAATATGTTGAGCTTGATTCCTTTCAGGATAGTAAAAAGATTGCACATAATAAATTGAAAAAGCACCTTTTCTTCTTCTTCTTCGCGTTTACCAGCTGTTAACATTAGTGGAAAGTTATAGTTGTTCGTCCACTTCTGGGTTGCAGTCCTGTTCCAGAACCTGAGTTTTGAGTGTGCCGCCGTTTGACAGATCTGACTCATTTGTATGCCGACTGTTGGTTTCTTGCCTCTCAGGCAGAGGCATTCCGAATTTGAAGGAAGCTTCCAGTTAGTCGACTCTTACGACATGCTTTCGGGTAGGCAGTGGGTCTATTCTTGTTTTTTTTTTTTCTATAACAGGGCCCCGGAATCCACACGGGGAAGAAAGAAACTAATAAATACACGGTGAGCCCAGTGTAACGTAGTAACAAAGCGGATAAGGGAGATGTTAATGATTAAAATAGAGGTAGACTAAGTGTATGTTTGTTTGATTGTGACCTTTTCTGATATCTCACTGTTTTCTCGCTGCGGGTGAAACGCGCAACGAGTAACCAGAACTCTGGACACAGTCCTCCGGACATTTTCTCATAGCCCATCAGAGAGGTTTATCATCCAGTACACCACGACCTTTGACACCCAGCTCCCTCTCACCCAGCCACCCACACGCTCGGGTTATGTGCTTCTACCGTACCCCAGGCAGTTTGTGAGTGAAAATGCCGCCTCATATTCTCTTTACTGTTTGTATTCTCGGGATATCACGATGAAGACTACTACGGTTAGAGTGCTTTCCTTTGGTACCCCGGGGCAACGATAACTGATATGCGGCCATGTTGGTTTGTAAGTGTGGGATTGTGGGAGACGAAACCTTAGTTTTTACACCGGCAGTTTGGAAAAATAGTATGGCTGCATAAAGATACCGAACTCCCGTTTTAGGTTCTTTATTAATATCTTACCCCAGATGAGTCACACGACAGTTCGACATTGTAGAGGGTGGTAAGACTGGATTTCTCTGCTTTCTGATGCTTTTAACGAACGCAAAACATATAGAACTGACCATATCCCCAGCCCACCTACGTCCCTCGAGAGATTGTAGCCTAGGTCCCACGACTGCATGCAGCCTATCTACCACCCTATGAAATATTAGTCTGTCCTGTGATCTATGGATTTCCCCTGTTTGGGGTAGGATATTGATAAAGCACCCCGCTTTATTCATCAAAGAATACAGAAAACTCCCCATCACTGTTACATGCTCTTTAGCATGACCTTGAGTGTCCCCGATGATACATCTCTCTTTTCATATCTGGCTTCATCCTCAGTTCCATCTGTGGCATACCAAATGTCCTATTACTTGATTGAACTGACAAGAACTACTCACCCAGGTTCAGAATTCTCCTATAGCTGGTTTCTCCACATGACTTACATCCTTTGGTTCCGTCGTCATTTGCTGCAGCTATTTATGTCACCCTTAAAACGACATTGCCCTCTAAAACTTCATCTGTTAAAAATCTAGGTGCTTTATTAATATCTTACCCCAAACAGGGAAAATCCACAGGTCACGGGAGAGTCTAATATTTCAGGGGGTGAGAGATAGGCTGCGTGCAGTCGTGGGACCTAGGCAGCACTCTCTCGCGTGACATAGGTGGGTTAGGGTTAGGGCCAGTGCTAGATGTTTTGGGGTCGTTAAAAGCACCAGAAAACCGGGAAACCCAGTTTTACCACCCTCAAAAATGGTGGACTGTCATGTGACGTCATCTGGTTGTAGGATAGTAATAAAGCAACAAAATCTACTACCCTTGTATAAAACCCACACTGTTTTGAAACGCTATTAAAAAAAAAAAAATAGGGAGGAAATACGGGGTGTTTCTTTTCAACTTTGTGTTAGCCATTATTATGTATGTATGTAGGTAGGTCCGTTTATTAGTTCATATTTCGACCCTTCTGTCTGGATAAAAAGATAATGTTACGCCATAGACATACCGTTGACAAGCCAAGACTAACATTGTGCAAGAATCGTGGAGAAAAATATGTTGTTGTCTAGCTACAAACATGTTACAAACTAGTAGACGTGTATTATGGCTACTGGAAAGTACTATGGCTAGTGGAGAGGTATCATTGCTAGTGGGAATGTATGAAAACTAATTGGCATGTATCATGGCTAGTGGACATGTATCATGGCTAGTGGTCATATGTGAAGACTAGTGGACAGGTATCATAGCTAATGGATTAGTATCATGGCTAGTGGACATGTAGCATAGCCAGTGGGCAGGAATCATGGCTAGTGGTCATATGTGAAGACTAGTGGACAGATATCATAGCTAATGAACATATGTGAAGACTAGTGAACAGGTATCATGGCTAGTGGGTATATATGAAGACTAGTTGACAGGTATCATGACTAGTGGACATATGCAAAGACTAGTGGACAGGTATCATGACTAATGGATAGGTATCATTGCTAGTGGGCATATGTGAAGACTAGTTGACAGGTAACATGGCTAGTGGGCATATGCGAAGACAAGTAGACAGGTATCATTGCTAGTGGACATATGTGAAGACTCGTGGACAGGTATCATGGCTAGTAGTCATATGTGAAGACAAGTGTTTAGGTAGCATGGCTAGTTCACATGTATCATGGCTAGTGGACACATGTGAAGACTAGTGGACTATACCATAGCTAATGGGTAGATATCATAGCTAGTTCACATGTATCATGGATAGTGGTCATATGTGAAGACTAGTGGACAGGTATCATGGCTAGTGGATATGTAGCATAGCTAGTGGACAGGTATTATGGCTTGTGGACATATGTGAAGACTAGTGGACTAGTATCATGGCTAGTGGTCATATGTGAAGACTAGTGGACTATATCATAGCTAATAGATAGGTATAATAGCTAGTTCACATGTATCATGGCTAGTGGTCATATGTGAAGACTAGTGGACAGGTAGCATAGCTAGTGGACAGGTATCATGGCTAGTGGACAGGTAGCATAGCTAGTGGACAGGTATCATCTAGTTCACATGTATCATGGCTAGTGATCATATGTAAAGAATAGTGGTCAGGTATCATGGCTAGTGGACAGGTATCATGGCTAGTGGACAGGTAGCATGGCTAGTGGACAGGTATCATGGCTAGTGGACAGGTATCATGGCTAATGGATAGGTATCATGGCTAGTTGATATGTATCATGGCTAGTGGACATGTATTTTGGCTATTGGACTTGTATCACGGCTAGTTCACAGGTATCACATCTAGTGGACCTGTAATATGGCTAGAGGACATATATTATGACTGACAGACAGGTATCAAGGACAGTGGACAAGCAACAAGGCTTACTAACAGAGCAAGTGGACAGACGAAGGTGTTGGCGTACAGGTAAGCTAGTGAACTCGGCTAGTCGAGGAAACATATCGCCTTGGTAAGTCAAGGATCTGCCCACCCATGTATCACCCGAACATCGGCGGATCAAAGGTGGTCCCCTTTCAGGCCCTAGGCACGTTTGCCCCCAGCTGTGACATCTGCTCATTAAGTCAGAGTCGGGCGGGGACCCTGATTAGCGTACCCTGGTGAATTGCCCCTAATGTAATTATCAGATGATTGGCACTGTTACAGGCCTCACTGACTCTGCGAGCACCGTCGTATCTTTGAACCACTGCCGGTGGCATTTGGAGTCGGGGGGGGGGGGTGGGGGGGGCGCTTAAGCCTTATTTGAGTGCTTAATAAACTGTGTAGTATTTACAACATCGCTGCCGGACTTCAGGTAATTCAGGTAACTTTCGGGAACCCCGGCATAGCGTAAAGTTGAAGGGGAATTATAGTGCTTTATTTAGCGTTCACCGGTTGTAAACCCCGACGTCCTCCCCCCTCCCCCTTTTTCGACCTCTTCTGTCCCCCCCCCCCCCCTGACAACCCTCGCCGGGTACTAGAGTCCAGATCTAACCCGCTCTTTTTTGTACAATTAAAAATTCTCAACCCACATACTTGGCACAAAGAAACTAGACCACAATTATAGCCAAAACTGCTCCCAGTAGGTTGAAAGTGGTCGAATTTTTTTTGTGTTTTTTTTTTCCATGAATGGATTAATGCAGCCCTGTGTGCTTTTAACCAATGCATCTTTATTGTCTGGTGTCCACCATAGGGTAGGTCAGTTTGTGTCTCATTTTCTATCAACTGCAACCTCGATAACGGTTCTCTCCAGACGTCAACATGCCCTTGACATGTCCAAAGTACTAAAGTTTTCTGGGGAGGATGCTGTGTATGAGCCAGTTCTCCTTCATGTTCAGGGCATGCAGGACACAGACTGCAGACTGCAGTACGTAACCAACAACACTAATATATATGAAACAGCTTCAATTCACAGTTCACAGGACCGCTTACACAAGTGTATAAACTTTTTCACGCCAGTAGCCCATGGTGCATATATGATACTAGACATATTTTTTTGATGCACCAGTCAAGCCTCGGTGGGAAATGAGGTCCGCGTAAAGCAAGTAGCCTTTACTTCTCAAAAATTTTTCTAGTATTTATTTTGAAGTGGGCCGACCTGATCCTATCCTATCCGTTTGTGGTGGGAAAAAACACTAGGTTCAACCAGGATCCCCGATGGATTGGTATCATGGCTAGTGGACATGTATCATGGCTAGTGGACATGTATCATGGCTAGTGGACAGGTATCATGGTTAGTGGACATGCATCATGGCTAGTGGACAGGTATAACAGCTAGTGACTATTATAACATCTAGTGGACAGGTATCATGGCTAGTGGACAGGTATAACAGCTAGTGACTATTATAACATCTAGTGGACAAGTATCATGGCTAGTGGACAGGTATAACAGCTAGTGACTATTATAACATCTAGTGGACAAGTATCATGGCTAGTAGGTTGATCTGATCCTATCCTATCTGTTTTTGAGGAAGATAAAAACGCTAGGTTCAACAAGGATCCCCGATGGGGGAGCTTTAGGTTATAATTTTGACTTGGTTATTTCTTCTTCTTCTTCTTAAAGTCCATGCAGTGTTGTTGCGTTGTCAGTCGTGCCTATCCACAACCTCCTGTCTCGTGTCTATCCACAACCTCATGTCTCGTGTCTATCCACAACCTCCTGTCTCGTGTCTATCCACAACCTCATGTCTCGTGTCTATCCACAACCTCCTGTCTCGTGTCTATCCACAACCTCCTGTCTCGTGTCTATCCACAACCTCCTGTCTCGTGTCTATCCACAACCTCATGTCTCGTGTCGATCCACAACCTCCTGTCTCGTGTCTATCAGTCTCGTGTCTATCCACAACTTCCTGTCTCGTGTCTATCCACAACTTCCTGTCTCGTGTCTATCCACAACCTCCTGTCTCGTGTCTATCCACAACCTCCTGTCTCGTGTCTATCCACAACCTCCTGTCTCGTGTCTATCCACAACCTCATGTCTCGTGTCGATCCACAACCTCCTGTCTCGTGTCTATCCACAACTTCCTGTCTCGTGTCTATCCACAACTTCCTGTCTCGTGTCTATCCACAACTTCCTGTCTCGTGTCTATCCACAACCTCATGTCTCGTGTCTATCCACAACCTCCTGTCTCGTGTCTATCCACAACCTCCTGTCTCGTGTCTATCCACAACCTCCTGTCTCGTGTCTATAAACAACCTCCTGTCTCGTGTCTATCCACAACTTCCTGTCTCTTGTCTATCCACAAACTCCTGTCTCGTGTCTATCCACAACCTCCTGTCTCGTGTCTATCCATAACATCCTTTCTCGTGTCTATCCACAAACTTCTTCTCGTGTCTATCCACAACCTCATGTCTCGTGTCTATCCACAACCTCATGTCTCGTGTCTATCCACAACCTCCTGTGTGTCTATCAGGTCTATCCACAACTTCCTGTCTCGTGTCTATCCACAACCTCATGTCTCGTGTCTATCCACAACCTCATGTCTCGTGTCTATCCACAACCTCCTGTCTCGTGTCTATCCACAACTTCCTGTCTCGTGTCTATCCACAACTTCCTGTCTCGTGTCTATTCACAACTTCCTGTCTCGTGTCTATCCACAACCTCCTGTCTCGTGTCTATCCACAACCTCCTGTCTCGTATCTATCCACAACCTCCTGTCTCGTGTCTATCCACAAACTCCTGTCTCGTGTCTATCCACAAACTCATGTCTCGTGTCTATCCACAACCTCCTGTCTCGTGTCTATCCACAACTTCCTGTCTTGTGTCTATCCACAAACTCCTGTCTCGTGTCTATCCACAACCTCCTGTCTCGTGTCTATCCACAACCTCATGTCTTGTGTCTATCCACAACCTCATGTCTAGTGTCTATCCACAACCTCCTGTCTCGTGCCTATCCACAACCTCCTGTCTCGTGTCTATCCACAACTTCCTGTCTCGTGTCTATCCACAACCTCCTGTCTCGGGTCTATCCACAACCTCATGTCTCGTGTCTATCCACAACCTACTGTCTCGTGTCTATCCACGACCTCCTGTCTCGTGTCTATCCACAACCTCCTGTCTTGTGTCTATCCACAAGCTCCTGTCTTGTGTCTATCCACAACCTCCTGTCTTGTGTCTATCCACAACCTCCTGTCTCGGTGTCTATCCACAACCTCATGTCTCGGTGTCTATCCACAACCTCATGTCTTGTGTCTATACACAACCTCCTGTCTTGTGTCTATCCACAACTTCCTGTCTCGTGTTGTCTATCCACAACCTCCTGTCTTGTGTCTATCCACAACTTCCTGTCTCGTGTCTATCCACAACTTCCTGTCTCGTGTCTATCCACAACTTCCTGTCTCGTGTCTATCCACAACCTCCTGTCTCGTGTCTATCAACAACCTCCTGTCTTGTGTCTATCCACAACCTCCTGTCTTGTGTCTATCCACAACCTCCTGTCTCGTGTCTATCCACAACCTCCTGTCTCGTGTCTTTCCACAACCTCCTGTCTTGTGTCTATCCACAACCTCCTATCTCGTGTCTATCCACAACCTCATGTCTCGTGTCTATCCACAACCTCCTGTCTCGTGTCTATCCACAACCTCATGTCTCGTGTCTATCCACAACCTCCTGTCTCGTGTACGTTCAGTCAATTCTGACACATATTATCTTCCACGCCATGATGTCAAACTGTTCAGTGGCTGTTCTCTCGTTCTCCCTCTGCCTCTCCTCCCCTCCAACTTTCCAAGCGTCACGATGTGCTCCAATTTTCTTCTTCTCATCACATGACCAAAGAAGGTAGACTGTCTCTTTTTGGTGTGGGCAATCAGTTCTCTTCGTGAACCAGTTTCTTTCAAGACATCCTCATTACTCTTTTGATCTGTCCGGGGTATTCTCATCATCCGTTTATAAAACCACATCTATGCAGCTTCCAAAAAAGTTTTAACTAATTTACTAACTGCCTATGATTCACATCCGTATATCAATATAGGGTTTATATAGCTTTCAAGAATGCTCTTTTTCGTCTCAATTGACAAAGTCAAAGTAAGATTGCATAAAATATTCTTCATTTAGTAAATTGCTGCCTTAGCTTGAGCTATTCGACATTTAACTTCCTTAATACATCTTCTATCTGACTTTATAAGGGTACCCAAGTATTAAAACAAATAAACTTGCTTGATGTTTGTTCTATTTACTTTGATGTTGCATTTTGGAGGGTCTGTTTGCTTTGTTTGCGTATTTACGTCACACAGAAGGAGGAGGCCATTGATTGGAGGCTTTCCCTGGTATACAGGTGGGCCAGTTTTTGAGCAATTTCGCAATAACACACAACTCATTTCAGTGTTTCCGATTGCATTGTTACATTGAATTTTCATAGATTTCGTTTTATTTTCATTTTGATTTAATTATGTCGCGTGACCTTGCGTTTAAATTGAGCTGTATCGTTTGTTACAGCCAAATCAACCAGCCAAAGCTTGGCAACAGCACGCGGCTTTCAGTAAACAAAAAAAAAAAAAAAAAAAAAAAATAATGAGTAACGTTGTAGAGGCAACAATCAAGACCTGGACCTTTCAAATGTGAAGCTGTCCTCATTTCTGGCATCCCTATGGTTCCAACTGATATGGGTCATTTCATTTTAAGCGAATACAATTCCGAATCCGATTAGCATGGAAAAGGGACCTTTACTTTTTTTACTTCCCTTTCAGGCATTGTGAAATTACAAATCCTACAGACATTTGCCTTCTCTTTTATTTTTTTATTTTTTATTTAACCAGACTGAGCCACAGCAACGCGTGTCGGGTACATATATTTTTAAAAAATCTAATTTTAAACTGTATAAAGCAACAACAACAACAACAAAAAAAAGCCAAGGACGTCATGTTATTTGACACTTCCCTTTACGCGCCTATATTTCTGCTTTTTCTTCTTAGAGATGCTTGAATTGTTTTTCTTTTTGTGTTTTGATTATTTCCTTTCCTTTAAAGTTGGAAGGGGGGGGGGGGGGAAAAAAAGGGGGGGGGGTCCGTGGTGATCTAGCCTTATATTAAAGGTGGTTGAAAATCTAGTCTAACTAATGGCATCCGTCAGTCCCGGGAACTATGGAGGTGTGCCGTTAGCTTTGGGAACAGCATCTGCTGTGACTGTCCAGTCCGATGCTACACAGTCGAAGTTTGCAGACCGCTTCATCCCCTGACACAATGTTTGGGATTAGGAGGAATTAGGGGAGGGGGGGGGGTTGGGGCTCAGAAAGGTCCATGTCCCCTGGTTCCGGTGGGACCACTGATACACACACGCGCGCGCACACACACACACGCATACACACAAACGCCCGCGCGCAGGCCCACACCACTCACACGCTCACATACACGCACGCACATGCACACACGCGCCCTCACGCGCGCACACACACACACACACACACACACACATACACACCCCACAAGAAAACTACACAGAAAATAAAGCTTCGCTGTGTATCAACAGCAAACCCGCACCCTTGCCTTGTGGTGGCTGTACCGGCTCCCATGCTGGAAGAGCTCCAGTGTTTTGAGTGACAGATAACTGTTGCTAGAATTGTTGCTCGGATGCAACCAACACTCAGACAACGACATGTTTATGTGGGCGAACAGTTGCAGTCAATCTGCCACTGGGTGTCTGTGTCCCTGCTTGAGTGCACCGGCAGCGGAATGTTCATGTCGGGACTGCGTCGGTGCTTGGGGTTTAAAAACCATACCTGTCTAGAGCCGAAACATCAATAGTGTGGGTTGGGTAACCATACCTGGCTAGAGTCGATACATAACTAGTGGGGGTTTGGTAACCATACCTGGCTAGAGTCGATACAAAGCTAGTGGGGGGTTCGGTAACCATACCTTGCTAGGGTCGATACATAACTAGTGGGGGGTTCGGTAACCATACCTGGCTAGAGTTGATACATAACTAATGGGGGTTGGGTAACCATACCTGGCTAGAGTCGATACATAACTAGTGGGAAGTTCGGTAACTATACCTGGCTAGAGTCGATACTTCAGCCTGACTTTTTTTCAAAATGACCTTATCTCCCAGGTCGACCCAGCCTTGAGTGGGTACCTGGTGCAGTCCCGGGAAGTAAAGGCGGCCGGTGTGATGCTGACCACATCACCGATATTGTGCCGATTGGTCTATAAAATATAGGTCTAGCCCTATATGCCCTATACGCCTAAAGGCGTGTAGTTTTACATATTTTATATTTAACTCAGTTTTAGTCTTTCCAACAACAAAAATCCTGCCTAATAGATATTCTTTGCAATGTTCTCTGCTAGGGGTTTGTTTCTACACGCCACATTGCTGTATTGGCGAACACTTAGTTGCTATGACACACCAGAAACGAATGTTTAGTTATAAACCTTTATTCGCTGAATCAAACATATCACTGACAGCATGGCTGATTTCTGATGACCTGGTCAACTCGCTCGCACACTGCTTTGCTCCGTTCGTATCTCTCTAAAGACACATCCATATCATACTAAAGCCTTGTATCTGGTATTAGTACATGTTGAAACTGGCAATCAGGAAACATTCATGTCTTCTCTCGAACAATTATACGTGGTCACAAGTTCTCCATTCTCATCAGGTGTTCTCTCACATACGACCTCTCGCAACCAGGTCCGAACTTCAACTGTCTTACTACCGTCTCTCGGTTCACGTCTTCCGTTCAAGTCTCACGCTTTTCTTGTATCCCTTATTCGCTCACCACGGGATACCCGAGACCCACTTATCTCGTTTTTCTCTTGTATCACTGAAACTGACCTTGTCCTCCCCATCGGGAACTCTCTGGGATTTCCCGAGAATTCACACCATTACATTCTTGAACTAACATGGTTTTCGCATTTTGCAAAATATCAGGTCATTAATTTGCGTTCCTACGTGTTTAATATCCAGTCACTAATATGTGGTGCCAAGTTGTATAATATCCGATACATAATTTGTTGTCTTCCTTTTTTTTTTTTTTTTTTTGGTTTAATAAAGTAAAGATCCCTTTACACACCTTTATGCGCATCGGGCGCATAGGGAAAAAGCACCCACATTTTTACAGACCAATCGGTACTTGGTGGGTAATGTGGTCAGCATTACGTCTGCTGTCTTTACTTCCCCAGGACATACATCCTGGCACCCATTTCAGGCTGGGTCAACCTGCGACAGCCCATAACATGATGAACATTCACACAGCCAGCAGTGGGTTTCGATCGCGGTACTTTGGAATTACGAGTCGGACTCGCAACGCCTAAGCCACGGACGCCGCTTTTGCCCAATGCACGTCACTAATATGTGATTCTGACCTGTTATAAATATCTAGCGATTAACCCGCGATGCCATGTTATAAAATATCGATCATTAATTTGTGCTCTTTTATTAATGTATTATTTTCCAATCCCATAAACTATCCAGTCATTAACTTGTTGTGCTCTTTTTGTTGTACAGGCCATTGAGGACAACATGAGAGTCGAATGCAAGTGTCATGGAGTCTCGGGGTCATGCGAGTTGAGGACCTGCTGGAGATCCCTTCCCGTCTTTTCCACAGTCGGAACCATCTTGAAGGAAAAGTTCGACGGCGCCACAGAGGTCAAGCCTCTAAACACCAACGAGCTGGTGCCCCTCAACCCTCAGTTCAAACCCCACACAGATCAGGATCTAGTCTACATGGATGCCTCGCCGGATTTCTGCGAGGCAGACGCGAAGATTGGCTCGTTGGGTACCCACGGTAGGTCTTGTAACAAGACTTCCAAAGCCATGGACGGCTGCGAGCTTATGTGTTGTGGCCGAGGCTCGGTGATGAGGCAGGTGAAGGTTGTTGAACGCTGTAAATGCAAATTCCACTGGTGCTGCAGTGTTCGGTGTAAGACTTGTGAGCGGGTTGTGGACGAGCATACGTGTTTGTAGCCAGCGTTGAGACACCAAACTCTTGCGTTGTGTGGCTATACAGATTCGATGGTTCAGATTTACGGGTTTTCAGTGTGTCTACTAGTTATATTAGCGGCTGACCGAGTGGTTACAGCAGCGGGACTCTCATGCGGGAGACCCGTGATCGATTCTCGGTAAGCGATGGCGATTATTGTGATGTCAGGGTAAACATAAGAATCCTCACCTGCACTGTTTGTGGCGACTGAACTAAACATGTGACCTTAAATCCTCAAACCCACGATCCTCCTGTCCTGCCCTGTCCTAACAGTGGTGATAAATAAACGGAGTAATGCCAGTGGTTGTACAGAATCGATTGTCCAGATTTGCCAGTTATAGTGTTTGTACAAACATCGACATCCTACATGATCTGAGCATCGAAGAGAATTGTCTCATAAACAGCATCCTGTCCTGGAAGCTGGCCTACTGTAGCCATGTTAAACATCGTGGAAGAGAGAACGGGGATGCAGTGTACATTTTCCAGAAAGCGAGGCAGAGGCAGATCTCCCCGAATATGGATACAAGACATTGAAGATGCCCTGGCTAAGAAAGCACATAGGGCTGGACAAATTGGCTAGAGAAAAAGAGACTTTCAGACGTGCCAAGACGGAAGCGATGTTAGGTAACGGATCTGCTGATTAAGTTATGAGTTGGATTATCTTTACAGCACTCCGGACCCATGCATGGGTGCTCAGATTTCCCTTTCAATATATTCATCAGCGCCGCGCTGTGACAAGTGCTAGTCCAATACCGGTTGCGAAGACTTCTTGTGCCTCCAGTGTGTATATCACGCTTGGCTGTGCTAGTTTTTACTCCCAGTTTTTGTATTCTTAGCAATGATATGTAAACGTTGCTTTCAAATTTCTCGGACCGTCCTATCTCTCTAATGGCATTAACAATGTTGGCTGGATCCATAGACCGGCCATTTCTTGATTAATAATAATGACGAGTCTTTGTACAGAACAGAGGGTCTAAGTGTACGAGTTCTTGTGTTTGTGTGCATAGAACCGATTTCTCCGCTGATGACCCATCCATGGAACAGTTGCCTGTGAATGTGATTTATTTATATTTCCATAAACGCCTGAAAGATACCACGACAAACTGCACGCTCCGGCTTGTATCGTTGCTTTTTGGCCATTGACAAGAGTAAACTTTTTACAGCATGAGTCCTTAGGCTGGCAGAAGATTTCGTTATTGTAATGAATATTGCCATCTGGTTTCTGTATTAACTGTGCTAAAGACGCTTCTAGGTATGGGGAGATAATTCTTCAGGAATCGCAGTTAGACAACAGTTGCTCAGAGACGCTTTTGAGCATGTGGATATACTTATTTGTGCATTTTCGAAGATAGTTCAACACAGTGTGTGTGTTTGTGTGTGTTTGCGCGTGTGTGTGCATATATTTGCACGTGATTTTTGTTAGGATCATTCTAAATAAATTCAATGGATGTGCTTCTATATGGAAAATGTGGATACACCTCAGCATCTATTCTCTGGAAGGTCTTTGGTTCGAATCTGCAATCAGCTGCACACAAACAGACACACACAAACACATACAGACACACCCACCCATACACACCACACACACACCTAAACCTTACCCTGCCCGGACTAATTACTTTATAACCGTCACTTTGCGGTTGAACAGGGTTTCTGAAATGGTACATGGGGGAATTCTCATCCGAAAAGTGGCTCTTTGAGTCGGCAGGTGTTAATTGCTCAGTATAGGATCCTAAGTGGAGTTGAACTTCACTCACCCACGCAATGAGAATGCATCCCTCGCCCCGCCTGGGTACCAGGAAATTTAATAGATGGCAAGAGAGAGAGGCGGGATTTTGACCGCTTCATACACCGAATGCCGATCAAGGAGTAAAACGGTAAAGGCCCCTTTTCCACGCCTTTAGGTGTATTTGGAATATAGGGCTAAACCTATATTTTCAATAGACTAAATGACAGCATCACGCCGGTCGCCTTTACTTCTCTCGAACTGCACCTGGTACCAACTCTATCTGCCTGCTCATTCCCCAACACACCGGCATGACTTGGAGAGAATATCCAAAGAATACTAACTACCCGGGACTCTGAAGTGATGCTTGCCACTCTGCACGAAGCATACCTGTCTCCAGCTTTCTCAGCATACTCTGTGAGTCATTGACAATCACGGCATGTGTTTACAACTTTCTCAAGCCAGTGTTAAATGTCATGTCATGGAGGCTAGGAGAGAGCGGCGATGGACAATATAGTTTCCTGAAAAAGAGACAGAGGTAGACCTCTGCGAATATAGATACAAAACAGTGAAGATGCTTTATCTATGAAAGCACAAAGGGCTGGAGAATTGGCTATAGAAAGAGAAAATTGTACACCCGTCGTGACAAGTGCGACGTTAGGTAAACAGCCTTTGATTGATTGAAGGCTGACCATACACAAAGCAATAGCAAACTATAGAAGGTAAAAATACCTAATGAAATCATGAAAAGCTGAAGAAAAAATGCTGTGGCTGTTCTGCAAATTCGTATAAAGGATACGTTCGAAATATAATGCAATATAATGTAATTAATTAGCTGTAATCTGACATGTTTTAAAAGTGTGGAGTGTACAGACGAGCCACGCGGTGTTTATTACTACCTCATTTTGCTGAATTGTATTAAATCACGTCTCTTTTACAAAATACACGTTTGAATATGATCGTTGCGATCTTTATTTCTTGTCTCATGTCTCTTTTTAATATACACGTTTGATTATAATCGTTGCAAATTGTGTTTCTTTATCTCATGTTTCTTTCAAAATGCACGTTCGATTATCATCTGTGCAATCTTTGTTTCCTTTTCGCATGCTTGTATTAAAAATATACGTTTTATTATCATCGTTACAATCTTTGTTTTTTTCTGTCATGTTTCTTTTAAAAAAATACGCGTTTGATTATGATCTTTGCAATCTGTACCTCATGTCTGTTATCGCAATTCACGCTTTGTCATATTTGTTAGCAACCTTTGATTGTCTCATTTCTGTTTTTAATCAATTCATGTTTGACGATTCACATTGTAATCTGTGTTTGCCTGGTGTCTGTTTTATAAACATTTGATGAATCTTTGGGGGTGGGGGAGGGGGTGGGGGGAGTTATCTTTGTTTGCCTCATGTTTTGAAAACACACACTTGAATATGGTCATGGCAATAATTGTTTATCTCGTACCTGTCTGATTATGTTCATTGTTATCAAAGTTTACGTCATGATTGTTTTACCAATGGCGTCCGTGGCAGGCGTTGCAAGAGCGGCTCGTAATTCCAACATACCGCGATCGAAACCCACTTCTGGCTGCGTGGATTTTTATCATGGTATGGGGTGTCTCAGTTCGACCCAGTCTAAAATGGGTACTATGATGTATGTCCGGGGAAGTAAAGACAGCCGGCGCAATGCTGACCACATTACCTACCTAGTGCTGATTGGTCTGTAAAAAATATGGGTGCTCTTTCCATATGCACGATGCGCCTTGAAGGCGTGAAAAGAAATCGTTACTTTACTTTATTGTACAACAAAGGAAGACAACAACTTACTTATCGATACTGTTCATTGTAATCTCTTTTTACCATATAAGTTAGTTGCGTATCCTTTACAGGACGTTGCAGAACCAACACTTACAGCCCCTGGCTGTTGTGTGGTTTCTCTAGGCAAGTTACATCCAGTAGTTTGCCATTGCTTCCTGGACGGTCGGCTTTCCTGATACTACTGTCGAAACCAAACCAAGGCGCATTGCCCGCAGCAGGAATCGAACATGGCATCCCGGCATTACGAAGCGAAGCGTTCGCATCGACTTAGCCACAGAGCTGACATTTTTACCATACATCTGTTTTATTAGTACCATATAGATATCGAATATAGATGTCTTGAACATTGTCTGTTTCACCAATATGTTAATGATGTTTCTGTTTGTGTAGTTCTGTTTTATCAATACATACATGATCTCATCGATATTCATGTTTGATTGACATGTGATTGATTGATTTAACCATTAACACTCATGATGTTTTCACACAATTGTATTCTAGTCATCCCATTGTATGATGCAATTTTTCGTTATTATGAAGACCCACCCGGGCTCTTGCCAGGTGCCGCAATATAGCGGTCTAAAAATGGTCTAAATATGGTCTAATGGCTGAACGCAGTTGCTGCGACCTCTGCACGGGTGATCCACATCCACATAGTGGCACATTGTGTTATCGGTTGTTTATCGCTTGTGTGATGTCCCAGTGGGGTAAAATGTACTACTACTACTACTACTACTACTACTACTACTACTACTACTACTACTACTACTACTACTACTACTACTACTACTACTACTACTACATACTACTACTACAACTACTCATACTACCTACTACTACTACTACTACTAATACTACTACTACTACTACTACTATACTACTACTACTACTACTACTACTACTACTGCTACTGCCTGCTGACTACTACTACTACTGACTACTACTACTACTACTACTACTACTACTACTACTAAACTACTACTACTACTACTACTACTACCTACTACTACTACTACCTACTAATACTAACTTACTACTACTACTACCTACTACTACTACTACTACTTCTCTACTACTACTCCTACTAAACTACTAAAAAAATACTACTAAAACTACTACTAATACTACTACCTACGACTAAAACTACTACTACTAAAACGATACTACAACTACACACTACTACACTACCTAACTACTACTCAACCTACTCTACTACTACACTACTACTACTACTACTACTACTACTACTAACTACTACTAACTACTCACTACCAGATACCACCACTACTACTACCGTGTCCGCCGCCTTTAAAAATCACGGCACTGGTAACCACTCAAGACTAGATCGACCTGGGAGTTAAGGTCATTTCTGAAGAAAAAAATCCGGCTCTGTTAGGGCGCGAAACCACGACCTTTCGATCTACATTTTCCCGAAGTGTAATCTAAAGAATTGAGTTGACAAGCGCTCCGCCCATCTTCAGCAGCCAGCACATAGTTCCGGTACCAATAGTGCCAACAGCATTCTGAATATACGTCCGTCTTGCCTTTCCTTTGAGCGTTGAGAATCGGCCAGATCCCCTCGTCACTACCCCGCTGCATGACTCTCACCAGACTGTGCTGATCCATTTGCTCCTCCGAATTCTACCCGTTCTCCCACAAGGCCCTAAAAACCCTTATCATGCATTATTTTTTCACCAACCTATCCAGAGTCAGCCAGTCTGTCTGTTCATTTCCCAACAACGCGGCATTCCCCGGAGAAAAAGTCCAGCCAATAAATGCAAACTTCTCTGTCCTGACGAAGCAATGGGGTGTTTTAGAAATATCTGGACTCTCACAAATCCCCCCCCAAACCCACCCCCACCCCAAACCCCACCAAAGACCCCCCCCCCCCCAAACACCCCCCCCCCCCCCCACCCCCCCCCCCCCCACACCCCCCCCCCCCCACACCCCCCCCAACCCCCCCCACCCCAAACCCCCTCTCAACCCCACACCCCCCCCCCCCCCCCCCCCCCCCCCCCCCCCCCCCCCCCCCCCCCACCCCCCCACCCCCCCCCCCCCTCTCCCCCCCAAAACACACTACCCCCCCCCCCCCCCCCCCCCCCCCCCCCCCCCCCCCCAAACACACCCTCACCCCCCCCCCCCCCCCCCCCCCAAACCCACCCCCCCCCCCCCCCCCCCCCCAAACCCACCCCCCCCCCCCCCCCCCCCCACAAACCCCCCCCCCCCCCCCCCCCCCACCCACCCCCCCCCCAACCCCCACCCCCCCACCCCCCCCCCCACCCCCCCCCCCCCCCCCCCCCCCCCCCCCCCCCCACCCACACCCCCCCCCCCCCCCCCCCCCCCCCCACCCCCCCCCCCCCCCCCACACTCCCACAAACCCCCCCCCCCCCCCCCCACACCCCTCCCCCCCCCCCCCCCCCCCACCCCCCCACCCCCCCCCCAAACCCCCCCCCCCCCCCCCCCCTCCCCCCCCCCCCCCTCACAAACCCCCACCCCCCCCCAAACCCCCCCCCCCCCCCCCCCCCCACCCCCCCCCCACCCTCCCCCCCCCCCCCCCCCCCCCCCCCCCCACCCCCCCCCCCCCCCCCCCCCCCCCCCCCCCCCCCCCCCCCCCCCAAACACCCCCCCAAAAAACCCCCCCCCCCCCCCCCCCCCCCCCCCCCCCCCCCCCCCACCCCCCCCCCTCCACCCCCCCCCCCCCCTCCCACCCCCACACCCCCCCCCCCCCACCCCCCCCCCCCCCCCCCCCCCCCCTCCCCCCCCCCCCCCCCCCCACCCCCCCCCCCACCCCCACCCCCCCCCCCCCCCACCCCCCCCCCCCCCCACACCCTCCCCCCAAACCCACTCCCCCCCAAACACACTCTCACCCCCCCACCCCCACCCCCCCCCCCCCCCCCCCCCCCCCCCCCCCCCCCCCCCCCCCCCACCCCCCCCCCCCCCCAAAGACACCCCCCCCCCCCCACCCCCACCCCCCACTCCCACCCCCCCCCCCCCTCCCCCCCAAACACACTCTCACAAACCCCCACACCCCCCCCAAACACACTCTCCCCCCCCCCCCCCCCCCCCCCCCCAAACCCACTCCCAAACCCACCCCTCTCAACAAACACACTCTCACAAACCTCTCACCCCACACCTCTCACAAACAAACCCCTCCCAAAACACACTCTCACCCCCCCCCACTCTCCCCCCCCCACTCTCCCCCAACACACTCTCACCCCCAAACCCTCTCACCCCCCCACTCTCACAAACAAACACACTCTCACAAACAAACACACTCTCACAACAAACACACTCTCACAAACACACTCTCACAAACAAACACACTCTCAAAACAAACACACTCTCAAAAACAAACACACTCTCACAAACAAACACACTCTCACAAACACACTCTCCCCAAACCACTCACCACACTCTCACCCCCAAGAGTTTTTATCCCCCCTCACTCTCATAACAAACACCCCTCACAACACACTCTCCCCAACACCCCACACCAAATTCACCACTCACCCCCACTCTCCCCCCTACTCTTCCGTCTCCACCCCCCTCTCATAACACACTCTCACAAACACTCTCACAAACACACTCTCACAAACACACTCTCATAACACACTCTCACAAACACACTCTCACAAACACACTCTCACAAGCTAACACTCTCACAAACACACTCTCATAACACACTCTCACAAACACACTCTCGTAAACAGAGACACTCACACAATCACACTTTGACCAACTACCACACTTACAGAGTTCAAGAATTTATCCCATTCCCAATTGGCCCAACCTGTGACTCTTATGTCCTAGACAAGCAAAGTTATCCCCCTTGCTTGAAAAAAAAAAAAAAAAACGATTGTGTGGATTTCAAGAAATTCTGTAGGCACGTGCCACTCAAGCCAGTTCCAGTCACACACAAAACAACGTTACATCTTACTGGACATTTTTTTGTTAGCAAAATAAAGTACAAAAATAGAATAAGATGCTTCTATACTATTAGAAAAAAAAAAAATGTTACATTGCTTTATAAAAACTCGACGGTTATATTATTTGCAGGAGAAAAAAAAATAACGCACTAATATAGGTATGTCTCTGTCTGTCTGTCTGTCTGTCTGTCTGTCTGTCTGTCTGTCTGTCTGTCTGTCTGTCTGTCTGTCTGTCTGTCTGTCTGTCTGTCTGTCTGTCTGTCTGTCTGTCTGTCTGTCTGTCTGTCCGTCCGTCCGCCCCTCCATCTGTCCATCCCTACCAACCTGCCTGCCTACCTACTTACATACCTACCTAAATGTCTGTCTGTCTGTCTGTCTGTCTGTCTGTCTGTCTGTCTGTCTGTCTGTCTGTCTGTCTGTCTGTCTGTCTGTCTGTCTGTCTGTCTGTCTGTCTGTCTGTCTGTCTGTCTGTCTGTCTGTCTGTCTGTCTATTAGAAATCTCAAGAAGGCAGGATCAGAAGATGATTCAATAAACGAAGTTCAATCGGCAACACTACACTCAAAAGACTACACGAACTTCAGGTCAAAAAAAGGTGTCGCCAAACATGAACACTAACTATACAGTTAGCAATAGACGAATAGTGAACCAACACTGAACTGGTGTTATCTGTCGGCAAACTCTGAGGGATATACTCAAGATGGGATCCGAGATAATTAGCCAACTAACTAACTTGCTAACTTATTACCTAACTAACTAACTAAATAACTAACTAGCTAACTAACTAACTAACTAACTGATATAGGGTGGAAGCGACGAAGACTACAGTACAGCAGATTAAAGATCTTAGATTTATTCTGGTTTTAAAATGGTTAAAAGGCCACCGGAACTAACTAATAGAGTTGGACGGAAGATGGGGAAAAATCAGGCCACGGGGTATTTAAACGGCCGACCGACAAAGTTTCAGCCTTTATTACTTCCGGACCAACCTGTGGGAGCCTAACCTAGCTACTGATGCTTTGCACAATGGGCTGGTCGGCAGGTATGGCGACCACAGGTAACGTTCGTTGTCTGGCCGTTTCCAGGCGGGGGGTACGTTCAGTTGGTTAAAGTAGATTTTCATTTGTATTCTTGCTAAGAGATAGTTAGATGGTAGATCGCTATATATTTGAGATGCTGGTCGAGCACGTAGTTGTCGTTTATGTCGTTATTTGTTGACCACGCTGATGGAATGTGAAGTTAAATAAAATTGTTGTATTCATAGTTACAGTTGTTCCCTTTGATTTAGGACTTCTAGTTAGTTTACTAGTTTAGTTCGTTCGTTGCTTGGGATATTCTAGACTTTACAAAAAGATTTTTTGCCTGGGTGAGATATTCTGATCTCTCCCCCACCAAAACAAACTCACTCTACTCTCACTTTTTCCCTTTCTCTTATTTCTTGTTATAAAGGGCGTTCTCCGCCCTAGTGCATAACTAACTAACTAACTAGCTAGCTAGCTAACTAACAAAATAACTAACTAACTAACTAAATATCTACATAACTACCTAACTAAATTACTAACTAACTAACTAACTAACTAAATAACTAACTAACTAACTAACTAACTAACTAACTAACTAACTAACTAACTAACTACCTAATTACCTAACTACCTAATTACCCAACTAGCTAACTAACTAACTATTTAACTAACTAGCTAACTAACTAAAAAACTAGCTAGCTAGCTAACTAGCTTACTAACAGACTGAAGTATTATGCTAAGGAAGGAATACAGGGGCAACGGAACCAAGAGGACGCGGTGGGGGCGCCTCAATCCCTTTGAATTGCTAAGCGGGGCTAAAATGTTCCCTGCCCCAAGTTTGTATTTTTAAGTTGTCATTTACACGTGTTATTTTATAGGACATTGTACTAACAACCCACGTTTTTTTTAAAGATGTTTTATTTTATTTTATTAGGTAATTTTATGTTCATTAGTTTGCCACTGATTATTCAGCCGTCAGCTCTCGATATCACTGTCGAAACCAAAGCATGGCGGTCTGCTGCCAAATCACCCGCAGCTGGAAACGAGCCCCGCAACCTCGCAACTACGAACCGTGTTCACAAGGCTTGAACCACATAATATATTAATTATTGTAAGCTAGCCTTAAACCTCTTGAAGCCCCTCCCCCCCCCCTGTCCCTCAGCCTCGCACATTCGTAAAGGAGCTCAGGTATGCCCCCAATGTTTTCTTTGTGTCGGCGGCCAGGTAAAGACGGCTTTGAACGGAGGCAGACACCTGGCCTGCCCGCGTTTCTGCATGGCTGCGGAGCTGACATGCAAGCTCTGAGGAACTTGGCACATACCTGGCCCCGGAGTCCTGGAGCTGCTAGCAGTAAGTCACCTGCAGGTTGTCCCGACAGCTCTCTGGCCTGGCGCAGTCGATGATGTACTGCTGCAACTGAAGTCGACTGCTGACAGATGGTAACGATGACTCACACAAATGTAAAGGTGCATCGTTATCGAGTGGAATGTAGCGGGTCAAATCTGACTACGTCAAGTACCACTGTAGGCCGGGTAGCTACCCGTATCAGCGACCCACTATCACAAAAAGTGGATTGGTTACCTTAGCTACGATCCACCGTAACAAAAAGTGGATTAGTTACCGTTTCTACGATCCACCGTAACAAAAAGGGGATTAGTTACCATATCTGCGATCCACCGTAACAAAAAGTGGATTAGTTACCAT
Source organism: Candidula unifasciata (assembly GCA_905116865.2). NCBI lineage: Eukaryota > Metazoa > Mollusca > Gastropoda > Stylommatophora > Geomitridae > Candidula > Candidula unifasciata. Next base: position 68,020 of record CAJHNH020001781.1, on the reverse strand, counting down.
TTCTACGATCCACCGTAACAAAAAGTGGATTAGTTACCATTTCTACGATCCACCGTAACAAAAAGTGGATTAGTTACCATATCTGCGATCTACCGTAACAAAAAGTTGATTAGTTACCATTTCTACGATCCACCGTAACAAAAAGGGGATTAGTTACCATATCTGCGATCCACCGTAACAAAAAGTGGATTAGTTACCATAGTAGTAGTAGTACTTTTACCTCACCCGGATATCACAGAAGTGATAAACACCCGATGACACAAAGTGCTACCATGTGTATGAGGATCACCCTTGGAGAGGTCCCGGAAACCGCGTTCAGACATTAGACCATATTTATGTTCAGGCTATATTGCGGCCCCTGGCAAGAGCCAGAGTAGGGCTTCAAATAAGGAAAAATTGCATCTCACAAGGAGATGACTAGTGGATTATATTATTTATCATATCTACGATCCACCGTAACAAAAAGGGCTCTAGTTACTATATATGCCTCCTACAGTCACGGTGTTTATTCTCATGTCATAGTTTGTGCAGGCTTGATGTAAGGAGTCCTCCTTACAGCGACCATCAAATATAAAAAAGTTTAAAAAAAAAAAAAAAAAAGAATTGGGTATATTGTGCTACACCACTATTTTATAGATTATTGTTGCTTGTCACAAACCTGCCCGCACTACGAGAGTTCCTTCCCTTCCCATTCTTGCCGCCACGGGTCGCACGGCCTGTCCTATGTTGTGAGCGATGTCATGCGTTCCTTTTTTTTTTTTTTTACCGTTTAACCGTGGTCTCTTTTCTCGTGTTGTTTCCATTCACTTGCGCGATTATTTCCACGCTTGTTGCAGGCCTATTTCAGGAGTATGGAAACTACCATGTTTTTGAATTTCTAAGTTCTTTGTCAGTGGCTTCTTATTACTAGGGGAAGCCACCGCCACCGAACTTAGAAATACAAATGCATCCTACTTTCGATTCTCACTAACAGTCGCGCCTTCGGCTCTCCCCCCTGTATTACTTCTCACTTGTACACAATCGGTGAGTGGTATACTCAGCATCACGCAGCCCGCCTTTACTTTCCAGAAGTTCACCCGACACCCATTTAAGTCTGGGTCGACCTGGGAGCCAAAGTAGTTTTTTTTTTTTTGGAAAATGTTCCTGTCCGTTTGGATTTAAGCCCAGGACTTTCGTATCCGCAAGCTGGTGTCTAGTTGCTACACCACGATGGCTGTCAGATTACGCAATACTATATGTATAATTAAAAAAGAGAGAATGTATTGGTTAGACAAGACTGATAATGATTGCCTTTATTATCCACCTTTTGCGGTGTAAGCTGGGGGGGGGGGGGGGGGGGGGGGGGGGGGCTGGGGGTGTGGGGGGAGCTTTGAGTCTGAGGATTTACGGCCGTTTGACTAATGCTGTCGCCACGACTGTGCAGGTGAGGATGTTATTTTGCCCCCGACAGAAAAAAATCTCTGGCCTTACCAAGGAAACAAATCTGGGTCTCTCGCTTGACAGCCCAGATTTCTAACCGTTCTACCAGCTGCTCCTCGTATTGATTGGCACTCATAGAAAGAAGAAGAAAGACAGAGGGACACACTAGACAACTTACAAATCGAAAGCAATAGTTACCGTGCCGGGAATCGAACCTGTCACCTCCAGATGGCGTGTGCGCCTCACCGTGGAGACAAGCGTACTAAGAACATAACTACCTAGGCACCTCCAAAAAATTGTGTCTTCGTTGGCATGTTTATCGTACAGCTTTAGGTTAGGACAGGTTAGGACTTCAAAATAACGAAAAATTCCACGCTACAGGGGGATGTTGTTGCCAGTCAGATACAGCAAAGAAGTGACTTTGTTTTTTGTGGAAATATCCAGAAACCATGAATCGCAACCCTTCGGCCTTGATTCCATGATAGGTACTGTAAATGTGGGAGAAATGTGGCTTTTCTGCTTCCCCCGGGAGTGAACCCGGACCACAAGGAGTTCATCACCCGGTCACCGTTTAACCAACTACGCTAGAGAGCCGGGCAAAGAAGTGACTTATACCAAAGAATCACCTGCAGTCGGTAATTTGGTAATTGCTTTTCGAAATTATTTACCTGTGATCCAGACAAAGTTATCGGCACGGAGGTGTGGTCCGATTACCTATCAGCAGTTAGGTGTGGCCCAAATGTTTGTTATCAGCGGATAAAAATAAATCCACCAAACAACGAGTTTTACAGTCTCCTTGCGAGAGCAAAATGAACACACACACACACACACACACTGTTCGCTAACAAGCGTGTCGTAAAAGTCGGGGGGTGTTTCCTCAGAAGTCGGAGTGCCTGTATCTATGAGGCAAGGAACCGTCAGTGTGTATCCTAATAAGCCAGATTTGTAATACGGATGTACACGTAAAATTCAAAGTTCTAGAACAAAGTCCACAAGTCGACAAACAACCAGAGCTTTAAACCTCTATACAGTCGATGAACGCCAATAATAATAATAATAATAATAATAATAATAATAATAATAATAAGAAGAAGAAGAAGAAGAAGAAGAAGAAGAAGAAGAAGAAGAAGAAGAAGAAGAAGAAGAAGAAGAAGAAGAAGAAGAAGAAGAAGAAGAAGAAGAAGAAGAAGAAGAAGAAGAAGAAGAAGAAGAAGAAGAAGAAGAAGAAGAAGAAGAAGAAGAAGAAGAAGAAAGAAGAAGAAGAAGAAGAAGAAAGGGAAAAAGAAGAATGAAGGAAGGACAAGAAGAACGCACCATATACAAGCTATGACTGGAAAGATCAAAGACAGACAAAAGGAAACACAAACCGCAAACAAATAATCGAGCATTTCGACTAAATTCTCCATCAACGACCAGAAAAAAAAAAAGTCTTTGACAAGTGGTCCGCAAACCATTGAGTTACTTAGGACAAAACACCACGGCGGTTACTGCAAAGGCATGTCTGCACAGAACGCTTTCAACACAGGAAAGAGTGTTTACACCAGAGAACATTTGCACGCGAGATATTATGCACACATGGAGACAACGTACACACGGGAGATCATGTACACAGGGAGACCATGTTCACATTACAGACTATGTACACAGAAGACCATGTACACAAGAGATCACGTACACATTAGAGATAATGTACACAATAGAGACCATGTATACAAGAGATCATGTACAATTTAGAGACCGTGTACACCGAAGATCACGTACACATTAGAGAACATGTATATAGGAGATCATGTACACATTACAGACCATGAACACACAGGAGATCATGTACACAATATAGACCATGAACACACGGGAGATCATGTGCACATAAGAGTCCATGTACAAAGGAGATCATGTACACATTAGAGACAATGAACACACGGGAGATCATGTACACATAAGAGTCCATGTACATAGGAGATCATGTACACATTACAGACCATGAACACACGGGAGATCATGTACACATTAAAGACCATGAACACACGGGAGATCATGTACACATTAGAGACCATGAACACACGGGGGATCATGTACACATTAGAGACCATGAACACACGGGAAATAATGTACACATTAGAGACCATGGAGACACGGGAGATCATGTACACATTAGAGACCATGAACACACGGGAGATAATGTACACATTACAGACCATAAACACACGGGAGATCATGTACACATTAGAGACCATGAACACACGGGAGATCATGTACACATTAGAGACCATGAACACACTGGAGATAATGTACACATTACAGACCATGAAGACACGGGAGATCATGTACACATTAGAGACCATGAACACACTGGAGATCATGTACACATTACAGACCATGAACACACGGGAGATCATTTACACATTAGAGACCATGAACACACGGGAGATCATGTACACATTAGAGACCATGAAAACACGGGAGATCATGTACACATTACAGACCATGAACACACGGGAGATAATGTACACATTAGAGACCATGAACACACGGGAGATCATGTACACATTACAGACCATGAACACACAGGAGATAATGTACACATTAGAGACCATGAACACACGGGAGATCATGTACACATTACAGACCATGAACACACGGGAGATAATGTACACATTACAGACCATGGAGACACGGGAGATCATGTACACATTAGAGACCATGAACACACGGGAGATCATGTACACATTACAGACCATGAACACACGGGAGATAATGTACACATTACAGACCATGGAGACACGGGAGATCATGTACACATTAGAGACCATGAACACACGGGAGATCATGTGCACATAAGAGACCATGAACACACGGGAGATCATGTACACATTAGAGACCATGAACACACTGGAGATAATGTACACATTACAGACCATGAACACATGGGAGATCATGTACACATTAGAGACCATGAACACACGGGAGATCATGTACACATTAGAGACCATGAACACACGGGAGATAATATACACATTACAGACCATGGAGACACGGGAGATCATTTACACATTAGAGACCATGAACACACGGGAGATCATGTACACATTACAGACCATGAACACACGGGAGATCATGTACACATTAGAGACCATGAACACACTGGAGATAATGTACACATTACAGACCATGAACACATGGGAGATCATGTACACATTAGAGACCATGAACACACGGGAGATCATGTACACATTAGAGACCATGAACACACGGGAGATAATATACACATTACAGACCACGGAGACACGGGAGATCATTTACACATTAGAGACCATGAACACACGGGAGATCATGTACACATTACAGACCATGAACACACGGGAGATCATGTACACATTAGAGACCATGAACACACGGGAGATCATGTACACATTAGAGACCATGAACATACGGGAGATCATGTACACATTACAGACCATGAACACACGGGAGATCATGTACACATTACAGACCATGAACACACGGGAGATAATGTACACATTAGAGACCATGAACACACGGGAGATCATGTACACATTAGAGACCATGAACACACGGGAGATCATGTACACATTATAGACCATGAACACACGGGATATCATGTGCACATAAGAGACCATGTACACCAAGGAGACCATGTACACATTAGAGCCATGTACACATGAGATCATGCACACATAAGAGACAATGTACACCAAGGTGACCATGTACACATTAGAAACTATGTACACATTAGAGAACATGACCACAGGAGATCATATACATATTAGAAATTATGTACACATTAGAGACCACGTACACCAAAGAGACCAAGCAAACTGAGGAGACAGTGTACACAATGAATACCACCGACAAGTGGGAGACTTTGTACATACAAGAACTACTTTGTAGCATACGGCAACCAAACAACGTCAGACAGACCTTTGACACTCCTCATGTGAATCAACAACTGACAGAATGAGGGCTAAAAACAAAACGCTCAAAAGATTTGTGTTTTTTTTTTTTTTCAAACAAACATGAACGGCAGGAGTACGAATAGAAACATTTAGACAGGTGGAAAGATAGACTGAAAATGCCTTTTTTTTAACCTGTATGTAGGTGGTTTGAATTACTGCTTTCGGAAAACAGTTATAGGCCCCCCCCCCCCCCATCCCTCACATTTTCAGTTTTTCTTCCACACAAACATTACATATTTATATATCCATCTAGTCAACCACCCATCCATCTCTATATATTTACACACACTTTCACAACAAGATATTCACACATTCCAAGAAAATGAAGACCATTAAAAAAAAAAAAAATAATCTTAGAAACAAGAAATAGGATATGTCAAAAGACCACACAGACAGAAGGGCGGACACTCAGACATGCTCAAAGACATGCAGAGAATCTTTAACTTCAGTTAACGAAATTTTAGACGATGTTTTCGTTTTGTGGGAGGGAGAAATGGAAGTTATGGGTGGCTCGAAATGTAAGATCCTTTAAAAAAAAAAATATCTGAATAAAGTGGAATATCTGAACCAAGTGAAACAATCTGAATAAAGTGAAATATCTGAATCAAGTGAAATATCTGAATAAAGTGAAATATCTGAATCAAATCAAACAATTTGAATAAAGTGAAACTGTGATTAAAGTGAAACAAAGTAAGGTGGGGAGAACATTATCATGGACAGTACCGTGCCTAGAGAGAGAGGCAGAATATCGGGACAGTACCGTGCCTAGAGAGAGAGAGGGAGAATATCGGGACAGTACCATGCCTAGAGAGAGAGAGGGAGAATATCGGGACAGTACCGTGCCTAGAGAGAGAGGGAAAATATCGGGACAGTACCGTGCCTAGAGAGAAGGGGAGAATATCTGGACAGTACCTTGCCTAGAGAGAAGGAGAGAATATCGGGACAGTACCGTGCCTAGAGAGAGAGAGAGGGAGAATATCGGGACAGTACCGTGCCTAGAGAGAAGGGGAGAATATAGGGACAGTACCTTGCCTAGAGAGAAGGGGAGAATAACGGGACAGTACCGTGCCTAGAGAGGAGGGGAGAATATCGGGGCAGTACCGTGCCTAGAGAGGATGGGAGATATAGGGACAGTACCCTGCCTAGAGAGAAGGGAAGAATATCGGGACAGTACCGTAAATAGAGAGAAGGGGAGAATATCATAGAGAGTACCGTGCCTAGAGAGAAGGGGAGAATATCGGGACAGTACCGTGCCTAGAGAGAAGGGGAGAATATCATGGACAGTACCGTGGGTAGAGAGAAGGGTAGAATATCATGGACAGTACCGTGCCTAGAGAGAAGGGGAGAATATCTGGACAGTACCGTGTTTAGAGAGAAGGGGAGAATATCATGGACAGCACCGTGCCTAGAGAGAAGGGGAGAATATCGGGACAGTACCGCGCCTAGAGAGAAGGGAGAATATCGGGACAGTACCGTGCCTAGAGACAAGGGAAGAATATCTGGACAGTACCGTGCCTAGAGAGAAGGGGAGAAAATCGGGACAGTACCGTGCCTAGAGAGAAGGGGAGAAAAATATCAGGGACAGTACCGTGCCTAGAGAGAAGGGGAGAGTATCGGCACAGTACCGTGCCTAAAGAGAAGGGGAGAATATCGGGACAGTAGCGTGCCTAGAGAGAAGGGGAGAATATCGGGACAGTACCGTGCCTAGAGAGAAGGGGAGAATATCGGGACAGTACCGTGCCTAGAGAGGAGGCGAGAATAATATCAGGGACAGTACCATGTAAAGAGAGAAGTGAGAATATAACACATTATGTCAATGTCGCACAAATTCACCAGTAAAATTGCATGTAATGGAAATATAACAAAAACATAATTTTGATTATAGCAGACGAGAACTGAAAAAGACAAATTTAGCATCCAGTAGTCTTAAGAATTTCAACTCGTGTTTAACAGAAGAAGCACGAGAGACATGTTTGATGAATGCGCTGTAGCCGTTACTGTGTTCGGGAATTTCGTCGAATACTCTAGAACAAGATGTCAGGGAAGAAGCTCTGAAGACGAATGTAGGCATGAATGAATGAAAGAATGGCTGAATGAATGAACATAATTGCACACAGGCCATTTTGCGTGGTCTCAAGACATGGTGTCCGCCTCGAGTGCTAGAGGTTGTAGGTTCAATCCCCAGTAAGGGCTGGGATTTTTCACGTGGACTTGGACTTCTAGTAATTCCCCCTGGTCTCTGGGTGGTGAGATCGGACGCCCGTGTGCATTGTTGCGCACGTAAAAAATCCTTTGGCATTTGGAAATCAAAATGATTAACTTGGAGTTCAAAATCTTTCTAAAGTATTTCAGGATCCTCGCCGGTGCTACAGAGCCTGTGCACTGTGCTGAGCTTCTTTGCATTCAGACTGGAGTTAGAAGAAGAAGCACTTATGGGTTACTACCTGTGTGAAATGATGTTGATCCTTTGTTCAAAACCTTAAAACAGTAATCTCCAGACCTTTCTACTTACCACCAGTTGAACTATTCTCTCTATAGTTGCTCTGCCTATTCTGCTGCACCAGAGAGCCTTCCATAAGTCCGCTTTATTGCAAAGTAGTTTATCGCCCAAAGGGCCGGCAGCAGCTAATCTATCAGCCTGCTTATTACCACCCACACCCGAATATCCTGGGCAAAAACATCGAGGCGAAAAGTGTGGCAAACGTAGTGATAGAATTAATGAACAATAAAATGAATGGACACGCAAAACTCAGGCCCTGGCACAAAGCCAAAGTCCAAATGGACGAACAACCAGGACTTTGGCGGAAGCTTATAGCCGGTGAACAAAGAAGTGAACAGATTATTGTATTAAATAAAGGGAAGCAACCTATTAATTAATTTGCGTGTCATTGTTACCTCCCTTATAATTTTGCTTTTGATACTTTTGTTCAGCAAGGCAGGTAGGAATTTGCGATGTAAGCACACACACACACACACACACACACACACACACACACACATATATATATATATATATATATATATATATATATATATATATATATATATATATATATATAATGGTCATCGTATCCTGCCTTTGGCACATCGGATATACAGTGCTAGATATATTTTTATAGACTAGTAGCCACTTAATAAGTGATCTGAGAAACATTAAGCATACTGCCTTTACTTACCATATACTATGTTTAGGCTTACTATATCCAATTTCGTCCTTTTTAGGACGAAATTTTTTGTCATTTGAAGCCCTACTCTGGCTTTTGCCAGGGGCCGCAATATAGGCAGGCAATACATATGGCCAAATGTCTGAACGCGGTTTCTGTGACCTCTCCACGGCGATCCTCATCCGCATGGTGGCACTTTGTGTCATCGGGTGTTTATCGCTTGTGTGATGTCCTGGTGGGGTAGAAAGGCAGTCAGTCATGTTTAGGCTGGATCGATTAAGGAGCCAAATGCAATTTTGAAAGGAGGTAAATACGTCTTTATATCTGTTTGAACCCTATACTTCCAATCTGGTAATCTGGTAATCTGGTAATCCTAGTTTCAGCTTCATAGCAAACGGGTCACCCCACACATGCTCCGCTCCTGTGCCAACGAAAAACAAACGCAGCTCACAGTGTCACACCATGCACTCAACTCAGAAGCTGGGCGACGAAACTACATCCTTCCAGTCTACAACTGGAGCAAAAATGCAACGGCCACCGTCTGGAAAAATATTTGCCACGGCTTTAAAAAAAAAAAAAAAAAAAAAAAAAAAAAAAAGGTGGCCGTACCTAGCGTCCATTTTGACCGGAAGAATTATATGAGGGTTAATAAACGGTCACCCCAGCAGTACCCTCATTATTAGCTGGGGAAGGGACTTAGGACATTACATCCACCAGCAGGCGTCGCCCCTACAACGACCTGCCTGCCCTCGTTAACGACTGTTCACCCAACAGCCATGCAGTTCTTTGGCACGAAGGAGACACCTTGAACTTGGGTTTCGTACTGCCGACTCCCTACTAAGATGTTATTTTATGTTCTGTTATCACAATTAATGTCACTGCACATTGGGCATACCCATGCGTGCTCAGTTCTCCGAAGCAGCAGCCACTCTAAAGTACTTCTACTAATTGTCCCCATGAGAAGCTGGTTATATTGTCTCCTTTCTCGGCCTCGAAGACGGCAAAGACGTGCATCACCATGCTTAACTCCCATGTCACGCAATCGTGTTAGTGTCAGGGATTCCTCATTCTCCACTAGCCCGGTTCGTACAGCGTTGGCTATGTCTGCTCTGTCCATACTTTTTCCTGCAATCATTAGTGCAGTGCTTGCCAGTTGGTCTGCTCGCTCATTTCCCTTCATGCCCGCATGACCCGGTGTGTAGATCCAGGTTACGGAGGTTAAGTGCGATTTCCTGATGCTTTCTATCCATTCAGAGCGCATACTGCCTGTTGCTATCTTCTGAAGCATATTCATTGAGTCTGAGACAATTACTGCTTGTGTGGCGGTTTGCTCGGATACCCATACTAAAGCTCTAGAAGCAGCGGCTATTTCCATTGTCATGCTTGACGTGGTTGTCTGGTAAGCGCCGCTGTCCTCCTGTATTGTTTTCCCCTTTCTTTGCGCTGTGTATGCCCAAGCTGACCTTGATCCGCGCTTCACAAATCCATCTGTGTAGATGATGATATCTTCTGGGTCTGAATGCTGATCTATCAGTTCCCTTACTTCTGTGTCTACCGCCGCAGGAATTTGATCCCTGCAGTACCTTCCGAGTGTGATGACAACCTTAGAGATGCCATGCATGTCTACTGGTGTATTCGTCCATTCTTTTCCGTGGCTGATCACGTCTAGGTCACATACCTGCTGGATTAAGTCCTCAGCCTTTGCCATCCAAGAGCGGCCCCTTTTGAGACGCGTTCCTTTTGTGTCGTGAATAGCTTTGTGTAATGGGTGGTTAACATCTGCCGATACCCTCATGTAAGCCTTGACCTGTGCCACTTTGTATCTGCTTGTCATAGTCGGCAGACCCAGGATATAACGCATGGCGTTGCAGGAGGTGTCTTTTGTGCAGCCGAGTATGAGTCTCATGGCCTCATTCTGTACTTCCAAGCTGCCAGGCAAGGGTCCAGCTGCTGCCGCGACTCACAGTGAGCCGGTGTTCGAATCCTCAGTAAAATTAATTTTGTTTCTGTTAAGAGCAAAAACCTGCACATGTTCAATAGACTTCTTGTTTATCTCCTCGTGGTTCACCGAATGTAAACTCCAGTTCTGGTGGTTCGACCACTCTTAAACGTTGGTTTTGACCCAGAACTTGAGTTTTGCGTGCACATCCGTTTTACAGTTCTAGCTGATTTGTATGCAGACTATTGATTCATTGAAGCCCAAGCAAATGCATTCCGACTTTGAAGGAAACACCACTTACTAGTCGCCTCCAGCGACTTGACTTTAGGGGGGACAGTGGGTCTTTTTCTTTGTTTTCCAAAGAACCCACACGAAAGCTACTAGTTAAACTACCGGAAATGCTCAGACATAACATCCCCCACCCCACTCCCACCTTCATAACATGTAAAAGTAAAGTAAAGGATCCTTTTCCACGCATATTGGGAGCATAGGGCAAAACCTATATTTTTTATAGACCAATCGGCACTTGGCGGGTGATGAGGTCCGCACCACGCCGGCCGCCTTTACTTCACAGGACTGCACCTGGTACCCACTCAAGGCTGGGTCCACCTGGAAGTCAAGGTCATTTTTTTCCCAAGTCCAGCTCCGTCAGGACGCGAACCCACGACCTTCCGATCCGCCAAGGCGACTCCCCTCCATAAAACATAGTAAATATATTTGCTTAAACAATATAGAACTTCTCAGTATGCTCGTCTTTTATTGATTTTCTCTCTTGATGTTCAAAACTGATGTGCACTCAGATTTGTAATCCTGTGAAATATCGTTTGATGTTTAAAGTTGATATGCGCAGGGACTCAATCGTCTGTTATATATCACTTGATGGTTAGAGCTGATGTGCGTACAGGCTCAATCGTCTATTACATATCACTTGATGTTTAGAGTTAATGTGCACACAGTCTAAGTAGTCTGTTTTATATCACTTGATGGTTACAGCTGATGTGTCCACAGACTTAAGTTTACATTAAATATCTATGGATGTTTGTTATATATCACTTGATGGTTAGAGCTGATGTGTCCACAGACTTGTTTACATTAAATGTCTAAGGATGTTTGTTATATATCACTTGATGGTTACAGATGATGTGTCAAAAGACTTAAGTTTACATTAAACATCTATGGATGTTTGTTATATATCGCTTGATGGTTACAGCTGATGTGTCCACAGACTTAAGTTTACATTAAATATCTATGGATGTTTGTTATATATCACTTGATGGTTACAGCTGATGTGTCCACAGACTTAAGTTTACATTAAATATCTATGGATGTTTGTTATATATCACTTGATGGTTACAGCTGATGTACGTGCAGACTGTCTTATATTATGTATCACTTGATGTTTACATGTAATATATGAACAGATGTTTACAGCTGTTATGTGGAAATAACACCATCTTCTATTAGACATCACTTGATGATTAAAGCTGATTTGCGTACATACTCTATCTTCTATCAGGTATCATTTGAATTACATTATCTCCCCTCAGGTATCATTCGATTGTAACGGTTGGCGTGCATCAGACACTGTTTTCTGTGTGATGTCAACTGATAGTCACAATTGGTGTGCACACAGAGGTATGTTGTTTATTATGTTTTCGTTGATACAAACAGCGGTGATGCAGAGAAATTCTCTCTTCTGTTAGTTATCATATTGCTTGTTGTTGGGATCTGGTCCGAGATGTTTCACCAGCAGCGTTTCAAAAGCCTGTAAAATCACAGAAGTTGACAATGAGGTCTGTATGTAAAAATATGGTAACATTTATGAGACAGTTGACTAGCTGAAACAGATCTCTGGCAACCAAGAAATTAAATATCCAGCAACCAAGACATCAGATCTCTGGCAACCAAGAAATTAAATATTCAGCAGCCAAGAAATTATGTCTATGGCAACCAAGAAATTAAATATCCAGCAACCAAGAAATTATATCTATGGCAACCAAGAAATTAAATATCCAGCAACCAAGAAATTATATCTCTGGCAACCAGGAAATTAAATATCCAGCAACCAAGAAATTATATCTCTGGCAACCATGAAATTAAATATCCAGCAACCAAGAAATTATATCTCTGGCAACCCAGAAATTAAATATCCAGCAACCAAGAAATTATATCTCTGGCAACCAAGAAATTAAATATCCAGCAACCAAGAAATTATATCTCTGGCAACCAAGAAATTAAATATCCAGCAACCAAGAAATTATATCTCTGGCAACCAAGAAATTAAATATCCAGCAGCCAAGAAATTATGTCTCTGGCAACCAGGAAATTAAATATCCAGCAACCAAGAAATTTTTTCTCTGGCAACCCAGAAATTAAATATCCAGCAACCAAAAAATTATATCTCTGGCAACCAAGAAATTAAATATCCAGCAATCAATAAATCAGATCTCTGGCAACCAAGAAATCAGATCTCCGGCAACCAAGAAATCAGATCCCTGGCAATCAAGAAATCAGATCTCTGACAATCAAGAAATGAGATCTCTGACAACCAAGAAATCAGATCTCTGACAACCAAGAAAGCAGATCTCGGGCAATCAAGAAATCAGATCTCCGGCAGTAAAGAAATCTGATCTTTAGCAATCCTGAAATCAGATCTCCGGCAGTCAAGAAATCAGATCTCTGGCAATCCTGAAATCAGATCTCCGGCAGTCAAGAAATAATATCTCGGGCAATCAAGAAATCCGATCTCCGGCAACTAAGAAATCAGATCTCCGACAATCAAGAAATCATATATCTGACAACCAGGAAATCAGATCTTGGAATCAAGAGATCAGATCTCTGCATTCAAGAAATGAAACATCCAGCAACTGTGGGTGGTCTGTCTACTTTGATGGCATCAGCGATGTAGGAGTCCTTTTCAGTACAATGCTAAACTATTTTACATGGCGCACATAATCTAGTCACAATTATAACCTAAAACTGCCCCTTTGGGGCTGCTGGTTAAACGTAAAGATCCCCCCCCCCCATCCTTTCGAAAGAAAAGCAACTACCTACCCACTAACTGTCAGGATCAATTGGCATATGTGTACAGACTGTCATCGATAGATAATATGTAGATAGATAATAAATGTGATAATATGAATAATGAGTAGATAATGATTGTAAGAGTAAAGACTACTGGTAAAGGATTTCCGTGGCGAAGTAGTTAAGCAGTTTGCCTCCGACACTGAGGGTTGTGGTTTCATTTCACCGTGTACCTTTCAGATAATAAGGGCTATGTTTACAGAGATCCCAAGGAATCATCGTGAGAGCTACGGAGCTCGTACTTTGTGTGACGCTCTAGGCAGACCACTAGCCATTCTGCAGAGAGAAAGAGAGATAGAGGGAGAGAGAGAGGGAGAGAGAGAGAGAGGGAGAGAGAGAGAGAGGGGGGAGAGACAGAAAGATATGGGATAAACGTGATAGTATGAAGTCGATTCCTCCCCCCACCCACCCAGCCAATCCCAGCCATCTCTCTTTCTCCACCCCAATGGATTAGTGAATACATAAGTATCATCATGACAGATATTAGTTTTAAGCTGCAAGTATTTTACAATAGATTGTCGATATCTTACTATGACTGATGGATCATTTTACTATAGAAGTCGATGTTTTATCTTGGGATGTCAGTGTTGTAATAGAAAGTGTCGACATTTTGCAGTGGGCTATCAGTGTTTTAACAAATACTGTGAATGTTTTACTATGGGCTATCAGTGTTTTAACAAACACTGTGGATGTTTTACTATGGGCTGTCAATGTTTTAACAAACACCGTGAATGTTTTACTATAGGCTATCAGTGTTTTAACAGACATTGTCGGTGTTTTACTATGGGCTGTCAGTTTTTTTAACATACACTGTCGATGATTTACTATGGGCTGTCAATGTTTTAACATACACTGTCGATGTTTTACTATGGGCTGTCAGTGTTTTAACAATGTGAATGTTTTACTATGGGCTATCAGTGTTTTAACACACTGTCAGTGTTTTACTATGGGCTGTCAGTTTTTTTTAACATACACTGTCGATGATTTACTATGGACTGTCAGTGTTTTAACATACACTGTCGATGTTTTACTATGGTTTGACAGTGTTTTAACATACATTGTAGATGTTTTACTATGGGCTGTCGGGGTTTTAACATACACAGTCGATGTGTTACTATGGGCTGTCAGTGTTTTAACTTACATTGTCGATGTGTTACTATGGGCTGTCAGTGTTTTAACATACGCTGTCGATGTTTTACTATGGGCTGTCAGTGTTTTAACATACATTGTCGATGTTTTACTATGGGCTGTCAATGTTTTCATATACACTATTGATATTTTACTGTGGGATGTCAGTGTTTCCCATTTGAATTTTGGATGTTTTGCTGCACACTGTCGATGTACGAGTAATACTACGGGTTCCCCCTCCTCCACCTTTTTTTAAGTTCATTACTTTAATAATCTCTGTAGATCGGTTTACCTGTATTTCTGCCAACGCAGTGGCACTCACTTGTCTCTTGTCTGGTTCTGTTACGATCTTCTTTTGACCACTGAAGGATTGCGGTTCAGAGAGCACACTCTCCTGACTTCTAGAGCTTAAAGGCTTTGGTGGTGTCATGATTTCTTTACAGTCTTCTTGGGCAGCTGAATCACCAGCACCAGGAAAAGCAGACAATGCAACAGCGTCAAGTAAAACTCCCGTCTTGTGTTTTGACGCGACAACCGGATCTAGCAAATCTGCTGTCATCGGCGTTGAACTGACAGAAGTGCTACCGAAGACTTTACGGAGAGCATTCTCTCGTTTGTCTGACAGTTTACTAAGTGATGCTGGAAAAGCTGACTGTTGGATTTGATGTGTGCCTCTCTCTAGAGGAGTCGATGCAGGTGATATTTGGAGGTCATCTTTGTACCTTTCTAGATGTGTCAACGAAGATGGCGTTTGGAGATCCACTGTGCATTTGTCCAGGTGTGTTAAAGAACGTGACATGTGGATATTCATTGGACACATATCTACACGTTTGTAGAGAAGATGATACCTGAATATTCCCTGCCTTGTGGGACACAGAAGGCGACGTTGCAAGCACGATCTTTTTCTCCAGAGTGGGTTCATCTTGAAGTCCCTCAAGGGAAATGTTGCCTACAAATTCTTTCTCACTGTGTGCTAATGTGCTAGCAGGCATTGCACTGGCAGACCCATCGAGGCTATCAGACATGACGCTGCTGCTCATGTCAGTAGCAATATTGGCCATTCGTGACAAGCTGTTTGTTGTTGAAGGTGAGGATTTGACCCCACTGGCCGTCTCTTCGATTTCATGTGTAGTCCCTTTGTTCCGGTACCAGTTTGCCCTGGAAAATGTCTTTTGGGCAAGCTTTTGGACGCTGGATTTGAGGCTCAAACTTCGATACAATTGACTGACTTTGTCTTTTAGTTTCTCCGGATTTCGACCGCGACTACTGCCGCTATTTGCGCGAGCCTCGTCATTGAACTGAATGTTTTCTAAACAAAGCCTGATCGTAGGAGTGACGTAAGCATGAATTCTTTGTCTTTGGGTGTGGTTTGGGACTGGGACCACTATACGCCGTCAGAAACTGATCCAGTTCCTGAAGCTGCATGGTTAAAACCTTCACTTGCTCTTCCAGTTCAGATATCTCACTGTTCCCTTCCGTGTTTCCTTGGAGTATGTCACTTCTTTTCTTGCCAGTCTGAAACATGCTCCTTTCCTTGGTTTTGTCTCGAGAAGCCTCTATTTGTCTGTTAATTGCCTCCAGCTGTGGACAGGAGAAAATGAAGCATCTTAAAAAAATAAGAACCGTACATGGACAGTTTTGAAACGCTTCTTTACTCGGGGGTTTATTGCATACTGCTAAGTCCCTTTACACATGCGGTTTTTAGCCTTTTCATGTAGCACCCTTTGAATGCATGGCAAGACAACACCTCTCTCCTTCCCCCCCCCCCCCCCCAACCTTAACTTAAGAATTTTTTTATTATAAAAGAGAAAGACAAAAAGAGGCGACATAGAAAGTATGGAGACACGTTTTGGTCAGAATGTGTTCCTAATGAATAACAAATGCCCCGGGTATCCTCTATTAATTAGATTTCTAATGGTAGATGTACGAACTGCTCATGAAGATTAACATGTTCCTAGCATTTTGTTTTATAAACTATTTCAACAACAACAAATCTTATTTATAAATACTCCTAAAAACAATGTTAGTATAACAGTTTATTACAAGTACTTAAGATGTGTAAACATGGGGGACACGAGACGTTGAGACATGGGGGACTTAAGACGTGGAGGCATGGGGTACACAAGACGAGGAGACATGGGGGACACAAGACGTCGAGACATAGGGGGACACAAGACACGGAGACATGGGGGACACAAGACGTGGAGACATGAGGGACACAAGACGTGGAGACATGGTGGACACACTGTTGTTTCTCACTGACTTGAATTTGTGTGGACATCTTCCTCTGCAACAGTTTGGTCAGCAAGCAGACTTTCTCAACATCCGGTGGAAGGAGGCTACCCTCTGGAGAGACCCCACACTGACCCTATCAACAATAAACAGACAACAAAACATGCGATGGCTCACACAGGCAAAGGAAAAGATTAGGGGTCAAATCGAACTGCCACCGGGAGGGCTAACCAGGGCAACAAATTTCCAGCAGAAGTCAGGCGTTTCGGACGAAAGAGGCAGATATTGCAGGCATGTTGTAAAATTGCGCAATGTACGACTTTAGATGAACGCAGAAGAAGAAGATATATGAAACCGTCATCATCATCATCATCATTATCATCATCACCATCATCATCATCATCATCATCATCACCTTCATCATCATCATCATCATCATCATCATCATCATCATCATCACCACCATTGATATAATCATCATTCAGCTGCGCTATTCATACGTCACACATTCCTCTGTTGAGTTCACATCATCACCATCAGCTTCATCATCATAAACCACTTCTGCCGTTAAGCGTCAAGGGAGGAAAAATTTTGCGATCCAGTGCACGTTGGCTGCCACTGGCTGTTGTCAGGCCGTGAAGGCGTACAGTATCTTTAGTGTTTTTGTTCCATATTTCGCGACTGACCTCTTGATCTTGTCCCTTCCGTTCAGTCCTGTGAAATCTTGCAATATCAAGGATGGAACCCAGTTACAGCTTCTTTGGTCCCCATCCTCTCTCTCTCTCTCTCTCTCTCTCTCTCTCTCTCTCTCTCTCTCTCTCTCTCTCTCTCTCTCTCTCTCTCTCTCTCTCTCTGGTATATTCAGCAAACAACACAAACATTTACCACTTGTATGACTTCTGTAATAGCAGTGTCAGTGATCACGTCCCGTCGGAGAGCTACTTGGTTCTCAGCCAACTTTCACGCCCTTGAACTTTCCTGTCCTGGTTGTCCTTGATATCCTGTGTTCTTATTCAAGGATCCATGCCCTCCACTCAGTTTCAAGAAGTGGTCAATACGCATGTTTATGAGTTAGCAGGTAACGGTTATACTGGAGAAGGTATCGCTTGATATTTTCCTCTGCATCACTTCGCTGTTGACAGTATGCGTGCGCAGCTAGCATCAAGTATTAGTAACTGATAACTTTTAGACGTTACCAGTTTCTGCATAAGTGTTGTAAGCGTGCAGAGAGGGTTCTTTATGCTATGTTCGAGAGGTAAACCAAGTGCTGTATTTATAATAAACAGTAGACAGTAATATTAAGTGGGGAAGGGGACGCCGTAGTGTAGCGGCTAGACGCTCGTCTGCGGATCCAAAGGTGGTGGGTTCAAATCCTGACAGAGCTAGACATTTTTTTTCAAACGACCTCCGCTACCAGGTTGACCCAGCCTTAAATGGGTACGAGGTAAAGTCTTGGGATGTAAAAGTGCCTGATGTGGTGCTGACTACATAAACTAACGAGTGTCGATTGGTCTTAACCAAACATAAGTCTAGCCCTATATACCCCATAATCAAAGACGTGAAAAAAGACCGATATTTTTTAAAAAATCAGTACTATATAGTA
Source organism: Candidula unifasciata (assembly GCA_905116865.2). Classification (NCBI taxonomy): domain Eukaryota; kingdom Metazoa; phylum Mollusca; class Gastropoda; order Stylommatophora; family Geomitridae; genus Candidula; species Candidula unifasciata. The sequence continues at coordinate 49,474 of CAJHNH020001781.1, read as the reverse complement.
AAATAATAAATTTTTCAGTGGCTTATAAATATATATATACTTATGTGCCTGGTCTTGTTTCACGTCATGGAGGTGTGCCAGCACAGACATAATATTATACTTGAGATAATATGAAATTTGTAAAATGAACTTTTAAAGCTAATTTATATAATTTCTTTCACATAATTCCTTTAAAAAAAAGGCTAAGAGAGAGACTGAAAATGGGAAAAAAAGGGGGGAAGGGGGAGTCTGACCATATATAGACATTCTCTTTTTAAGTATTAGTTCATACAATTCGTTTTATATCATATGTAAACAGACACACACACACACACACACATATATATTAATATTTATTTATATATATATATTTATATATATATATATATATATATATATATATATATATATATATATATATATATATTTATATCATCATCAGGTGCCTTGCCGACTGGCGTGGGCGATCATGCCTCTCCACAATCTGGGATCTCCTGCAGCATGTATCAGTTCGTGTGCTGACACACCTCCATGCCATGCAACAAGACTGTCAAGAATCTTCTCTCGTTGTCTTCCTCTTTCCCTCCTTCCACAGATCTTTCTAGTGGTCACAACATGTTATATTTTCCCTCTTCTCATAACAAGGCCGAAAAGTGATGATTGTCTCCTTCTGATGTCTGTGATAAGTTGTCTTCGGGCTCCCGCCTCTTTCAAAACCTCTTGGTTGCTCTTTTTGGCTGTCCAAGGTATTTTAGGTATTCTTTTGTAAAACCACACCTCTGAGACTTCAAGCACTTGTTTGGCCTGCCAACCGATTTATATATATATATAAAAATAAATATATATATATATATATATATATATATATATATATATATATATATATATATATATATATATATATATATATATATATTTATTTTTTACACATTTGGCACATAATTATAATAACACATGTAATAATATTTTGTCACCACGTCTTACTAACTTCCGCCTCCCATCTCTCTGTGTGTGTGTGTGTGTGTGTGTGTTTACCCTCCTAGCTTTTGCGTTATTACATATTTTTCAGTACTTGTGTATTGCAATACAAATGTCATGTGATTTATATATGCAACACAATTGTTTGAAAGATGAGTTGTTGCAAGGGTGTAATGTAAGACAGGCCTGCGTGCCCAGTTTGTGACATTTTGGAAGAAAAGGTCTCTCTCTCTCTCTCTCTCTCTCTCTCTCTCTCTCTCTCTCTCTCTCTCTCTCTCTCTCTCTCTCTCTCTCTCTCTCTCTCTCTCTCTCTCTCTCTCTTTCTCTCTCTGTTTCCCCTTCCCCCTCTCGGTCTGTGTCCAAATACGCATGTGTCTGAGCATATTTATTATGAAATTGGCTACTCGCTCACAACAGTCAACTTAACATCCCCCCACCCCCCTTTCAGTCTGTTATTTCTGCTAACCTTGGCGCCATCGCGTTTTGCTTGCATCGCCTTCAGCTGCAACTTTTGTCTGGCAACCTCTGCCAAAAGTTGTTGTCTCACGGAAGCTAGAGACTTCTGTTCCACACTGTCTGGTTGCGGGTGCTGTGTCACAGCGTCAGTGGTCGTCTGTCTGACAATATCATCAGATGTGTGCGGTACTGCAGACACATACCGTGAGATACCTATTGAAACAATTGGATAACAGACAAAGCATGTAAGACTTTGGCATTGTGAAATGAACAGGGATAGAATAAATAGGCCTATCTACATTGTTGGAAAGGATAGAGGAGGTTAGAGGAGTCAGAAGTCGAGTGGGTGGGATTCCAATGGAGGAGTGGAGATTCCAAAAATTATTATTTCTATTACTAAAATTCTTTGTTGGTTACTGAAGACGGGGACGGAGCACGTGTGGGAATATCTTGAGTGCAGTGATGTCAATTCTTGATTCATTCGTTCATTCAATCTCTAGCATTAGTTTCCCGTGAGCTGCAATTGTTTCATTCTATGTCGGATAGGCTATCAAAATAATCATCATGCATCGCTGCATACATGAACTGATTTGCAGACAATCTACAGGCGAATGTAAGTGACTGTATATTCAACTCTTTTTAAAAGGGTACAACAATTATTTGTCACCAAAGATCCCAGAAATTCGTCGCTTTAACAAAAAAAGAGCGTCTGTGTAATCGTGTACATTATAAAATCATAATAGATAAAAGTAAAGGTCCCTACACGCCTTTAGGCGTATATGGCATATAGGGATAGACCTATATTTTTATTGACCAATTGGCACAAGATGAGAGATGTGATCATCATTACACCGGCCGCCTTTACCTCCAGGGACTGCACCCGGTACCCACTCAAAGTTGGGTCGACCTGGGAGCCAAGGTCATTTTTGAAAAAAGTCCGGCTCCGACAGGGAGCGATCCCACGACCTTTCGATCCACGCGCGAGCGTCTAGCAGCTACGCCACAGCATAAAATCATATGGACAAGGGAAGTCTATGACTACAGGCAAAAAAACTGTCGAGATATTTGCTTAAGTGGGGGTGGGGGGCATGAGGTTTAAAATGTATTATAACTGGTTGCCACAGTATGCTGGTATGTCATGATTGCCGCTTCCATCAACTATAAACAACAATTCTAGCGACAGACTGTAGGTATTAGCAGCTCTAGCAGCTGTCTAGTGAATTCTTCTGGATTTTGCCGGAACACATGTCTGTTTCATTTGTCACACACGGCTGCAATGGACATTGTGTGTGACTTTCTATTAAACAGCAACAGGGCAATTGCAGGGTGACCCGTTGACGGTCAGGTTGGTACCCTTACTGACAGACTGATGAAGCAAAAGCTAAAAGGTTTTTGAACATCTTCAGGTATACTGGACTTAGAGTGCTAGACATGTATTGTATAGACCAGTGGGCACTTGGTGAATGATGTGGTCAAGATCCCGCCGGCCGCCTTTATTTCCCAGGGCTTTACCTAGAACCCATTTAAGGCTCGGCCGACCTACGAGCTAAAGTCCTTTTTTGAGAAACAAAACATGCCAAGCTCCGTTTGGATTTGAACCCACGACCTTCGTATCCGTAGGCGAGTGCTGCACCACGGCGGCTGTTAGCTTGATAGCCTAGATAAATTTACATTCATGTTATCAACACTCCCAGGTCGACGTACCTTGAATGGGTACCAGGTAGTCTTGGAAAGTAAAGGCGGCCGGCGTGATGTTAACCTCATCATCCACCGAGTGCTGATTAGTTAATAAAATATAGGTCGCGCCCTATATGCCCAATACACCTGAAGGCATGGAAGAGGGTCCTTCACCTTCAATGTATCAACACTCACCTTGACTGGGATAAGAACTGCCCTCTAGCTGTCGGCCACTATCCGTTGCTTGTCCGACAGTGTCTCCGCTATCTCGGACATCAGTCAGGCCTCTGCGTTCTGAATCCAGTTTTGGCTGTGATAACATAGGTAGCGTCATCTGGAAACATGTTTTTGGTAGATTTAGACATGGTCTGGTGACAGTTTCAGGTAAGATCTGGGGTAGTCATCATCATTATCATAAACCACTTCTGTCGTTAAGCGGCGTGGGGAGGTATAATTTGTGATCCAGTACAAGCTGGCTGCCACTGGCTATTGTCATGCCGGCGTGAAGGCGTAGAGCAGCGGTTCTCAAACTGGGTTCCACAGCTCCAGGGGTGCCGCGAGCGTATGCCAGGGGTGCCGCGAGCGTATGCCAGGGGTGCCGCGAACGCATGCCAGGGGTGCCGCAAGCGTATGCCAGGGGTGCCGCGAGCTTATGCCAGGGGTGCCTCGAGCGTATGCCAGGGGTGCCGTTGCAAAAATAGAATTTTTCAAAGCAGACAGCAGTTTAAACAGCACTCGAACTTCTTCTTCATCATCTTCTTCTCGGCTTCTCAGACTGCAGCTTAAAGCTCTGGCTTTTCATCTAGTTCTGGATTAGTCTCGTTCCGGAACTTGTGTTCTGCGTGCCTGTCTTTTTTTTTTTCATAATCTCTTTTCATATCTGACTTAATAACATTCAGACTGTTGGTTTCTGCGGATCGGAAGGTCGTGAGTTCGCTCCCAGGCGGAGCCGGACTTTTTTTTTTCAAAAATGACCTTAGCTCCCAGGTCGACCAAGCCTTGAGTGGGTATCGGGTACAGTCCCGGAAAGTAAAGGCGACCGGCGTGATGCTGACCACATCACCCACCTTGTGCCGATTGGTCTATACAAAATATAGGTCTAGCCTTATATGCCCTATACGCCTAATGGCGTAGAAAAGGGTTCTTTATTTTTACTGTTGGTTTCTCGTCCCTAAGACAACATAGCAAACAGCCAAAACTACCAATGACTGCCTTTATCATACCACTTTTGAGGTGTAGGCAGGGGAGTCTTTGAGCCTGAGGACTTACGGCCGCATGGCTAGTGCTGTCGCCACGACTATACAGGTGAGGATTTCATTTTGCCCCTGTCAGAATAAATCCCCAGCCTTACCGAGGATTCGAACCTGGTTCTAACCGTTCGACCACCCGCTCCTAAGTATAATAAACAATAACACAAAGGTGACACTAATAGTCAATTCACAAAGAAAACAAATGTACCTCAGTTTTAGCCAAGTCTTCCACGTGAAGATTATAGGATCCCATTCTGATGGAGGTATTGACGGGGGTGGGGGGGGGGGGGGTGTAGTCCCAATGACCCTAAGAAGCACGTTTAAAAGGAAGCTTTTTTCCCCTTCGAAGTCACAGTACATCAGCCAGACTTAAAATATGTATGAATGCAATCTGATCAACTGTTGATAGCAGATCTATACAGACAGCAGAGGTTATAGGTTTGAACAACAGATGAACATCATGGCACGCGGGTAAAGTAAGTAAAAAAAATAAGATCCCTTTACACGCCCTTAGGCGCATCGGGCATATGGGAAGAGCAGCCATATTTTTACAGATTAATCAGCACTCGGTGGGTAATGTGGTCAGCATTACGCCGGCCGTCTTTACTTTCCAAGGACAGCCCATCCTGGTACCCATTTGAGGCTGGGTCGACCTGCGACGTCCCATACCACGACAAAAATCCACGCAGCCCAGGCAGGTTTCGATCTCGGTACGTTGGATTACGCGTCAGACTCGCAACGCCTTAGCCACGGCGCGGGTAGTAACCCATAATTGCTCCGTTCTTCTTCTAACTCAAGTCTGAGTCCGAAGAAGCTCAGCACAGTGCACAGTTGAGAATCCTGAAATACCTTTGGAAGCTTTTTAACTCCAAATTTTGCCCATACAACGCCGTTAGGCTACTTTTTTCGATTTCCAAATACCAAGGGATTTTTTATGTGTGCAACACTGCACACGGGCGTCAGATCTGACTACAAAGAGACCAGGGGGAATTATTAGAAATCCAAGTCTACGTGTAAAAAAGCCCAGCCCTTACCGGGGATTGAACCCAGAGCCTCTAGCACTCGAGGCGGACACCATGCATCGAGACCACACAGCTTCCCTAGACAACAGAGAAGACTGTGAGACCAGCCTGGTTACTGGCTATAGTGCGTTTGAAAACGTCCGGCCTTTTTAACAAATACCTCGAAAACAACCGTACTTATCACCAGGAATTTTTGCAGGTAGCTTTAAACTTTTCATGTACTTATGATTTCATCATGTACAATTGTACAGGTGCTGCTGTTTTCTTAAAGCGGTGAATTTCTTTGATCTTATTCGGTCTAATCATTGGCATACACCTAAAATTTAGAAGATACAGGAATTACCACCCTCACACATCACGTTTTTCCCCCTTGTTTGTGAAACGCCTATGAACTGAGTTACACTTTTGCAAATGGTCTTATGATAGTATATGGCGTATCCACTTCAAAATTCAAAATAGGTCCCTCTTGGGTTTTGGCAAGGATTACATTGAACCCACGTACAATTTGATGAGCTGCAAGGCATGCGTCATTCTATTGTTGTAAACATGCTAATGCCTTTATTCTGTATCTGTGTTTTCAAACACTGCAAATAAGTAACACTAAAGGGCCCTTATCCACGAATTCAGGCGTACTGGGTATAAAGGGCTAGACCTATATTGTATTGACCAAACGGCACTTGGTGGCTGATGTGGTCAGCATCACACCGGTCGCCTTTACTTCCCAGGACTGTACCTTGTACTCACTTAAGGCTGGGTCGACCTGGGAGCCAAAGTCATTAAAAAAAAAATGCTGGCCTCCGTCAGGACTCCAACCCACGACCTTCTGATCCGCAGGCGAGAGTCTAGCCGCTAGACCACGGCGGGTCTCCATCGCAAATAAAGTGTCACTAAAAAAAATTCTTAAATTTTTAACGCGTTTCCACTGCCATCAGGGCAAATCCAAACAGACACGCGCGTGATTAAGTAAACCGTCTGAAATCAACAGTTAAAGAAGAATGGAATATCTGTTGAACATGCCCAGAAAAGCAACACACAGAAGTAGGAGCATATTTTGTCTATTCATTGAAAAACAAAGTAATTCTGTGAAGATCGAGAGGAGATGCCATTTAAAAGCAATTGAGGGATGAACTGGCAATCGAAGCCAACGTATTTTTCTGATTAAAGTCTACCAGAGAACCGTCGGTCCGATTATATAACATAACATAACCCTTGACTCGTTATGGTCGTGGGGGCGTATCGATAAGAAGCACTATCACAGAGAATCGCCATCTTTCTCTTGTCTTCCGCTTGTTGAACGAGTGTGTCCTTGCTTAGTCCTGTCCATTTCTTGAAGTTGAAATTCCACATTTTTTTTGGGCTCACTTTTTCTTCGACCCCCCTCCCCCCTCTTTCTTTCCAATGTTCGCTGAGGTATATACTAGTCTTTACAATCGAATCCTCTCTCACCACGTTCCCTAAAAAAAGCTAGCTTTTGACATTTCACCACTAACAAGAGTGGCTACTGATGTCCTGAAATATTGTTCATTTTGTCTTTAACATATTTGTTAGTTTTATGTCCTAAATAACTAATTCGTAAAATTCGCCTGAATAGTCTTTTCCATTTCCACAGTGAGATTCTAACTCTTACAGCCGTAAAATAAAATAGACAATACCAGTGATTTGCAAATATTGACCTTAACTGCAATACTGGTTTTGCTTTTTCACGTCGTATTCAGCTGGGACATAGCGGCAGTTGCACATCAAGTTCTGTCCGATTAAGGTCAAGTTCTGTCCGATTGTCACTCTACTAGCTCGTGCAAGTAGACGGTTAGTATGCTACCATGAACTAGCAGCGATTGCTATAACCTGAGTACCTTCACTCAAAGCATTTAGGATGAATGACGCCAATTTGGAGGCTGCCTCTCAAGACCGAAATGTATGGCGTGCAACTCTACCCAAGGGTGCGGATACATGTGAAACAAACAGAACAGCAAGACTGATTAAGAAACGGATGGACAGAAAGGCGACTGCAGGAGATCCCGTCCCTGGCACAACACTCATTCCCTGTCCTCACTGTCCAGGAACTTTTCGGGCCCGCATCGGCCTCGTCAGTCATCTTCACACTCATACTTGATGAAAACGAGTGGTCATCATCATCTTGATGGACAACACACACCAGAAAGCTTAACCATGTTTCGTCGTGTCTGATCAAGCGGGACGCACGAGAGAGGTGAAATTAGGTAACTCCAGTGAAGCTTAACAAATACGAGTTTAATAAAACAACATCAAACCAAACGAAACCAGGATCCTTTTTGCTTGAATTTATAAGTCTAGCAGTTAGTTCGAGAATAAAACGAACACTAGAATAGATACTTTTAATGCCTGAGATGTGTTAATATTTGTAGCATTGTAGCATGCGCCTCTCCCCTCCACCAATTTTCGTGCAGCTAAAAAGCATATTCTTTAGGTTGATTTTTTTAGCGACAATGCTAAGGGTTTTTACACCATTGTTGGGTGAGTAATTAACCCTTGCAACCTAGTGACCTAGAAAAAAAAAGTGGTGTTAAACTGTCTTGCTTATGATGTCATATTTTCAGCTCAAAATTTTTGTATTTAGCTCTTAATATTAGCTACTATATTCAGCTCTTTATATTAAGCTTGCGATGTTAGGGTCGACCCGTGAGACTAGCATCACACGCACGGATGAAATGGATCCTTTACTTACTATGAATCAGAAGAGCACAAGTATTCCATCACTCACCCCCTGCGTATCCGCCAGGTTCCAGTCATCTTCCACAATGCAGACTTCACGGTCAGCAAAGGATAGCCCGGTATGAATTGTCCTTCCATGGTTTCTTTGGCGTATTGTTTTCTCAACATCTTGTAGTAAATATGGTCCAATAGTGGCCCTCGTCTGCTTCACGGCGTCATCGTGAACTAGTGTCTGGTTTGGTTGCATGGCAACAGCCGTTGATTCGTCCAGCAATGATTGGTTTATTTCATCACGTGATTCAAAACCTGTGCAATGATTGGTGTGATGTGGTGGAGAGACACCATGGCTGACCTTGCGACGATCAGAACGTGAAGGAATGGTTTGTTTTGCCCACTGTGTACTGCTGACATCTTGCAGTGAAGACGAGCAGACATCAGGTTTACCCAATTCAACACTTTGAGTATTCATATCTTTCAACCGCTTTGACACCCTCGTAGATGCAGCCTGGAGTGACGTGAATTGAATCGTGGAAGAGCTTAATGCCTGTTCAGATGGTCTCTGATTTTGAACGCATGTGGAATTATTTGATAGTTCATTTCCTACCCATTTTTGTGTAGTGACTCTGTGTGTGGCGTTTGTTGACATATCACTCACTCTGGATGATCCTGTTGATCGTAGTTTGGTGACGCATTACGGCTATTGAATAAACCAGGAGCGGCTGTTGGTCTTGACTGGATCATGAGCAGTCTGGAGTTAATGGGACTTACAGACTGCTGAACGGTACTCTCGGTCGGGTAAGTATTCTTTGTTGCTAATCCCTGCATCACTGATAGATCGTTGTTGTCGCTGAGTTCTGGCATGTCCACATTCTCAACAATTCCTTGTTCAGGAATGTCTGTTCCTGAGCCTGGGTCTTCCATGTGTCCTGGTGGTTGCCATGTGTCGCAGTCTGCTTTGTGGTCACCTTGTAAACATGCCCTGGATGTTGTCCTCATGGCACTGTCTTTCTTGCTCTCTAGTAGCTCAGAGACAATGTCTTCAGGAGACTGTAAAATAAATGTACACTCATAAATCAGGTGTCCAGTAAGTGTCTCGTACATGTGAGATGCAATATTTATATATTTATTTAAAATACTATTTTATTTCTTTTTCTTCTTCTTCGCGTTCACCAGCTGTAAAATCTGGCGGAAAGCTCTGGTTGTTCATCCACTTCTGGACTGCACGTCTTGTTTCAGAACCTGAGTTTTGCATGTGTATCTGTTTTACAGACCTGACTCATTTGTATGCAGACTGCTGGTTCCTTGCCTCTCAGGCAGATGCACTCCGACTTTAAAGGAAGCTACCAATTAGTCGACTCTTACGACATTCTTTTGGGTTGGCAGTGGGTCTATTCTTGTTTTCCTTATAATAGGGCCCCGGAACCCACACGGAAATTGTATAATTTAAATATTATGCTCTAGATGACTACAAGTGATTTTAAAATAGTTAGATGTGTGTGCTACATAGTTGAAGAACACGTCTAAGCGCAGCTGGAGTTAAATTGTAATGGCGTTGGTGTCATGTTTATTGTTCCCATGTTTTGGAACACGTGGGGCATACAATCGTAACAATTCAGTTCATGACACACCTCTAATATCTAACATAAGAGAAATGACCGAACAACCGTTTGTTTCAACAGTTTAAATAACAAGATGGCAATATGTGGGGCACATAATGTTGAATATTGAATTAGGAATGATCGTCATAGGACTCAGGACACTACCATAAGCGTTCCGTCCCCATCTTCAGCAACAAGCGAAGAGTTCCAATTCCAATGGTACCAGTAACTGTCTGATTTTATATCCGTCTCGACTTGTCCTTGAGTATTGAGCGTCGGCCAGATCCCCTGGTAACTACTCACAGCGCAATTCTCCTCAGCCCATTGGGGCACATAATAAGAAGAGGCAATAAATACAATTGGCACGTCGCGAGAAAGGGGCAGAAAACTTCCAAACAGGCACTGAAACGGGAAACAAATTGGTTGAGGAAACGAGGGTGTCCACGAGAAATCCCAGGTCGACCCCGCCTTGAGTGGGTACCGGGTGCAGTCCCGGGTGGTAAAGGCGGCCGGCGTGATGCTGATCAAATCACCCATCTTGTGACAAATGATCTATAAAAATATAGGTCTAGCCCTATATGCCCTATACACCTAAGGGCGTGGAAAAAGGAACCAGGATTAGGATGCATCACTAGCATTAGCATCTCTTGTCTTAGAGCATCGGCAACCCAGAAAAAAAAATGAACTGTCACCTTCACGATCACAAATTAAGGGGAGCTGATATAAACGTTGTTGCAATAATGCTACATTCCACCATGCTTGAGTCTATGGATTTCACACTACGGCTACCATCAATGCTTCTGCATTTGTTAAGACTGTGACACACGTTCACAGCTACCAACACACGTGCACAGATACCAACACACGTTCACAGCTACCAACACATGTTCACAGCTACCAACACACGTTAACAGCTAACAACACACATGCACAGCTACCAACACACGTGCACAGCTACCAACACACATGCACAGCTACCAACACACGTGCACAGCTAACAACACACGTGCACAGCTACCAGCACACGTGCACAGCTACCAACACACGTGCACAGCTACCAGCACACGTGCACAGCTACCAGCACACGTGCACAGCTACCAGCACACGTGCACAGCTACCAACACACGTGCACAGCTAACAACAAATGTGCACAGCTACCAACACACTTGCATAGCTACCAGCACACGTGCACAGCTACCAACACACGTGCACAGCTAACAACAAATGTGCACAGCTACCAACACACTTGCATAGCTACCAGCACACGTGCACAGCTACCAACACACGTGCACAGCTAACACGAGAAAACATGCATAAGTGTCTGCTGTAAATTATGAGCGTTTTATTAACTTGGTTCAAATACTTTCTCCAGGATGAGCAGCGTGGCCTCGAGGCATGGTGTCCGTCTCGAGTTCTAGAGGTGCCGGGTTCAATCCCCGGTAAGGGTTGAGATTTTTCATGTGTACTTGGACTTCGAGTAATCAACCACACCCCCCCCCCTCCCCTCCCCCGTCTCTGGGTAGTGAGATCGGACGCCCCTGTGGATTGTTGCGCACGTAAAAAATCCCTTGTACCCAAAATATTTTAGGATCCTCGCAGGTGCTACAGAGCCTGTAGACTTAGACTTGAGTTGGAAGAAGAACGGAGCACTTATGGGTTACTACCCGTGTGCCATGATGTTGATCCTTTGTTCTTTTATCGTAACCCTTCGGCCTTGATTCCATGATAAATGCCGTAAATCTGGGAGAAATGTGGCTTTTCTGCCTACCTCCGGGCGTGAATCCGGACCACAAGGAGTTCGTCACCCGGTCACCGTGCAATCCGGTTTAGCCAACTACGCTAGCGAGCCGGGAGTCCGTTGTTCAAAACCTCAAAAAACCTCAAATACTTTCTCCCTAGCTATGACTGCCAACTTCTACACATATCTTTTAAACAACATTCTTACACTTCATTTGAACAACAGTTAATAAATGACGAACCACCTCCCTATACTTTAGGCGAGCCGACGCGGTGTAGCGGCTAGACACTCACTTGTGGATCGGATGGTCGTGGGTTTGGGTCCTGACGAAGCCGGACTTTGTTTAAAAAATGATCTTGTCTCCCAGGTCGACCCAGCCTGGAACGGGTACCAGGCACAGTGCTGAGAAGTAAAGGCGACCGGCGCGATGTTGACCGCATTATCTACCAAGTGCCGATTGCTCTATAAAATATAAGTCTAGCCCTATATGTCCAATAGGGCTGAAGGCGCGAAAAAGGGTCCTTTACGTACTTTCTGGACTTCTGGTTCACAAGTGAGCCCGACCGAACAGGCCCGACCAGTCTTTTCTCACTGGTCTCTTCGGCTTTGGGTATTCCACGACCGGTTCCAGCTGACGGACCGTGCTGCTGACGTCACCGGGTTGGGCTTACGATGCATTAACGCAGCGGTTTTGCGAGGGAAGGCAACTTAAAATTTAACTTTTAAGTATCTACATACCTTCTTTAATAATTTCAAAATTTCTAGCCGACTTTTCTTGATTTTTGTCGCGGAACCCAGGCATACGCTTACGGCACCCAAGGGTGCCTTGACAATCAGTCTGAGAACCGCTGCATTAATACGTAGTTAGCCCAACCCGTTGACGCAAGCAGCACGGCCCCTCAGCTAGAAGTGGTATTCCGTACAGTATGTATTTTGATTTGGCTTTTTGTCTGGCTTGTTAAGACCGCGAACGCCCGGCTCTCTAGAGCAGTTGGCTAAACCGGATTGCGCGGTGAGCGGGTGACTAACTCCCTGTGGTCCGGGTTCACTCCCGGGGGTGGGCAGAAAAGCCACATTTCTCCCAGATTTACGGTATTTACAACGGAATCAAGGCCGAAAGGTGGAGATATCCATAATACCGAGTCTACGGGTTAACAACTCATGGCTTCTGGATAATAAAACAAACAAGCAAACGAGACCGTGAACAACACTCCTAGACAAAGAAGACACAAACAATAGATTGCACAATGTATTGCCTGGCACATGTCGCTGGATCTAGCCAGATACATCAATAAATTGTGCCGACTGTTGTTTGTGACTTCTTTATTTACTCTCACAACAGGGACATTGCTTTGAACTACAGGGCAAGTTAATCACAGTTATGCTTTGTCGTAACCATAAATTGGGCCGTGGTAGCGCAAAGTCTGTTGGCCCGAAAGTGGCGGGTTCAGATCCGCATGGAGTCAGATTGTTGTCAATACTCATTGTCGGCTCCCAGGTCGGCCCAGCTCAAATATGGGCACCAAGCAATGTCATGGGAAGTAAAGACGGCCGCGGTGATTTATTTTACAGTGTCACCCACCCACCCGACTGTATCATTTCTCGTACACTGAAACACTTCAGATCCGTGTGGGTTTCGCGACCCTGTTTTAGGGAAGTGAGGGAAAAAGGGGGGGGGGAGACCCACTGTTTTCCTAACAAGCATGTCGTAACGTAAAAGGCCCCTAACTAGGAATTTGTCCACCGAAGTCACAGCGCATCTGCCTGTAATGTGGGATACGTGTATTTGTAATCTGAGATACACACACATGTGGTCTGAGAAATGCGTATGTGAAACATGAAATGTGAATAAATGTAATCTGAGATATACATAAATGTAGTCTGAGATACACGTATATGGAATATGAGATGTGAGTGCATGCAATCTGAGATACGCTTACCTGCTTACTGAGATAAGCGTAATTGTAATCTGAAATATACTTACCTGTCATCTTAGATACACATACCTGTAGTGTTGTATATAAGTACCTCTTATCTGATATATAGGTGTTTGTATTTTGAGATACAATTATCTGTAATCTGACATTACCGTAAATGTGATCCGACATTAGCGTCCATGTAATCTGAGATATAGCTACCTGTAATCTGAGATATGAGTTATTGTAAACTGAAATAAGCTCATCTGTAATCTGAGACAAGCGTACCTGTGATCTCACTGAAGTCTGAGCTATGTATATCTGTAAGTAAGGTAAAGGACCCTTTTCCGCTCCTTTAGGCGTATAGGGCATATAGGACTAGACATATATTCTATAGACCAATCGGCACAAGATGGGTGATGTGTTCAGCATCACGCCGGCAGCTTTTACTTTCTAGGACTGCACCCGGTACCCACCCAAGGCTGGGTCGACCTGGAAGCCAAGGTCATTTTTAGAAAAAAGTCCGACTTCGCCAGGGAGCGAACCCACGACCTACCTATCCGCAGGCGAGCGGCTAACCGCTACACCCCGGCGACTCCCTGTGTGTACATGTAGTGTAAGATATATGCACCTGTACATATGGATATGTGAAAACATAATCTGAGATATACGTACCTGTACTCTGACAGACAAAGACTGTATGACCGCCATCCATCTGAGCATCGTCTCCTGGCTGTCGGCAGAAAGACAGATGCTGCTCCCCCCAGGCTGGCAGAGCTTAAAGGTGAACAAATTCCCGCTTCGTTCAAGCATCTCCGAGGAGTATGTTACAGTGCACTCATGGAGGGCAATCACCCGTTCGGAGAGCGCATCAGGTCTGGTGGAACCGAACATGAACAGGCAACAATGAGACAGCATGCAGTAGACGCTTCTCAACTTGGAACCAGTTCTGCACAGTAGATGCCCCGACAGAAGCACCTCTTTCAAATCTTTGAGCGTTGTTCCAGCAGATTCCGAAAACTCATCTTTGTAGAATTTACGGTCTCCGAAGATTTTAGCTGCAAGCTGTGGAAAGCTGAAACTGTGACTTTTTGAAGGCGTATGTTCGTAATGTGATGATCGTGGGGGATTCTGTCTTGTAGCAAAGAACTGCTTCTTATGAACTTCCAGGTGCAGATCTGGGATATCTCCATCAGTTGTCCTACTAAAGTAGGTGTTGTTTTCATCTTGCTGCGAATTTGACAGCGAGTGTTTTTGTCGTCTGCTGCCAGTGGATGCAGATCTTGTTAACCGCCGAAACACAGCACCCAGTGATGATTTAAATCTAACAACAGACCTAGCCTCTCTGGTTTTGCTCTGGTTGTTCGACCATGTAGAATCTAGTTTAGAGTTGAGGCTGATATCATGTTGCGCTATGATAGGTAGGGATATGATGTGTGAATTAGCTGGGTTGCCTTGTCTTCGCCCTCTGACAGGAGTAGTTACTTTTTCCTGGCCACAGTGTGCAAAATCTAATTCTTCATTAACACACTGTACTAACTCTGACTTCACATCGTCAGTCTGCTGGTTGTCAGGCTGAACCAGATCTTTCTTCACATCGTGAGATTGTACCAACTCAGTCTGCTGGTTGTTAGACTGTACCAGATCTGTCTTCACGTCATGAGATTGTACCAACTCAGTCTGCTGGTTGTCAGACTGTACCAGATCTGGTTTCACGTCGTTTAACTGTACCAGCTCAGTCTGCTGGTTGTAAGACTCCACAGGAAAGATATTGCCTTTCTCAAATTGGGATTCGGTGAAATGCGTACAATAATTTGAGAGCCTATCTTGCTCTTCATATATAGCTACTTGGGGTTCCGAACACGCCCTCTTTAGTTGATTTCTCCATTGCTTGGAGTCTCTACTTTGTTGACCACTAATCACACTAGAATCAGCAGGAAGTGGACAAATCTTGCCCAGTACGGCCTGCCATTGATTAAACTCACACTGTGTTTCCACACCGAAGAAAAACTGTTGCCCCGAAACGGGATTTTCTAAAACGAAGTGAAACTTACACACTCTAGAGACAGACTTCGACATGAAATGCCTAGTGATGCCGTTGGGCGCCTTCCTGTGCTGGTCAGCTGGCTTCAGCTCCAGTTGGCGTACACTGCAGCCAGGCAAAAGAATCACCTGCCTGACCACAGTCAAATCTTGCTCTTTACATATGTACAAATAGTTTATAGATATACTGCACCAAACTCGCTTTCCCCTGAGCTGGTCAGTCAGCCATCCTTGCTGCCCACTAGCTGAATCTTCACTGGTCGGTATCACCAAAGAAGGCGGATCACGAAGAACTGGAGGAAGCATATATGGCCGGATGTAAGGCATGTTTCTAGAAGCTAGCACTTATATGTCAGCAGTGCACCTCACAGATGAGTAATTCCGCTGAGGTAGGCGATGTTTTCATCTGTATGTGGTCACACAGAAATCTCCATACCAACCCAGCACAAATCTGCCAGAGGCATTGTGGATCTTACTCATATGCTGATGAAAGCTTTATAGCCACCACTATCATTTTGCCATTTCCAGTTGTGGTATCAGAACGCTGACGAGTTGGAACCGAAGCATAAAAAAAAAAATATTAAAAAAAACGATATATATGCGTCTATGCAAACCGCATATATCGTGGCAGTAAAAGTAGTTTCCCACGCCTTGATGTGGGGGGTATTGTTACGCTACATGATGTGGCTAGGCATCATTTGCCGCCTATTACGGGCCAGGATCTGCTGCTTTGGTGTCTGGATTGTAAATAATAGGGAGGTGTGCCGCCTTTACTTTCCAGGATTCTGCCTGCTTCCTATTTAAAGCTGTGTCGACGTGGGAGCCAAGGTTATTTTCGAAACCACGGCGGCTCTCATGTCGACAGTAGATACATCCTGTTTTTCTGACAATGGCACGAGAATCCTACCGCGAAAGAGATTTGGGGCCTTCCCCACGCAATATGCCGTAGGACTGCAGTTACATACGGCAATCAACCTTTATTGTGAAGACGGCGGATTCATCTGTCTGGGCTTTCGAAGACCGAGTATTGATAAAACTGTGGTTATACCTGCTTTTCCCAATACCTCAGTGTATATGGTAACTTCGGAAAATAGAAAAGAAAAAAAATTCCCTCATTAATTCCACACAGCAGCAAATACATGTTTTAGGACACTTCCGGTCCAAATGGACGCTGGGCAGGGGCACTGTTTGGAGCCGAGGCAAATTTTTTGCTTCTGTCGGACAGTGGCCGATGCATTTTTGCTCCATTTGTAGACTGGATGTTTCGTCGCTCAGCTTCTGAGTTGAATGCATAGCATGACACTTTGAGCTGCAGATTTTATTTGGAATGTTGTTTCGACTGTAACCAACGTGGTGGTTTGAATTGTAGATTCAAAAAATGGCGCGATGCCTGTCGTCGCAATGTTGGCGGTGCCGGTATGTGATTAAAATTGATCGCGTGGGCAACTGCTAATCTGTTGGTGACTTCTGCTACCATTAATGATGAACTGTATTTCTAATGTCGGACTGTTTGTGTTAGCACTTCGGGTGGCTACCGTATGCTTTAATGCGTGTGTATGCTAGATATGCTGAGACAGCAGTCTGTCAATCTTTCCACAAGGGACTTTGATAACCATTCTGTGTGTTTTTCATTCGCACAGGAACGGAGTAAAGATGGGGTGACCCGTTTGCTATGAAGCTGAAACTAAGACTACCAGAATACATGTTTTCAAGGTATAGTGTCCGACTCGAGTGCTGGAGGTCCCTTGTTCAAGCCCCGGTGATTATTTTCATGTGGACCTGCAGTAATTTCCTCTGGTCTCTAGGTAGTAAGATCGGACGCCCGTTTGTATTCTTCCGCACGTATTAAAAAAATCCCTTTGCAGTTGTAAATCGAAAAGAGTAGCATAACGGCGCTGCCCGGGCAAAATTTGAGCTTAAAATTCTACCTAAAGTATTTCAGATCCTCGCTAGTGCAACGGAGTTCGTGCACTGCGCAGAGATTCTTCAGACTCAGGCTTGAGTTAGAAGTAGAACGTAGCACTGATGGATTTACACCCGTGTGCCATGACGTTGATCCGTTGAATAAACACACGACTACACGTTACGTTTGGTTGGGAATTTTCCGTAAATTCCCTTATTAATTCATGTCATGAATTAGAATATTAATCCAAACTAGAAGTACATCCAGTTAGCTTTACAATACCACAATCATGAACGACAAAATGAATGTTGTGGCTAAAAATCTTTCATCAGCATACCACACCTTGCTGATTAAAACAGAGCCGGGGCCGACAAATTACTCGCACAGACATCACTTCACACCAAACAGCTGCCCCTAGGATAATCTCTGGGCTGCTGTTGGCAGGAACTGAAACAAGGTCCAAAGCAGGGGCGCTAGAAATTTGGTAATCGAACAAATTGAACTCCGCTCCCCCGCCCCCTGCCACAAATCTAGGGGACTAAGCATCCCCATCCTAAATTTTTAAGGAGATAATGTGTCCTCCCCCCCCCCCCCCCCCCCCCTCCCCCCCCCCCCCCCCCCCCCCCCCCCAACCATGAACGTCACTAACACCACATATTGACTTTTTCTTTTTAAGTTTTTTTTGTGTGTGTGTGTGTTTTTTTTTTTTTTGGGGGGGGGTGGGGGGGTGGGGGGGGTGCTTCACTATCATACCTGTTTAAATATATTTATATATGTGTGTGTGTGTGTATGCGTGTGTATGTGTGAATCTGTGTGTGTATGTGTGTGTAGGTGTGTGTGTATTTGTGCATGTGTGTATGTGTGTGTATGTGTGTATGTGTGTGTACGTGTGTGTGTATGTGTGCATGTGTGTGCATGTGTGTGTATGTGTGTGTGTATGTGTGTGTACGTGTGTGTGTATGTGTGCATGTGTGTGCATGTGTGTGTATATATGTGTGTGTGTATGTGTGTGTACGTGTGTGTGCATGTGTGTGCATGTGTGTGTGTATGTGTGTGTATGTGTGTGCATGTGTGTGTATGTGTGTGTGTTTTGTCAAGCACATTTGTTATTATTATTATTATTATTATTATTATTATTATTATTATTAATTGGGAGCCGCCGTGTACTTGACGTTCGCTTGCGGATCGGAAGGCCATGGGTTCGAGTCCTGACAGGGGTCGGACTTTTTTTCAAAAATGACCTTGGCTCTCAGGTCGACCCAGCCTTGAGTGGGTACCAGCTACAGTCCTAGGAAGTCAAGGCGGCGTGTGTGGTGCTGACCACATCACCGACAAAGTGCCGTTTGACCTTTAAAAAAAAGGTCAAGACCTATATACTCAAAGCGCCGGAAGGCGTGGGAAAGGGTTCTTAACTGGCTACTTATGCCCGGCTCTCTAGCGTAGTTGGCTAAACCAGACTGCGCGGTGACCGGGTGACGAACTCCTTGTGGTCCGGGTTCACTCCCGGGTGTAGACAGAAAAGCCACATTTTTTCCCAGGTTTACGGTATTTAAAATGGAATCAAGGCCGAACGGTTGTGATATCCATAATACCGAGCTTAATGGTTAACAATTCATGGCTTCTGGATACTTAAACAAACACACTTGTTACTTATTTTATCAATTATTATCATTGATTTTTTCTAGCAGTGTTTTTATCTCTGTAAAAGATAATTTTGTGGTTAGTACCGTCACTTTTTGCTCTAGACACAAGCCCTGATTTTTGTTATTGAGCACTTAAACAAGGTTTGCGTACCTTGAGCGGCCAACTCAATGCCCCTTCCTCGGCGCCGCTGATCCCGAGGCTAGGTCCTAGAACAGTGGTTTTCAACTTTCTTAATGCCACCACCCTTTAATACAGTTCTTCGTGTTGGGGCGCCCCTTTAATACAGTTCCTCATATTCTGGTGACCCCCCAACCATACAATTATTTTCGTCGCTACTTCATAACTTCAGTGAATATGTGTTTTGCGATGGTCTTTGGCGACCTCTGTGAAGGGGGCGTTCGACCCATAGGTTGAGAACCACTGTTCTAGAATGAATCACAAACAGACGGCTGACTTGTAGGCGAGTCAACACCAGTGTTGCCACTTTAGATGTTTTACATCTAGATGTAGAGGTTTTTTCTTGCATTTAGATGGCGTTTTTGACGTTTAGATGGTAGATGTTTTTCTAGATATTTTTATTTGGAGTGAATTTATCAAATCTAAACTAGGTAACAGGATGACATTTGACCTTTTAAATGCTATCTTGACAATAAAATTCGGCCTGATCAGAGTAGAAAAATGTGTTTCCACTTATCGCTCCCTGATTAGGTATTAACAGAAATTGGAACAGCTAAAGCATAATAGAGTCATTTTGGATCTGAAACTTTAACTTCATCATCCAAGCTAAGTTTATCCTGTGGATCTTGTAAGGCAGACTTTAGTAAAGATGAGGACATGATTCTATAGGGTATGTCATTTCAATTGCTAGCTATGTTATTGTGACTCTTTCCATTTGGATGTTTTTTTTCCTAGATGTTTTTCACGCAAATTTAGATGTTTCTAGATATTTTTTGACTCCGTTGTGGATGTTTTTTGTCAAAGAAAAGTGGCAACACTGGTCAACACATACCGATTAACATTCCTCGCCTGATCAGTTTGTGGAGCTTCTGATTTTGTGTGTGTGGTTACAGACGGCAACAGAAGCATAGTTCAGTGCTATTCAACTGGCGGCCCGCTGGCCGAATGCGGCTCGCAGAAGGCTATCAAGTGTCCCGCTGACAGTTACTAACTGTATTGTGTAAATAGTCTTTTTTTTTTTTTTTTTTCATGATGGAGCCCGACTTTTTTAAAAATGGCATTGGCTCCAAGGTCGACCCAGCCTTGAGTGGGTACCAGGTGCATTCCCTGGAAGTAAAAGTGGTCGGCGTGGTGCAAACCCCATCTCCCAGCAAGTGCCGATTGGTCTATAAAATATATATCTAGCCCTATATGCCCTAAAAGGCGTGGAAAAGGTGCCCAAATATGATCTTTCTGCGCTGGGGCTCGTGACAATCCCTGCGTGCAGCATTTTGCCCCCCCCCCCCCACCCCCACCCTCCCACCACCCGCTTTCCACCTCCTAGTCAACTTAGTTGACTGGCCTTTCGCCATAGCTGCTTGAGCAGCTAGATGCTTGGGTGTCAGGTCTGAAGGTCACGAATTCACATTGAAGAGGAATATTTTCATAATTGACCTTGGCTTCCATGTCTATCCAGCCATATATAGGTACATGGAAATACAGTCAAAAGTAGGCGCGCAGACACAAAGAAATCAAACTGGGTTCGTGGGACTCAAGAAGCTAAGGTCTTGTCTGTGTTGGTAATACGAATACACTTAGTAGTGGTAGTAGTAGCAGCAACAGCAGTAGTAGTAACAGCAGCAGTAACAGCAGCAGTAGTAGTAATGGTGGCAAGGATGGTGATAGTAGTATTAGTAATATAAGTGTGGTACTGATATAGTAGTAAGTAAATTAGTAGTAGTAGTAGTAGTAGTAGTAGTAGTAGTAGTAGTAGTAGTAGTAGTAGTAGTAGTAGTAGTAGTAGTAGTAGTAGTAGTAGTAGTAGTAGTAGTAGTAGTAGTAGTAGTAGTAACAGCAGCAGCAGCGGCGGCGGCAGCTGCAGTAGCAGTTTGCTGAATTGTAAAGAAAAATGTTAAAATTTTTAAAAGACATTATAAGCAGCTTAGGAAGAAAACTTCAAAATATATACAAGTTTGTAGCTTGGTACCAGTACATATTTGTAGGGAAACTCTTAAGGGAGCCTACTGTTATTACAATTAGACACTTAAACAAGGCTTAGGCCACTGTAGCATCTGCCGCGAGTGTCTAAAACATGTGTAAGCGGCTTGGGGACTCATTGCCCCATCCACATGTTTAGCCAATGGATACGCCGCTGTTTCCCGAGAGCAGCATTGCTACTGATGGCTACCCTTGGTACGCACCCACCCACACACACACACACATACATAGACATACTCGCACATGCATATACATACACACGCCTACAAGCATACATACGTACGTAAATACATACATACACTCATTCATACACACACATACACAGACGCCCGCATGTGTATGCAATAGTGTATTGAATATTTATTGAATACCAATCGATCAGTGGGTCACAGTCTTACATAAGTATAGTTCAGGATCAATGTTGCATGGAGACTGACACAACAGTGGTAAGGTGTTTAGTGGACAGAAAGGACTTCACTGACTTTATTTCATACCGCCCGGTCTCTGAGTCTTCCTGTCTCTCTCTGTCTCCCTGTATCTATCTGTCTCCACTCTCTGTCTCTCGATCTCTGTCTCTCTGTGTCTCTATGTCTTTCTTGTTCGCGCGCTCTCTCTCTCTCCCTCTCTCTCAGACTCATTCTGTCTCTACTTCTTTCTTACTCTTGTCTATATATGTTTCTCTCTCTGTCTGTCTATGTCTGTCTCTGTTTCTAGCTCTGTCTCTCTTAGTCCTTCTGTCTCTCTAAGTCCCTCTGTCTCTCTTATCCCTCTGTCTCTCTTAGTCCCTCTGTCTCTCTTAGTCCCTCTGTCTCTCTTAGTCCTTCTGTCTCTCTTAGTCCCTCTGTCTCTCTTAGTCCTTCTGTCTCTCTTAGTCCCTCTGTCTCTCTTAGTCCCTCTGTCTCTCTTAGTCCCTCTGTCTCTCTAAGTCCCTCTGTCTCTCAGCCTCTCTGTCTATCGTTGTCACCCTATCTCGCCCTGTGACCCTATGTCTTTCATTGTCCATCGCTGTTCTCTTTCTTCCTCTTAGTCTCTCTCTCTCTCTCTCTCTCTCTCTCTTTCTCTCTCTGTCTCTTAATTTATCACTATCTATCTTTGTCTGCCTGCCTTTGTCCCTCTGTCTCGATCTGGCTTCTTTATGTCTTTCTGTATATTTCTCTTTCTGAATTTCTCTTTCTCTAACTCTTTCTGTCTATCTTTGTCTCTCTCTCTCTGTCTGTCTATCTCTTGGTCTCTCCCTGTCCCCCTCTGTCTCTCTTTCTGTCTCTCTCGGTCCCTCGCTCTGTCTCTCGTTAAATGTCTTTGTCAGTCTCTCTATATCAGTTGCTCTTTGTCTCGTATGCTTTCTCTAAATCGCTCTATGACTCTCTCTGTGTCTCTCTTTTTCTCCGCCTCTCTCTCTGTTTCTCTCTTTGTCTCTCTTATCCCTCTGTCTCTCTTAGTCCCTCTGTCTCTCTTAGTCCCTCTGACTCTCTTAGTCCTTCTGTCTCTCTTAGTCCCTCTGTCTCTCTTAGTCCTTCTGTCTCTCTTAGTCCCTCTGTCTCTCTTAGTCCCTCTGTCTCTCTTAGTCACTCTGTCTCCCAGCCTCTCTGTCTATCGTTGTCACCCTATCTCGCCCTGTGACCCTATGTCTTTCATTGTCCATCGCTGTTCTCTTTCTTCCTCTTAGTCTCTCTCTCTCTCTCTCTCTCTCTCTCTCTCTCTCTCTCTTTCTCTCTCTGTCTCTTAATTTATCACTATCTATCTTTGTCTGCCTGCCTTTGTCCCTCTGTCTCGATCTGGCTTCTTTATGTCTTTCTGTATATTTCTCTTTCTAAATTTCTCTTTCTCTAACTCTTTCTGTCTATCTTTGTCTCTCTCTCTCTCTGTCTGTCTATCTCTTGGTCTCTCCCTGTCCCCCTCTGTCTCTCTTTCTGTCTCTCTCGGTCCCTCGCTCTGTCTCTCGTTAAATGTCTTTGTCAGTCTCTCTATATCAGTTGCTCTTTGTCTCTTATGCTTTCTCTAAATCGCTCTATGACTCTCTCTGTGTCTCTCTTTTTCTCCGCCTCTCTCTCTGTTTCTCTCTTTGTCTCTCACTATCTGTCTATGTTTGTGTCTCTCATTCTATTTTTTTTTGTCCTTTTCTCCGTCTCTCTCTGTTTCTCTCTCTGCTTCTCTCTTTGTCTCTCACTTTCTCTGTTTGTGTCTCTATCATTCTATCTTTTTTTGTCTCTGTCTGTGTGTATCTCTGCTGATGTATGTCTCTCTCTGTCTATATTTATCTCTCTCTGTTTCTCTCTGTATTTGTCTCTCTGTCGCTCTATATATGCATCTCTGTTTCTCTCCATCCATCCCAGTCACTATATGTGTTCCCTCTGTATTTCTCTGTCATCTCTCTCCATCTTTTCCCATCTGTCTCTCTGTCTTTCCCTGCCTCTACCCATGTGTCCTTTTCTCTCAGTATCTCTCGTTATCTCTTTCTCGCTCTCAGTTTCTGTCCCTCTTTGTCTCTCTCTTTCTCTCTGTGTCTCTGTTTCGGTCTGTCTGTCCTTCCCTGTCTCTCCGTTCTCTTTTACTCTCTGGATCTTCTCTATCTTTTTCTGTCTATCTGTTTGTCTATCTTGCTTTGTCTATCTGTCTCTCGCTCTGTCTCTTTGTATCTCTTTCTGCCTCTATGTATCAGTCTGTGTCTCTCATTGAATCTCTTTCTCTCCCTGTCTGACTGTCGCTCACTGTCTTTTCGTCTCTATGCATCTCTCATTGCCCCTCTGTCTGTCTGTCTGTCTGTCTGTCTGTCGGTCGGTCGGTCGGTCGGTCGGTCGGTCTGTCTGTCTGTCTGTCTGTCTGTCTGTCTGTCTGTCTGTCTGTCTGTCTGTCTGTCTGTCTGTCTGTCTGTCTGTCTGTCTGTCTGTCTGTCTGTCTGTCTGTCTGTCTGTCTGTCTGTCTGTCTGTCTCTCTCTCTCTCTCTCTCTCTCTCTCTCTCTCTCTCTCTCTCTCTATTTGCTCTATTTCGCTGTAGTGTAATGTAAAAATGGCAGAATATATTAAGACGACAGTTATAATAATAACTCACATACCTGTTAAACATTAAAACAAAACCGTCTTGAACCTTCATTCAGAACAGTATAGATGTATGCAGCAACCTCGTTATGTGAACCAGTAACTACAGCCCGTTCATGCTTCACGTATTTTACACAGAGACATTTAACTGTTAACCCAGTGACACACTCAGCACAGGCTCCATACACGACGCTGTCTTGAAATCGTATCCTGGATTCCAGATATACGTGCGTGTACATCTGCGACACGCAGGTAGACTTTCACGGAAGAAAACACACAGGCAACAAAGGGGTATGTCAGAGACGTGCAGTGTAGTCACGTGCGAAACACTACTAGACTAGACTAGACGTTACCATTAGACTAGACGCTACCACTAGACTAGACGTTACCACTGGACTAGACGTTACCACTAGACTAGATGTTACCACTAGACTAGACGCTACCACTAGACTAGACGTTACCACTAGACTAGACGCTACCATTAGACTAGACGTTACCATTAGACTAGACGCTACCATTAGACTAGACGTTACCACTAGACTCAACGCTACCATTAGACTAGACGTTACCACTAGACTTAACGCTACCATTAGACTAGATGTTACCACTAGACTTAACGCTACCATTAGACTAGACGTTACCACTAGACTTAACGCTACCATTAGACTAGACGTTACCACTAGACTTAACGCTACCATTAGACTAGACGTTACCACTAGACTTAACGCTACCATTAGACTAGACATTACCACTAGACTTAACGCTACCATTAGACTAGACGTTACCACTAGACTAGACACTACCATTAGACTAGACGTTACCACTAGACTTAACGCTACCATTAGACTAGACGTTACCACTAGACTTAACGCTACCATTAGACTAGACGTTACCACTAGACTTAACGCTACCATTAGACTAGACGTTACCACTAGACTTAACGCTACCATTAGACTAGACGTTACCACTAGACTTAACGTTACCATTAGACTAGACGTTACCACTAGACTAGACGCTATTATTAGACTAGACGTTACCACTAGACTTAACGCTACCATTAGACTAGACGTTACCACTAGACTAGACGCTACCATTAGACTAGACGTTACCATTAGACTAGACGTTACCATTAGACTAGACGCTACCATTAGACTAGACGTTACCGTTAGACTAGATGTTACCACTAGACTAGATATTACCAATAGACTAGACTTTACCACTGAACTAGACGTTACCACTAAACTAGACGTTACCACTAAACTAGACGTTACCACTAAACTAGTCGAAATATTATAACTTTTTAATGAATCCTCGGTAAGGCTGCTGAATTTTTTGTCTGTCGGGGGCAAAATTAAATCCTCACCTGCACAGTTGTGTCGACAGCACTAGCCATGCGGCCCTAAATCCTCAGGCTCAAAGACCCTACTGTCTACACCGCAAAAGTGGCACAATAAAGCCAGTATTTGGCAGTTTTGGCAGATGATATATATCTGTCTTCAGCAGGCAGTAGGAAAATCGTGACGACATAAATGAAATGTTTACGTACTATGCTAGGTGTACCTAGGAAAGATCGAATTACGAACGATGAAATCGGAAGGAGAGTAGACACAGAAGCAATACTCAACTTTATAGGTGGACAACAAATCAAATGATTTGGCCATGTAACAAGACTGGCATCAGACAGGGCACCGCAGAGAGCAATGTTATACATATACAATGGTAACAGTTCCAGAGATCGACCACGCAGATTATGGACCCAGAAAGGACACCTGTTCAAGAAGGCTATTCAAATAAGTTTACCCAAGGGCCAGCACTTTGAAAATACACCACCACAGAGTTAGACGAAACGGTATAACATTTGATATTATAACAATCCATTTGTATTCCAAAATGTATGTGAAATTTTACACCTATATATATATATAAATACAAAGCACGTGGTTGTGCGTGCATGCGTGTGTGTGCGCATATATATCTATATGTGTATGTGTGTGCGTCTGTGCGCCTGTCTGTGAGTGAATATATATGCGTATATACAAGACTATGGTTATCCACTTTATAGTCAAGATAATAGTCCCTCTGTGTCACAATTTCCGTTATAGTTACAGTGATTAAAGCTGTCGTCATTATAGTTGCCGTGATTATAGTTACAGTAATTAAAGCTGTCAGGATTATAGTTGCCGTGATTATAGTTGCATTGATAAAGTTGTCGTGTTCATAGTTGTCGTGATTATAGTTCACGTGATTATAGCTGACGTGATTATAGCAGCCGTGATCAAAGTTGCCGTGATTATAGCTGCCTTGATTACAGTTGCAGTGATTATAGTTGCAGTGATTATAGTTGCAGTGATTATAGTTGCAGTGATAAAGTTTTCGTGTTCATAGTTGTCGTGGTTATACTTGACGTGATTATAGCTGCCATGATCAAACTTGTCGTGATTATAGCTGCCATCATCAAACTTGTCGTGATTATAGCTGCCATGAACAAACTTATCGTGATTATAGCTGCCGTTATCAAACTTGTCGTGATTATAGCTGCAGTGATCAAACTTGTCGTGATTTTAGCTGCCGTGATTAAATTGTCGTGATTATAGCTGCCGTGATTAAATTGTCGTGATTAAATTGTTGTGATTATAGCTGCCGTGATTATAGCTGCCTTGATTAGAGTTGCCGTGATTAAAGTTGCTGTGATTAAAGTTGTCATGATATTAGTTTCACTAATAATTTATCTCAGTAGTATGGTTGTCAAAATATTTTGTTCTCATGATTATAGCTAGACGCTTGCCTGCTGGCCCGAATATAGTGGGTTCAAATCCTCCTCGAGTTGTATTTTTATTCCCTTCAGAAATGACCTTCATTTCTAGTTTGATCGAGCCTAAAATCGGTTCCTGACGATCCTAAAACAAGCCTGTAGCAAAAGGCGACTAATCAAGGATTTGATGAAATCGGATGTGTTCAACTAAAGGCAAGATTTTCACAGCCCATCAGTAAGCGACAGCACACTGTGCCAGCCACGGTTCAGAAGGCAAACGAAGAAGAAGAATAAGAAGAAGAAGAAGAAATACTACTACTACCACCACCACCACCGGTGCCGCTGCTGCTGCTGCTCCCACTCCTCCTCCGCAAAAAAAGGATATAATCATTCCTCTTACTTTTCTATGCAATATTGTGATTACTTCCCTTTGAGTCTTATGTTTTTTTGTTTTTTTTTAGAGATTGATTTATGATGCCTATTTCGGACGTGAAACCAAAAGAAATACAACATAGGTAGCCCGATTTACATTATAAAATAATTTTCAGAATGTATTTGTGTACGTGTTGGTGTGTAGGGGTTGGGGTAGGGTGGTATCTTCATAAGAAGGTGGTTAAGCTATATCTCCTGCTATGAAGGTTGTTCGCGAGTAGTTGTGTTATTTGTCCGTTTCAGGTCAAACCCGTCGCTGACGGCGTTGACAGCGCATACTGGTGCTGCCTGCAATAACCTGGTGCTGCGTGGTGCAACGGCCTCCAATGACCTAGTGCTGCGTGGTGCCACGGCCTACAATGACCTAGTGCTGCGTGGTGCCACGGCCTGCAATGACCTAGTGCTGCGTGGTGCCACGGCCTCCAATGACCTAGTGCTGCGTGGTGCCACGGCCTACAATGACCTAGTGCTGCGTGGTGCCACGGCCTCCAAAAACCTAGTGCGGCGTGGTGCCACGGTCTCCAATGACCTAGTGCTGCTTGGTGCCACGGCTTTCAATGACTTAGTGCTGCGTAGTGCCAGGGCCTCCAATGACCTAGTGCTGCGTGGTGCCACGGCCTACAATGACCTAGTGCTGCGTGGTGCCACGGCCTACAATGACATAGTGCTGCGTGGTGCCACGACATCCTATGACCTAGTGCTGCGTGGTACCACGGCCTCCAATGACCTAGTGCTGCGTGGTGCCACGGCCTCCAATGACCTAGTGCTGCGTGGTGCCACGGCCTACAATGACCTAGTGCTGCGTGGTGCCACGGCCTACAATGACCTAGTGCTGCGTGGTGCCACGGCCTACAATGACCTAGTGCTGCGTGGCGCTACGGCCTCAAATGACCTAGTCCTGCGTGGTGCCACGGCCTCCAATGACCTAGTGCTGCGTGGTGCCACGGCCTACAATGACCTAGTGCTGCGTGGTGCCACAGCCTCCAATGACCTGGTGCTGCGTAGTGCCACGGCCTCCAATGACCTGGTGCTGCGTGGTGCCACGGTCTGCAATGTCCTGGTGCTGCGTGGTGCCACGGCCTACAATGTCTGGTGCCACGGCCTGCAATGACCTGGTGCTGCGTGGTGCCACGGCGTGCAATGACCTGGTGCTGCGTGGTGCCACGGCCTACAATGTCTGGTGCCACGGCCTGCAATGACCTGGTGCTGCGTGGTGCCACGGCCTGCAATGTCTGGTGCTGCGTAGTGCCACGGCCCGCAATGTCTGGTGCTGCGTGGTGCCACGGCCTGCAATGTCTGGTGCCACGGTCTGCAATGTCTGGTGCCACGGCCTGCAATGTCTTGTGCCACGGCCTGCAATGACCTGGTGCTCGGTGGTGCCACGGCCTGCAATGACCTGGTGCTCGGTGGTGCCACGGCCTGCAATGACCTGGTGCTCGGTGGTGCCATGGCCTGCAATGACCTGGTGCTGCGTGGTGCCACGGCCTGCAATGACCTGGTGCTTGGTGGTGCCACGGCCTGCAATGACCTGGTGCTGCGTGGTGCCACGGCCTGCAATGACCTGGTGCTTCCTGCCGTGTCATGTACATGTTTTAAAAGGAGAGTGAACATATGACGCTAAATCTATGTAAATTTTTTTTTTAAAGAGAAAACAAAGGTTGTATGGTCAAGTCGTGCTATTGTAGTTAGATTGGTTCCTGGCTGTGGGGGGGGGGGGGGGGGGGGGGGGGGGGAGGTTAAAAATCAAAACTTTCAACCACCATCCCCAAAGCAGCTCTTTAGGTTATAATTGTGGCTAGATTATTGGCGCCACAAAAAAATCGTTTAGCATTGCAGGCGCCAGAAAAAGTACTGCTGCAGTGTTGATACGATCAAAGGAGACAGACCCAAAACTGTTCCGACCGGCAACGAATTCGTCTACGGGCGAGCCAATAGGTGACCTGTCGTCGATGTGTGGTATGTCAGCTGAGGAGTCACGACATATTATACAGTAGGATAATTATGGCAAAAGGTGCCGACGACTCAGGCTGCGATAGATAGATGATCTGATATATGGGTGGTCAAGCATGTCGTAGGTGTATTATGCGTAAATTGTATGTGCCTCTGTTAACATCAGGTGCCTTGGTGTGGTGTGGTGCCGCGTGGTGGTTCAACACGTAGCGCTGTGTGGTGTGGGTAGCGCAAGGGTGGTTAGGCGGATGGCGCTGGTAGTGTCTGTGTTTATGAAGGTAACACGGTGTAGTTAATCGGTAGCGCATGGTGGTGCGGCGGACAGCGCGTGGTGTGGATAGACGCGGGCTGGTGTGGGTGCTGCGGGTGCCGTGATGTTGCAGGGGTGTGGGTACCACTGGTTGGACTGGTACTGCAGGTGGTACACCCAAGAAAGGAACCCTAACTTCTTATTTTCCTCTAATTTTTTTTAAATTTAAACATCTCTCTCTCTCTCTCTCTCTCTCTCTCTCTCTCTCTCTCTCTCTCTCTCTCTCTGATTTTGTACACACATACATACACACACATACACACACTGAGAGACACGCACACTCACGCACTCACACTCGAGGCTGCTTTAAAAAAAATTTCATTAGGTTTGAAAGACATTGCAATAACCATGCCATTATCTTGTCTGTCTTGTTACGGATGTCAAGAGTGTTAAGCACAGGGCATTACTGTGCAAACCAACTCGATGACGTCATAATGACAGTTTAAAGAGGGCCAATCCACTTTTGACATGCACCAAAGAGGAGCAGCGTTCTGTTATCTGTTGTTTTACTTTTAATAAGTTAAGGGGTGAAACCTACAGAAAATCATCTTGGGAATGAAGGTCAATGTGGTGATGCAAGCCTGTCAAGCTAGCGAATGTATGTGTTGAGTAGGAAGTTTGAAAACGGCGTGACTTCTTCTTCTTCTTCTTCTTTTTTGTTCACCGGCTGTAAGCTCCGGTGGAATGTCATGGTTATTCGTCGACTTAGACTTTGGCTTTGTACCAGGGCCTGAGCTGTGCATGTACATCCTTTTTTTACTGCCTTTTGTGTGTGCAGCTGGTTGTTCCTTGCTACTTAGGCAGATACACTCGCACTCCGACTTTGAAGGAAGCTCCCGGTTAGTCAACTCCTACAACATGCCTGTTGCGGAGGCAGTTAGTCTATTCTTATTTGCCCCACAACTGAGCCCCGGAACCTCTACTTAGTAGCATGATCTCTATGACAGACTGCTCATTGCCGGACCCCTGCTAGCCCCCGCTGCCGCCCCCCCCCCACCCCTTGTCACTCTTCGGGGAAGAAACAAATTCACAACCGTACCAATTGAGGCCTGATTCTCCAGCATGAGAACCCGACCCCATCGCAGTTTAACCAACTGCTTCTTACGCATGACCGACTGCCAGGAAGCCACGAGACAGCAACATTTCTGGCATTGTCAACTGACCAGTGACATAACAAGTCGTGACCTTACTCTATATCTCTTCTACTTATCTCCCACATTACCCAGTGCATTGTAATAACACAGTATCCCTTCTATTTATCTCTCACATTACCAAGTGCACAGTAATAACACAGTATCCTTTCTATTTATCTCCCACATTACTAAGTGCACTGTAATAACACAGTATCCTTTCTATTTATCTCCCACATTACTCAGTGCACTGTAATAACACAGTATCCTTTCTATTTTTCTCCCACAATACCCAGTGCACTGTAATAACACAATATCCCATCTATTTATCTCCCACATTACCTAGTGCACTGTAGTTGAGTTGAGTTGAGTCAAAAATCAACATCACAGCACTCGGGTCATTCCCACGCATGCTCTGTTCTCATATTCAGCAGCAGAGTTCCAATACTGATGGTACTGGCCACAACCTGGTTATATGTCCGTCTTGCATTTCCTCTGAGTGTAGTGAGCCAGCCAGGGCCTCTGGTTTCACCCAGATGCCTCATTCTCTCCAGGCCATAATAATCTTCCATCACCACTGATTCCGTTGCTTGTTCCCAAAGCGCCTTGACCACACCAGTGTGCTGTAATAACCTAGTATCCCTTCTACTTATCTCCCACAGTACTCAATATGCTGGAATAACAGTCTCCCTTCTGCTTATCTCCCAAAGTACTCAGTGTACTGTAATTATATAGCCTCCATTCTGCTTATCTCCCACAGTACTTAGTGTGCTGTAATAACAGCTTCTCCCTTCTACTTATCTCCCACAGTACCTAGTGTGCTAAAATAACAGTCCATCTTCTACCCATCTTCCACAGTACTCAGTGTGCTGTAATGACACAGTCTCCCTTCTCGTTATCTCCCACAGTTATCAGTGTAAAGTAATAACACCGTGTACCTTCTACTTATTTTCCACAGTACTCAGTGTACTGTAATTATACAGTCTTCCCTTCTGTTTATCTCCCACATTACTTAGTATGCTGCAATAACTCAGTCTCACTTCTGCTTATCTCCTACAGTACTCAGTGTGCTGTAAAAAAAAAAAATGTATGGGTCATCAAGGAGTCGCGACACATGATACAATGGGATAATTATCGCAAAGGGGCGAGTGTAATGTCTCTGGATTAGGTGCCGGTGACTCAGAGTTTTAGCGGCAGCTAGGCTGCGATAGATAGGTGATCGGAATTATGGGTGGTCAAGCATGTTATAGGTGAATTGATGTTAGCGTAGATTGTTTGTGCCACTGTTAACATCAGGTCCCTTGGTGTGGTGTGGGAGCCGGGTGGTTTTTTTAAGCGTATTTCTACTACTACTGCTACCACCACCACCACCACCACCACCACCATATTTCTACTACTACTACTACTACTACTACTACTACTACTACTACTACTACTACTACTATTACTACTACTACTACTACTACTACTACTACTACTACTACTACTAATACTACTACTACTACTACTACTACTACTACTACTACTACTACTACTACTACTACTACTACTACTACTACTACTACTACTACTACTACTACTACTACCACCACCACCCCCCAGTGTGCTGTAATAATACAGTCTTCCTTCTGCTTGACGCGCACAGGTCTTGATGTACTATACTAGCAGAGTATCCTGTATACTTACCGTACACTGTATCCAATATACTGTTCTGACACATTACACTGTCAGCTTATCTCACGCAGTACCGAATATACTGTACGTACACATTACCTTGTCTACTTACCTCATACAGTACCTGATGTACTTACTGACACAGTACCCTGTCTATTTACCTCATACAATACCCAAAGTACTGGACTGACACAATCCTCACACATGACCCTAATGTACTGTGCTGACACAACATCATTTCTACTTACATCATACTACCCACCCTATGTACTTTTGTTTCTGGATTTTGCCTGGATTGTTTGTTTGTCCACTAGTTTCCAAATGGGACAGTGGGAAGCGTTTCGTGTAATTTTCATAAGCAAAGAAAGGATGGGGTAACCTGTTTGCACTGGAGTATAAACCTTGACTACTCCTGCTGCTGCTACTGCTACTGCTGCTACGACTACTGCTGCAGTTACTGCTGCTGCTACTGCTGCTACGACTACTGCTGCAGTTACTGCTGCTGCTACTGCTGCTGTTGTTGCTGCTACTACTGTTACTACTACTAAAACACTTGCTGCTAATACTACTACCGCTACAACTGCTACTATTACTGCTTTTGCTGCAGCAACTACTACTGCTAATACTATTGCTGCTGCTGTTGTTGCTACTACTGCTGCTGTTGCTACTACTGCTGCTGTTGCTGCTGCTAATGTTGTTGCTGCTGCTATTAGTACTGCTACAACAAGTACTGCTGTTGCTGCTGCCACTACTGCAGCTGCTGCTGCTACTACTACTACTACTACTACTGCTGCTACTATTGCTGATGCTGTTACCACTGATATACTACTACCGCTGCTGATACTGCTACTATTACTACAGCTACTACTATTACAACTATTACTGCTGCAGCTGCTACTACTACTATTACTGCTACTGTTTTTAAACCGCTGCTTATGCTAATACTACTGCTGCTGCCGTCCCTCTACTACTACTTCTACTACTGCTGCTGTTGCTATTCCAACTACTACTAAACTGCTACTAATACTGCTGTTTCTAATACTACTACAACTTCTTCTTCTGCTGCTACTACTGCTACTACTACTACCACCACCACCATCACCACCACCATCACCACCACCATCGCCACCACCACCAGCACCACCACTACTAATACTACTACAACGACGACGGCGACTATTACTACCAATATATTTTATCGACACACCCTCCTTTCTACATACTTCAGACAATAGGATGTATTTGTGCTCAGTATCGCGGTGGGCTGCGGGGACAGGGAAATTTAGGCGGGTGGGTATTTTCACAAGAACAGAACTATTGAACGTCGAGAACGTAAGTTAGAAGAACATTAACAGCAAAAAACATGAAAAAAAAAAAAAAATCAGTGAAGATATTTCTGATGGAACCTGCCCAATAAAAATGTTAACAAAATTGCTCTGCGGGATCAATAGCCAGGGGCAGACAACTGTGTCAGTTGTAATGGTGTGCGTTGAACGCCAAAGAAAAACAACATTACCAGTGTCAACTGGCAAGGATTGATGCCAAACATCAAAGTTGAGACTATTTCTATTGTCCATAGAATGTTCTAGAGATGTTTATGGCGGGTATTTCTTGTGACAATTTCATGCTGAGTCGATAATCACCTGGGTTGTCTTGTTGTGAAAACAGGTATTTGTCATTTGGTGAATTTAGTTGATCCCAGATGTAATTGGATTGTTGCACTGTAGTTACTTTTGTAGCGGGTGAGGATAAACAAACAGTCCTAAATAGGAAGCAGGTACAGTCCTGGGAAGTAACGATGGTCTGTGCGATGTTGGCCACATCATCCATTTAGTGCTGATTGGTCTACATAATATAGGTCTAGCCCTATATGCCCAATACGCCTGAAGCGTGGAACGTGATCGTTTTTTTCTGCCAGTATTTAACGTTTTGAGGCGGGCGGGGGTTTCCTTGATTTTGGACCGAGTGGCTAATGCTGTTTCATGGACGGTGCACGGGTTATGTTTTTCTTTTTCATTTTTTCCCTCTTACTATTTCTTCCAACTGCATCTATGGCAGTGGTTTTCACCCTGAGAGCGCCACATAGGGGCGCGAAAAGTTTTGAAGGTGCAACAAGCAATTTTGGAATGGAGTGCATTTTGTTTGTAATAACCTGTTCAAAAAAGGTGAAATGTGAACCAGCCTCATCGCACACGGTTATAAACCATAAGTACTCTGCCACCAGTAAGGACAGCTGATAAGAAACTGTCCGCCTGTGTCGCCGTCCGCAGGCAACTCTGTAGCTACAGCGACGTTCCTCCATTTACCCCAGAGTGTTAACTCTGGTACCCATTACCTAGAGGCTGGGTGAACCACAGGAACTGCCCGGTTCTCGAACACCGGCCGTGGGCTGCAGCGGAGTCGCAGCTGGATTTGAAATGGAGTCTCCTATCGACTGCTCTAACGCGGCGCCCTAAAATAATAATCTGTTAAACTGACATATCTTTTTTTTTTTATCAGTTTAACTAAAAACAAAATATTTAGGGGTGGGGGAACTTTAAAAAAAATAAAAGCAAGGACGTTCGGGTTTTCATGAGCAGTTTCTACAGCTACTATTAAATATGAATAAATTGAACAAGGTTAGTTGCGTATCCTTTACAGAACGTTGCAGAACCAACCCCAACAGCCCCTGACTGTTGTGTGGTTTTTCTAGGCAAATTTACGTCCAGTAGTTTGCTATTGCTCTCGGGACGGTCAACTTTCTTGATACCACTGTCGAAAAATTAATAGAACAACACAAGCATTTATTATAGAGTTGAAATACATTCTGACCAAAACGTATTTCCATACTTTCTATGTCGCCTCTTTTTGAAGTCGTCTTCGTTTTAATTGCATTTCGTTTAAGTTAATGGGTTGGGGAGGGGAAAGGGAGGGGGGGGGGGGGGGGTGTCGTGTCAGATGGGGAAAAGGTGGTGTGGGGTAGGGGGGGGGGTGGAGGTTCGTACCATATATAAAAATGGGCGCCACCTAAAAAAAAAAAGTTTCAAACCACTGATCTGTGGAGTGCTAGACACTACACATAATTTTCATTTTTTTTTTTAGCAACAGATCAGACAAATATGCACTCGGTCAAAACGCAATTAGAGAGTAGAATATTTTATCAGTGGTAAAGATAACAGATAAACACACAGAAAATAGATTAAAAGACAAATACGCCGACGGGGACATTTCTAACAACCCCTGACGTGCACACAGTCACACAAGCTGGCGAATGACTGTTTCCAATTGTTTATTTCTGTTTAATTTTATTTTTTAAAAACAACCGACCAGCTTCTACTTGTTGATGAGCCATGGCGCGGCAGGGCAGACCTTCCATAGACACAGAGACATGCCACCTGGGGACGAAACATTTGAAGAAAATCAACAGCGAGAACGTAAATATGAATGACTGCAGTGGTACTGATATCAAGAAATCTTAATTCAACATAAAATGTGACGGTTCTTTATTAATATCCTACTCCCAGATGACGTCACAGGACAGTCCAATATTTAAGAAGGTAGTAAGACTGGTTTCTCAGCTTTCTGATGTTTTTAACGAACCCAAAACATCTAGAACTGGCCCTAACCCCAACCCACCTACGTCCCTTGAGAGAGTGCAGCCTAGGTCCCACGACTGCATGCAGCCTATCTACCACCCCCTGAAATATTAGACTGTCCCGTAACCTGTGGATTTCCCCTGTTTGGTGTAGGATATTAATAAAGCACCAATGTGACTACATCTTTGTTTTGTGTTACATCTTCTTCTTCGCGTTCACCAGCTGTACACTCTGGCGGAAAGTTCTGCTTGCTCGTCCACTACTGAACTGCAGTCCTGCTCCAGAAGTGTTGCGTGTGCATCAGTTTTACAGATCTCATTCTCTTGAATACAGACTGTTAGTTCCTTGCCTCTCGTGCAGATGTACTCCGACTTCAAAGAAAGCTCCCCAATTAGTCGACTCTTACGACATGCTTTTTGGGGAGGCAGTCGGTCGGTCTGTTCTTGTTTTCCTTACAATGGGGCCCTGGAACCCACACTGGGGGGGGGGGGGGGGGGGGGGGGTGTTATAAAATCCTCTTAAGAAATCTGGCTTGATACCCACGTTATTTTTTTTTTTTCTTCTCAAGACCCGTATCATCTCCTCTACTTAGGTACGGCGTGTCATCTTTAGACTAAGTACAATGCACAACAGACGTCGTCAGGCACCAGAAAATGCTGAGCATATGCTCCAGCACTATCAACTGCATTCTGCACACAGAGACCCAATCTGGCCTGTTTCAAACGAAGCCAAATCTGTTTCATACATGGGCAGATATGTACTGTACGATAGTTTTTAACAAGGCTACCGGCCTCCTGACATACATTTTCTGACAGCAGGGTGACAGAAGAAGGTTCCTTGATATAGTTTCATACAGTTTTTTTTATATAAAAAATTTCGTTACTTGTTGATCTTCCTTGTTTATAAGCCATACTGTACTCCGCTGATAAAGGCTTTGGTCAAAACGCTCGGTTGTATGGAGAAAATTGTAGCACGTAGACTTGATGATGACTTGGAAAAGCATGACAGCTTACCATCCACACTTGGGGATACAGACGGAACAAAGAGACATGGCTCCATGCAGCAGTCTTCGCCTGTGAAGTCTATGAAGGTTTTCAGATGAGACAAGAGACATGTGCAGCTGCACTAGACTTAGAGGATGCGTACAACAGAGTACCATTTAAATACTTGGTGCACATACTCCTCCAACTGCAAACATCTCCCTTCATCACCCGCTGGGTAGCCGCAGCACTGTTTCAGAGACGGGTGCTACTCAGGTGTGGTTGTTGGTGCTCTGAACCGATAACCATCAGCCCAGGATTGCCTCAAGGTTCTTCGCTGTATCC
The DNA here is from genome assembly GCA_905116865.2 of Candidula unifasciata. Lineage (NCBI taxonomy): Eukaryota > Metazoa > Mollusca > Gastropoda > Stylommatophora > Geomitridae > Candidula > Candidula unifasciata. Next base: position 12,241 of record CAJHNH020001781.1, on the reverse strand, counting down.
AATGCTTTTCAACGTGCACACAGTGCGGATAACTCCACTGCCTCATGACAATACCCTATTTCGAGAAAGTGCTTCAGAAGTAATTCCTGAGGGAAAATCCTGGTTCTCAAAATCCATCCATAGACATCACGGGATGGAGTTCAAGACGAGAAGCGAAACTTCTCTGCACCAGCAAGTAAGTAAATTTGACCCCACCAGGACATCACACAGAGCGATATACACCCGGTTGACACAAAGTGCCACCATGCAGATAAGGATTACCCGTGGAGAGGTCCCAGAAACCGCGTTTAACCGTCAGGCTATATTGCGGCCCGCGACAAAAGCCAGGGTGGGGCTTCAAAATGAAGAAACATTGCGTCCCGCATGAGCTTCGCTTCGTACGATTAGTTGACTCTTCACTGCGCCTTTTTTTTCGCTTTTTGGACGTTAATAAGAGAAACCACACAACAGCGGGGCTCGAATCCCTCGTGGTTTTTCCATCAGCCTGAGTTAACCCGACTGCCTGAATTAAATAAAGGTCCCTTTACACGACAGGGACGCATCAGGGTTGTGAGGTTGACGGTTGAATGATGGAATCGACATCATAGCATTTGGGACCTCCCCCCCCCCCCCCCATAAGCGCTCCATACCCATCTTCAGCAGCAAACAAAGAGTTTCAATTTCGATGGCACCAGTAACTGTCTGATTGTATATCCGTCTCGTGCTTTCCTTGAGTGTTAAGCATCGGCCAGATCACCGGTAACTCCTCGTTGGGCCAATCTCCTGAGACCGTAATGATCTATTTGCGCTTCCGCATTGTTAATTCACTTCCAGAGGGCCCTCACAGCATCCAGCTTCTCATACATCAATCCAAACACCAAGTGGTGCAGAACCGGCCAGTCTACTGCCTGCTCATTTTCTAACACACTGGCATCACCTGGAGAGAGGCATATGAGATAAGGCGCGTATTTTAATAGACCAAACGGCCCTCGACAGGTGATCTGTTCAACACTAAGCCGTTCGGCTTACTTCCTAGGACTCTTCCTGGTGGGAGTCACCGTGGCAGAGCGGCTAGACGCTCGCCGCGGATCTGAATGTCGTGGGTTCACTCCCTGGAGAAGCCGGACTTTTTTTCTTTCAAAAATGACTTTGGCTCCCAGGTCGACCCAGCCTTGAGTGGGTACCGGGTGCAGTCCCGGGAAGCGAAGGCGGCTGGCGTGATGCTGACCACATCACCACTCTTGTGCTGATTGGTGGATAAAAGATGAAAGTCTAGCCCTATATGCTCTTTACGCCTAAAGGAGTGGAAAAGGGTCCCTAATTTTTTTTTTACTCTCCATCTGGTACCCATTTTAGATTATGTGGACTTTGAAGCCAAGGTTCAAGACCATACGAGATATAGAAGCTCCAAGACCTGGATACATCAGGTGTACCTGCACACCACAGAGAATATGAAGTCAGCCAAGAAAACCCTCCTTAATATATAACAGGTCGTTTAGCCAGTTGAAGGAGGGTCAAGTTTGGAATGTGTGTTTTCTATGAATCGGATCATATCGAATCGGCAGACAAGATAATGTCTGAAAAACAACCTAACAAATGCCACACCATGCGGATTTGAACTTACGACCTTTGGATCCGCATACCAGCGACTAGCCGTTACAACGCAGCCGCACCACAATTACCAGAGAGGACGCACACATGCTTTGAAACTGTTTGTCATTCTTTATTCCTAGACACAACGCCAGGTAACAATTACCTTTTCTGGCTCCCGACAACAAGAAAACAACTATTAAATGTTCCTAAAAATAAACACATTTTGTGTGTTGCGTTGTTTAGAGAAATGAGAAGGTAAACATTCACAAATATCATATTAATCTGCATTCCTACTGGAATACTTGTGCTCATTAAAATGGCGGACTAACACTTGTTTGCTGATCACGTGACGCCGCGGGAACCATGGCAATCAAATGAAAATCCTGGATTGTGTTACAGAGAGAGAGACAACGAAATGAGTTTTCCACTAAAATAATTGTTCTGGTGAGCTAGCTGTGCATGTGTGTGTCAGTGTGTGAGTCTGGAGTGTGTATGTGTGATATGCTGTATGTATAATGTAGTTTGTCTGTGTATTAGATACTGTGTCTGTATGCATATATATATGTGTATACGTGTGTGTGATGTGCTGTATGCTTGTGTGTGTTATCTTTAATGTCCCGTACGACCGTTTGCGTGTATTTGTGAGTGAATGTGATACAGGTTAGCAGGGGTGACAGAGAGTGGGAGCTCAGGTACCTTGAACACCACCCCCCCCCTTCCTTCCCACCAAAACATTTTATAGGTTGCTCAACCAAAGCACATAGGGCTGGAAAATAAGCTACAGAGAGACAGACTTTCAGGCGTGCTGTAGCGAAAGCGATCTGCTCGTTGATGATGATGTATCTAAACCCGAGATATGCAGCCGCAACATGATTGGGCAGAAGTTTTCATTGGACACCAAGGAGATCTTCGCGGACCATTGGTTTAAGATGAAGCCGTCGTGGTGTAGTAGCTAGACTCTTATCTGCGGATCCGAAGGCCCAGGCCCGGACGGAGTCAGATTTTTTTTTTCTTTAACCACTACCTGGATTCCCAGGTGGAACCAACATTAAATGGGTACCAGGTAACGTCCTGGGAAGTAAAGGCGACTGGCGTGATGGTAACCACTTCCCCCACCAAGTGCCGATTGGTCTATAAAATAAAGGTATAGCCCTATCTGCGCAATAAGCCTGAAGACGAGTGAATGGGTCTTCTACTTCACTATAAGTCGGCTCTGTGGCTAAGTCGATGCGAACGCTTCGTAATGCCGGGGTGCCGGGTTCGATCGCAGCTGCGGGCCATGGTTTCGACAGTGGTATCAGAGGCCGACCGTCCAGACAGCAATGGCAAACTACTGGACGTAACTTGGCTAGAAAAACCACACAACAGCCAGGGGCTACTGGGGCTGGTTCTGCAACCTCCTGTAAAAAAGATACGCAACTAACCTAATAGTACTGAAGGTGTGGGGAAAGGCTTTCTTATGGTTCCTTTCTGTTTACTGGTAGAATAACAGTGCCTTATAACAAAAGGGGCTTTTGAGCTGAAATACTATAGAAAGATTCTCAGAATATTTAGGACAAAGAAGAGGAGAAATACAGACATCTTGAAAGATCTGATCTTCAAGGAAGACTGGCTAATAAACAGCATCCTGTCTCGGAAGCTGAAATATTTTGGTCATATCAAGCGCCACGACGGATTGGAAAAAATTATTGCAGAAGGCATAGTACCAGGAAGGAGGAGCAGGGGCTGAACAACACGGAGATGGGCACAGGATATAAGTGACTCCTTGGGTATGAAAGCACATGAGGTGGGAGAACTGGCGAAAGACCGAGTTTCTTGCAGGAAGACTGTGATGAGAGCGACGTTCTGCAAAGGACCTGCTACATGATGATGATATAACATCTGTAAGGGACTGGGCCTCACAGAGCTACCCCCCCCCCACCCCACCCCCACCTCCACGCGCCAATGCTGTCTTTGTCTGTTCGTGGTTTTCTTCCTAAGGGAAGTTCCCTAATTAACAATGTATCCTTTTCAAACTATTCATTACACTGTGCAAAAGTCAACACGAGTAGCAAGCTGACCATTGTCCAGCAGAAGAAACATGAGCCACATCGGACAGACCTCCCACACCCCATGGGCAGGCAGCAGAAGCAACCGTCGCTAAGAAAATACCAACCGTTGTAGGGCGGAACGTTTCTATCTAGTTAACTCCCCAGTCTGTAGCACGACTGTCTCCAGTTGTCACGTACTGATCATGACCTGGCTCCCGGGTGTGTTTTCAGTTCAGGTCGGGTTAACGTCTCCTGGGGCCTGGTCTGTATATATTTTGATAATCCAATACTTGATAGGGAAGTCGCCGTGGTGTAGCGACTAGAAGCTCGCCTGCGGATCAGAAGGGCTTGGGTTCGGGTTCTGACGGAGCCTAACTTTATTTTTTTTTTTTCACAAATGACTTTGACTCCCAGGTCGACTGAGCCTTAAGTGGGTACCAGGTGAATTCCTGCAACCGACGTGAGGCTGACCAGATCACCCACCAAGTGACGACTTGTCTAGAAAATATAGGTCTAGCTCTACATGCCCACCAGACCTAAAGGCACGGAAAGGGGTCCTAATCCTTGATATGGGGATAACGCTTCTATGTGAAGACCAGACATTTTCAAGCAGGAGGATGGGGCAGGTGGGTCGGGTAGGAGGGTGGGGCTGGAGGGTGGGGCAGGTGGGTCGGGTAGGAGGGTGGGGCTGGAGGGTGGGGCAGGTGGGTCGGGTAGGAGGGTGGGGCGGGTGGGTCGGGTAGGAGGGTGGGGCTGGAGGGTGGGGCAGGTGGGTGGGGTAGGATGGTGGGATAGGAGGGTGGGGCAGGAGGGTGGGGTAGGTGGGTGGGGTAGGAGGGTGGGGCAGGAGGGTGGGGCAGAAGGGTGGGGCAGGAGGGTGGGGCTTGAGGGTTGAGTGGTGGGTGAGACAGGAGGATGGGGCAGGAGGGTGAGGCAGGAGGGTGGGGCAGAAGGGTGGGGCAGGTGGGTGGGGCAGAAGGGTGGGGTAGGAGGGTGGGGCAGGAGGGTGTGGGAAGGGGGGAGGGGGCAGGAGGGTGTGGGAAGGGGGATGGGACAGGAGGGTGGGGGAGGGGGTGGGAGAAGAATAGGCCAACAACCCCTAACATCATCATCAATCAGCAAGTCCTTTACAGAATGTCGCTCTCTTTCACGGCACGCCTGAAAGTTTCCAATCCCCAAGCCAGCTCTCCAGCCCCATGTGCTTTTTATGCCAATGCTTCTTCAATGTCTTGTATCCATCTTCGCGGTGGTCGACCCCTGCCTCGCCTTCCACAAACTGCACCTTACATCACCATCTCTTCTCAAGCCACCATGACGCTTAATGTGGCGAAAATACTTCAACTTCAGTAACAGGATGCTGTTTATGGGCCAGTTCACTTTGATGTTCAACTAGTTCAGAATAACCCCTAACAAGCATGTCGTAAAAGTCAACTAATTAGGAGTTTTTCTTTCGAAGTCGGAAAGGAAACACTTGTAAGGAAACACTTGTAAGGAAACACTTGATAGGAAACACACGTAGTAAGGAAACACTTGTAAGGAAACACTTGTAAGGAAACACTTGTAAGGAAACACTAGTAAGGAAACACTAGTAAGGAAACACTTGTAAGGAAACACTAGTAAGGAAACACTTGTAAGGAAACACTTGTAAGGAAACACTAGTAAGGAAACACTTGTAAGGAAACACTTGTAAGGAAACACTAGTAAGGAAACACTAGTAAGGAAACACTAGTAAGGAAACACTAGTAAGGAAACACTAGTAAGGAAACACTAGTAAGGAAACACTAGTAAGGAAACACTAGTAAGGAAACACTTGTAAGGAAACACTTGTAAGGAAACACTTGTAAGGAAACACTTGTAAGGAAACACTTGTAAGGAAACAATTGTAAGGAAACACTTGTAAGGAAACACTTGTAAGGAAACACTTGATAGGAAACACTTGTAAGGAAACACTTGTAAGGAAACACTTGTAAGGAAACACTTGTAAGGAAACACTTGTAAGGAAACAATTGTAAGGAAACACTTGTAAGGAAACACTTGTAAGGAAACACTTGTAAGGAAACACTTGTAAGGAAACACTTGTAAGGAAACACTTGTAAGGAAACACTTGTAAGGAAACACTTGTAAGGAAACACTTGTAAGGAAACACTAGTAAGGAAACACTTGTAAGGAAACACTTGTAAGGAAACACTTGTAAGGAAACACTTGTAAGGAAACACTAGTAAGGAAACACTAGTAAGGAAACACTAGTAAGGAAACACTAGTAAGGAAACACTTGTAAGGAAACACTTGTAAGGAAACACTTGTAAGGAAACACTTGTAAGGAAACAATTGTAAGGAAACACTAGTAAGGAAACACTTGTAAGGAAACACTTGTAAGGAAACACTTGTAAGGAAACACTAGTAAGGAAACACTTGATAGGAAACACTTGTAAGGAAACACTTGTAAGGAAACACTTGTAAGGAAACACTTGTAAGGAAACAATTGTAAGGAAACACTTGTAAGGAAACACTAGTAAGGAAACACTTGATAGGAAACACTTGTAAGGAAACACTTGTAAGGAAACACTTGTAAGGAAACACTAGTAAGGAAACACTTGTAAGGAAACACTTGTAAGGAAACACTTGTAAGGAAACACTTGTAAGGAAACACTTGTAAGGAAACACTTGATAGGAAACACTTGTAAGGAAACACTTGTAAGGAAACACTTGTAAGGAAACACTTGATAGGAAACACTTGTAAGGAAACACTTGATAGGAAACACTAGTAAGGAAACACTTGTAAGGAAACACTTGTAAGGAAACACTTGTAAGGAAACACTTGTAAGGAAACACTTGTAAGGAAACACTAGTAAGGAAACACTTGTAAGGAAACACTAGTAAGGAAACACTTGTAAGGAAACACTTGTAAGGAAACACTTGTAAGGAAACACTTGTAAGGAAACACTTGTAAGGAAACACTAGTAAGGAAACACTTGTAAGGAAACACTAGTAAGGAAACACTAGTAAGGAAACACTTGTAAGGAAACACTAGTAAGGAAACACTTGTAAGGAAACACTTGTAAGGAAACACTAGTAAGGAAACACTAGTAAGGAAACACTTGTAAGGAAACACTTGTAAGGAAACACTAGTAAGGAAACACTAGTAAGGAAACACTAGTAAGGAAACACTAGTAAGGAAACACTAGTAAGGAAACACTAGTAAGGAAACACTTGTAAGGAAACACTAGTAAGGAAACACTAGTAAGGAAACACTAGTAAGGAAACACTAGTAAGGAAACACTAGTAAGGAAACACTAGTAAGGAAACACTAGTAAGGAAACACTAGTAAGGAAACACTAGTAAGGAAACACTTGTAAGGAAACACTAGTAAGGAAACACTAGTAAGGAAACACTTGTAAGGAAACACTAGTAAGGAAACACTTGTAAGGAAACACTAGTAAGGAAACACTAGTAAGGAAACACTTGTAAGGAAACACTTGTAAGGAAACACTAGTAAGGAAACACTTGTAAGGAAACACTAGTAAGGAAACACTTGTAAGGAAACACTTGTAAGGAAACACTTGTAAGGAAACACTTGTAAGGAAACACTTGTAAGGAAACACTTGTAAGGAAACACTTGTAAGGAAACACTTGTAAGGAAACACTTGTAAGGAAACACTTGTAAGGAAACACTTGATAGAAAACACTTGTAAGGAAACACTTGTAAGGAAACACTTGTAAGGAAACACTTGTAAGGAAACACTTGTAAGGAAACACTTGTAAGGAAACACTAGTAAGGAAACACTTGTAAGGAAACACTAGTAAGGAAACACTTGTAAGGAAACAATTGTAAGGAAACACTTGTAAGGAAACACTTGTAAGGAAACACTTGTAAGGAAACACTTGTAAGGAAACACTTGATAGAAAACACGCCTAGTAAGTCGCCTTTTACGACATTCTTGGTAAGGGGCAAGGGGTCTTTTCTTATTTCCCACACAATGGGGTCCCGGAATTCAGATTAGGAGTTTTGAAAGACAATAATTGAAGCATTGCACCCAGACCTTCATTGAGGGTTGTGCTAGGAGAGCAGACAATGATAATGTCAGGACGGACCCATGTGATGTCTGTCTAGGTTTACCGGTGTTTTTATATCTGTGTCTATGTCTGTGTCTATGTCTGTGTCTATTTATGTATATGCTTGTGAATATTGTCGTGTCCGCTTATGCGTGGGTGAATGTCCTAGTTTTAGGCGAGATTTCAAAATCACCTCAATCGGGTTTTCCCATACTTAGACCATTCCTGCGCCAGTGCAAATCAAATGAAATATCCTTCACTGTCGCATTTGGACTTCCGGCCAAAATGGAGAACAGGCTTGACAGAATATTGAACTTCGAAGCTATTTTTGCTTACAGCATTGCTTCCGATATTTTTGCTAATGCAGTTTCCACATATGGACGGTTGTCTACGGTTTCACTGCCGGAGCTACTGAGATTAGTGCTTTATGCAGCACTGTGAGCTGTGTTTGTTCCTGTAGAATGCCTTTCATTTGTGCAGCGGTTGTGTTGTGGTGTTCAATATGGCCGGTAGGCTGTTTACGTGTTTGTGTGTGAATGTGTGCGTGCCATTAGTCCACATAGGGCTGCTGTTTGAAAACACATTTGACACCTGAGATCAGAAGATCTCAAAAGTACTGAACGGTTTGAGACTGTGAGCCTCAATAGTCAGCCCAGATAACCTGCTCCACCTCCATAAAGGTTATAATTGTGGCCCACCCTTAAGGCCAGATAAGCTCAGTGCCACCTGCTGTCTTGTGTAAGGTAGCGTGTCAATCTCATAATCAGTCTTACAATCAGTCTCATAATCATTCTCATGATCAGTCTCATAATGGGTCTCATAATCATTCTCATGATCGGTCTTATAATCATTCTTATAATCAGTCTCATAATCATTCTCATGATCAGTCCATTAACCAGTCTCATAATCATTCTCATGATGAGTCCCATAATCAGTCTTATAATCAGTCTCATGATCGGTCCGATAATCAGTCATAATCATTCTTATCATCAGTCCCATAATGAGTCTCATAATCATTCTCATAATCATTCTCATGATCAGTCTCATAATCATTCTCATGATCATATTCACAATCAGTCCCATAATCAGTCCCATAATCAGTCCCATAATCAGTCCCATAATCAGTCCCATAATCAGTCTCATAATCTCATAATCATTATCATGATCGGTCTCATAATATTCCCATACTCATTCTCATAATCATTCTTGTGATCGATTTCATGATGTCTCATGATCAGTCCCATAATCAGCCTCATAATCAGCCTCATAATCAGCCTTATTACCAGTCTCATGCAAGTCTTTCCTGACGCTGATTCATTCTAACAACCTCCGGGTGACCATCAAATCCTCGAGAAACTACTCTACCAGGAGACAAACGACTCACCTGATCGATTTGATCTGGGCGATCCACTTCTCTTGCGGGAGCTGCTGCTGCTGCCAGACGCTTGGTTGTAGAGGCTAGGATCCATCTGTGACTCTCCTCGTAACCCTCTGAGTCTGTTTTCTAATTCCAAGAATTTCTCTAGGAGTAGCGTCCCCTGCGGAAGAAAAATTGTGGCTACATGTTACCAGTTGAACAGATCATCAGATAGAGGGGACAGCAGCATGTGATCGTGTTTAAAAGTCACACAAATGATGGCAAACAGCACCACTAAAGGCAATCAGCTCATTGTACTGCACCTTTGACAAACGGCTGGCCGAACGGGTAGAACGCTCTCAAGTGGGAGACCCGGGTTCGAATCCTCGATCAGGCTGGGGACTTCTGTCGGGGGAAAAATAAATCCTCACCTGCATAGTCGTGGCGACAGCACTAGCCATGCGGCCGTAAAAAGGTGGTGTAATAAAAATAGTAATTGGCAGTTGACTGCACCTTTTTCTTCACACCCCCCCCCCCCCCAATGATCTTGGCTAACAAGAGTCGACAGAGCCTTAAAATTGGTAACAGGTTCAGTCCTGGGAAGTAAAGGCTGCCGGTGGGATGCTTACCACATCACCCACTGAGTGCCGATTGGTCTATGATATGCACACACACACACACACACACACACACACACACACACACACTCACCCTATGTACTAAATAATTCTGAGGCGCGGGAAAAGATACTTTACTTTACTGCACCTTAGGAGGCATAACTCCTTTTAGTTATATATAAAAAAAATATAACTCAGTAGTAATAGAGTTACAGAAACGTACTAATTAGTACAGTTAAAGGTACATAACTTGACTGACAGGACATCACACAAGCGACAAACACCTGATGACACAAAGTGCCACCATGTGGATGAGGATCACCCGTGGAGACGTCCCAGGATCCAAGAAGACAGTTTGTCTAAAACCTATATCAGTGTTTTCCAAACTTGTCTTAGTCGCAGCGCTTTTTTTTTTTTTTCAATTAAATTTTTTTCCACGGCGCCGTAACCTAAGTAAAAGTATGATTTTTCGTATGTAAAAGATTTAAAAAAAAAAAAAATTTAACTACTCTCATTTTCGAAAATTTCGCGGCGCCCCTGTAAAGAGGTCGTGGCTCTCTGGGGCGCTGCTTCACACAGTTTGGGAATCACTGACCAATATTAACCTCATTATATTTTAACTATTGAATATTATAGAATTTATGTGTTCAGCATTACATGGTTCGTTCCTGTTTTGGATGTCATTTCTTTTGTATTGTCGTACCTTAAATTCGCCTGTGTGTCACTGGGGCCCTCAGGGAAAGCAAAGAATAGTGAGACTGCACCCTACCAGGCATGTCGTAAGAGGCGATTAAGGGTAGGGTTGGGCTTGAGATTGGCTACCTCATCCTGTAAAAACAGTAGCTTCAAAAACCAACCAACCATAGATTAATCAAAAAGAGAAGCAAGTAAAACCCAGCCAGCCAAGATGAGGGGAGGCTCTTTAAGTAGAAGAAGTATGACACGGTGTGGAGAAAGCCGCAAGGAGTCCGGATCGTCGACGTACCTCGGAAAACCTCGTACCTAGGAAAACATCCAGAATTGGCACCTGGAATGAGAAGGAAGTTTAGAAAGATAGGGGGAGGGGTGGACATGGGGAAGAGCTGCATGCGATAGCAAAGGATAGAACGACTTGGTGTGATTTGGTTGAGGGCCTATGCTCCACTGGTGACTAACAAAACAGAAGAAGAAGGCCTTAAAATTGATTCGCCACCAATATTGGACAATTTGTGGAAAAGAAAATTTTTAACCCCCACTCCGGCTGTTGTCAGGGGCCCTAACTATAACTTAACGCTTGCACGCTGTTTCTGGAGCTTGTGCGTGGGTGATTCTCATACAAATGGCGGCACTTCGTGTCACTGGATGCTAATCGCCCTGTTGTGCGGTCTTGGTGGGGGATAAACATCACTTCGTCATTCAGCACTTTATTATTGTTTTTACTGCTCACTTCAATAAGGATAAAACCTTCCTATCCCCTACATAATTGCAAGACAGGCTCTCATATCCCCTCCCGGCGCCACCCTGCCTTTAAAAAAAAAAAAAAACTCTGATGAGGTCAAGGATAGCATTACTGTTGCTGTGCAACCTTTGTTTCTGATAGGATATCTAGTCTACGTTTCGTTACATGTTGGGAGCCTGATATCTATGACTACGGCTTTAGAAGACCCTCGTATAATTACATATGCCCATGTAATTAAAACAAACCCTCCTTGCCATCCAAGCCACAGAACCAGGTAGCCAAAGAAGCTGATGCATAATTGTTCACGTATCTGCCAGATTTAAATGGCCATTAACACGCGAATTAACCTTTCATTTCCGCCATGCGCAAGGCGTTGTTGCTGGAGTAGTTCATCAAGGGTACTTGGCAAATTCCAGAAATATGAAAGCCACAAGGAGTTGCCGTTGATGAGGCAGCTCATTACCCGCTTCTAGTCAGTTTTTTGTACATCTGCTCCACTTGCCACTGCCGTCGTTGGAGTTTTTGTGTGCCTGCCAGCTTGATTTTTGCGTGCATTCATAATTATTTGACACTGGTGCGGCTTCCGCGCAGTTCACGTGGAAATATCTATTATTTATTTATGTTGGGTCATTTTCTGACAAGACACACACCATGGGGACTTGATTCTTTGTTCCCTGTGTCCCCCCGCCAACGCATCGTGTGTCGCCTGATCTTTGTAATCATCATCATCCTGTAGCTGTTGCCTGTCTACTCAGGCTCTCTCTACTTTTGACGATCAAATGCAATGAACATCATGGTCGCACTACCTCAGGCCTGTCCAGTCACTTAAGCTCAGTTATCCATGTCTTTCTTGTCTGCCTCTTCCCCTCTTTCCTCTACTGAGCCCTGTAGTATTGTGTTTTGAGAGGCCGTTAGATTCTATTACATGCATAACCATTGCATTTTTCCGTCTTTTTACTGTATGCAAAAAAGAGGTTCATAGTTGCCTAAGGTGCTGGGGTAAATGCTACGACGATCTTCGCATTTGTGATATGTTTTTGTATTTTATATCAAGAATGATTCCTGAAAGATCGCATTTCTACTGCGTGTAGCTTCATCCTGTCAAGTTCAGCTGGATGAGTTCCATTATTCACCGCCATGTTGTAACGTGCAAATAATCTTAATCAACGTTCAA
>CAJHNH020001780.1:469748-656349 GCA_905116865.2 Candidula unifasciata | reverse complement strand
AAATTGTAAGAACAGAAAAAAAGGGAGAAAAAGGGGAAGAAATGGAGCCCAATGGGAGAGTTTGAAATGTTTCCCAACATTTCTTAATCAAATGAAATGTCCCTCACTGTTGCAAATGAAAAACTTGTGAACAAACAACTAGTCCCGGAACAATCCACAAGTAGGCGCCTGCCGTAAATGTGTATTTCTGTTGTTGGAGGCACCAAAGCCAACAGTTGCCACCAGAAATGCAGTTTCTCATTGATGGAAGTAGTCGGGCACGATAAGTTGGCTACTGTACACACGTAGAATTATTACATAAGTTATTTCACTAGCTCACACCTAAACCGGCTACCATGACCCAACCGCTGCACAAATGAAAAGCATTCCACAAGAAGAAAAAAGCTCACAGGGCTGCAACCAAGCACTAAACTCAGTGCTCACGCAGCGAAACGGTAGACTGCCGTCCTTGTGTAGAAACCGCAATAGCAAAGCGCTGTTGAAAGCAAAAATAACTTTGAAGCTAAACATTCTGCCAAGGATTTCCTCCATTTTGGCCAGAAGTCCATTGTATTGTAAGAATCTTTCTATAGCATTTCAGCTCAAAAGCCCTGATTTTCTTCCTTAAAAATGTCGAGATAATTGACAGCCCACATCCTTATGTTGCTGCAGGAAAGAAGAGGCTTCTTGCTGTCAGAATTTTGACTTTTATTTGCTTGCTAGTGCCCAGCCATACGTTTTAATGCTGTTTAGTTCATCCTCCTATAGCAGCTCATTTACAGAACATCTCTGTCATCACAACCCATCTCAAAGAAACCAGCTCTCCCACCTCCTGCACTTTTCTACCCAAGGTGCCTCATATTTTTTGCCAATCTTCATGTTGGCTGGTCCTGCTCCTCTTTCCTGGTACCATGCTGTCTGCTAGAGTTCTTTCCAATCCACTATATTTGATCTGTGAAAAATATTTCAGTTTCTGAGGCAAGGTGCTGTTTACTAGCCAGTCTTAATTATTGTAGCGAAAGCCAATGTAAAATCTTTAGTGCATCACAGCTTAGTATATGACACCACTACATCTAGCATGAGAATGGAGGTGGAGGTGGTAAATGGAGCTCTCTGGTGGCTAGAGAACAAAATGCATACACATATTGTACTTGTAACAGACTCTGAAAGCATGATGAGAAAGGTGAAGACAGGGATGCTTTGAGTAGAGTGGTAAGCTTCACTGGAAAGGTAATGGGTAGTGAGCATACTTTGGATCTTTTCTCCAGGCTATGCCGGCATGGTGGGTAGTTAACAGGCAGACAGATTGGCTGGATCTGTTCCACTGGGTGGTGAATTGATACATGACAAGGCAGTTGTAGTCAAGTCTCTTTGGGAACAAGCAGCGGAATCAGCAGAGAAAGAAGATTATTATGGCCTGGAGAGAATGAGGCACCTGTGTGTAACCAGAGGGTCTAGCCAGCTCACTACACTCAGAGGAAAGGCAAGACAGACATGTAACCAGATTGTGACCAGTACCATCAGTATTGGAACTCTGTGCTGGCTGCTGAAGATGAGGACGGAGCATGCATGGGAATGCACAGAGTGTTGTGATGTCAACTCTTGACTCAACTCAACTCAATTGATTTTCGGATCTTTTAGAATGTCACTTTCATTTTTGGTCCATGATTTTTTTCTGATAATCCTTCTTCCCCTTTCAACTGTTTAGCTAGTGTAATGTTTATATTTCAAATGCTTGCTTTGTTACGATTTTAAAGCATACTTTGGATTTCCGGCTAAAATGCAGGAAAGGCTTGACAGAATGTTAAGCTTTGAAGTTATTTTTGCTTCCGACAGCACTTTGCTAATGCAGTTTCCACATAAGGACGGTAGTCCACGGTTTTGCTGCCTGAGCTACTGAGTTTAATGCTTGGGTGAAGCCCTGTGAGCTGTGTTTTTCCTATGGAATGACTTTCATTTGCGCAGCTGTTGTGTCGTTTTGTTCAATATGGTCGGTGGTCAGGTTTAAGTGTGAGCTGGTGAAATACCTTATGTAAAAATTCTACGTGTGTGTATAGTAACCAACTTGTCATGCACGACTACCTCCATCAATGACAGACTGCATTTCTGGTGACAATTGTTGGTTTTGCCGCCTTGAGCAACTGAAATACGCATTTTCTGGGTGCTCATATTTTCTGATTGTTCCGAAACTAGTTGTTTATTCACGAGTTTTTCATATGCAACAGTGAGGGACATTTCATTTGTTTTGCACTGGCACAGGAACAGAGCAAATATGGGGAAACCCGATTGTGGTGATGTTGAAACCTGGACTAACTAACTAAAGCATACTGAAGTTGATATTTCCCAGCCTTTGATGCAGTCAATGTGGATAATGCAATATTGGTTTTCTTTGCAGCTCAGAAACTTTGATCCTTTTCTGCTGCTGGATGAGTTTAAAGGGAAGGCACCTGCTGGGTTTCCTGATCATCCACACCGTGGCTTTGAAACTGTAAGATGCCAAAGTTTCTTTTTTCTGTATATTATTTCTCATGTTTTTTAGTATGTACGCACATATAAGATCTCAGACAAGCTCCGTCATGGTTTTTCGATCTCTGGGACGGTTCTTCCTCTTCTTCTTCTCCTTTTTCTTCTTCTCTTCTTCTTCTCTTCTTCTTCTTCTTCTTCTTCTTCTTCTTCTTCTTCTTCTTCTTTTGCTTCCTCTGTTTGTATTCAGTAGCACAGTTAGTTAATTAGTCGACAGATTATCCTCATTGAACTTTAGTCTCAGTCCATTAAGTGCTGTCATCCTCTTCTCTGTAGATCTCAGAAGCATAGTAGTAGTAGATTGCAAAGGTATGAAACAGGTATCCAAGTTTAAATGTCTAGGAACAACATTTGCTGAATGGCAGATTGAAGCAAGAAATTAAAATTCTGAAGAGCAAACAAAGTACTGGGATAACTTGCCTTCTTTCTAAAAACATAAGGCAGTCCCAAGCAGTACAGAGAAACATCTCATACAAAGCATATAAGACCAGAGCAAGTTAATTGTTAGAACAGGACACAGTTGACTTTGCAGCCACATGTACACAACATTTAAGATTGGCACCTTTCTATCTTTCCACGTACTCATCATCATCATCAAGTGCCTGGCATGGGCAATCATGCCTCGCCAGAATCTGCAATCTCCTGCAGCATGTATCAGTTTGTGTGCCGACACACCTCCATGCCATGCAACAAGACTGTCGAAATTCTTCTCTTGTTGTCATGCCCCTCCTTCCACAGATCTTTCCAGTGGTCACAACATGTTCCATTTTCCCTCTTCTCATAACATGGCCAAAAAATTATGACTGTCTCCTTCTGATGTCTGTGATAAGTTGTGATAAGTTCCAGGTACAAGTGTTGTATTCTGTTAAGGAAGGCATGGCACATATAGCTCACAATGAAGGTAAGTGTGACTAGCAAGACTAGCAAGACCCGCTTACGTTAAGACAAGTATTCCATGGTTAGAGCATGGAATTTCAGGACCATTGTTGCCATCACATGTTTTTAATCTGTTTCTTCTGAGACGCCTAGCTTTTAACCTCTCTGCAGTAAATTGCTTTTTAATCCCTGCACACATCTATGTACCTTAGAAGGCCCAGCTCGCTAGCTCAGCTAGTCAGTTAGTTAAACCTGACTGTGCAGTGACAGGGTGATGAACTCCTTGAGGCCCGGGTTTACGCTGAAAAGGGGGGGGGGGAAGGGAAGAAAAAAAAAAAGGGGGGGGGGGGTGGTTGTAGGCAGAAAAGCAACATTTCTCCCAGATTTATGTTAGGTATCATGGAATCAAGGCCGAAGGGTTGTGATATCCATAGTACTGAGCCAAAGGGTTAACAACTCATGGTTTCTGAATATTAATCCTCTGGAGACGATGCAGCCAAAATATTGGCCTGACACAAAGTAGCCAAAAGGACGACTGGGCCGATCGTTGGTTGGCCTCATTAATACAAGCTGTGAGGATTGGCTGGCATGTTTTCGTACCAGCCAGTCAGATTGCTTCTCGCATTTCTCACATATGTGGGCTTTTCATTGTCGGCTTTCAAAAAAGTTTGATTTGTTCGGGTAATTTTACATCAATTTTTTTCTGGGGTTACCTGTGGCAACCAGAGGTGGTGTTGGACTACCTTGACCTATAAAAAAAGCTTAATTTACAGAAACCAACTAACTATAGACAAGTACATCGGGGGATTAAGGGTAGATATAAAAAGGGTGATAAAAATGGGGGACAGGTAGATGAGTAGGAAAAGAAGAATAAGGAGAAGAAGAGGAGGATGCGAACATGACTAGAGGAAGAGAAGGAGAAGAAATAGATGCAACAGCAGCTGCAGAAAAGGCAAAATGTACAGATTTTATTATTTGTTATTGAGAAGGTCTATTTCAGACAGACTGCTACAATATAAGCACACTGTGAGTTATAACTGGCTTGGTTGTTAATGCATCTGGCATGTATCACCAGGTAACCTACATGTTGTGTGGTGAGACAGTACACCAGGACTTCATGGGCCACAAGGGACGATATTCAAGCCGGAGACCTGCAGGTATTTAACCCTCTCACCCAGAGAAGACTAAATCTTCTAGACGGAGACTCGACACACGACAACGATTCGCAGTCCGACAGCCCAGTCGCACACAGCTCTCTCTCTCGCTCGCTCGATATACCGCCCGATACAGCCACGTGTCTCCCGTTAGCTTGCTAACTATCCATTCGCAGCCAGATTATCAATAGCTAGATACTGGTCAGAACTCGCTTGACATTCGGCTGAGTTTTGGCTCGACTAGACTATTGTTATTCATCTGCGGGTGGGTTATTAGCGGCCCGAGAGCACAGCATTGTTGAAGAGCCAGCCATACCCGCCAGTTTTTTGAAGGATTGCTAGAGAACTAAGGAGAAAGCACGCTTGAGTGTCCTTTTTAGGATACTCTAACAAGCCTTGCCGACTCCGAAGGGACCTAGCAATCAAACAGCAGCCCGATCAGAACAGCCTTTGCCAGCCACATCCACTATGGCCCGTGGCAAGAAGAACCCGATCCAGCGCCGTGACACCAGAGCTACATCGGCTAATAAGGAGACTTCACCTGACGTCGCACCAGCCCCTACGGTGCAGACAATGCCAGCTTTGACTGACGTCCCTATCGAGACGTCAGCCACACCTAACCAGACGCCGCCAGCTTCCGATGAGGCCCCTGTCGAGGCATCATCACAGCCAGAAGTCGCCCCTGTCGTGGCGCAGGAGCCCACCTACATCCGCCCACACAGGCAACTGCAGCAGCGACCGGGAGCCACCAGTCCAGAGATACTCCAGTGCTCACGCTGCAATAAGGCGTGGCACACAGCCGCAGCCTGCCGCAGCAGCCTAGCTTGCAGGTACTGCTCCCAAGCACATGAATTCAAGGAGTGTCCCTTGGCCAAGAGGGACACTGACTTCAAAAAACCCAACCCGAGCAGACGATGCTCGAACTGCGGAGGAGCACACAGCGCGAGGTACCTGGGATGTCCGTACCTCAAGCAGATAAAGAGGGAGATGACTAATGCCGGACCCAGACACCAACAGAGGTACGAGGCACCCAGGCCAAGCAACACAGCAAGCCATTCCACCCGCCCAGAGAGGAAAGAGGCCACCACCAGGGACCCTGAGCTGGTGCGCGCCCTCACCGAGCTGAAAGCTGAACTACGGAAAGAGAGAGAAGCCGCCGCCGCTGAGAAAGCAGAAACCCACGAGCTGATCACCCTTATGCTGAGGGAAATCAAAGTTCTAAAGGAGGTCAGCTCAGGTCAAGAAGCCCAACAAATTCAGAACAACAAGCGCGATGCAGAGATCAGAGACAGCATCCACGCACTCACCGAAAGCCTAAAAATAGCCCAAGTAGAAGCAGAAAAACACAGACAGGAAGAAAGGCACGAAAGAAAGAAGGAGATGGCGGAACTCAAAGAAGCCAGAGAAAGCACATACCTGGAAGTCGCGAGATTAACCCAGCAGAAATCAGAGAAAGAAGCGGCGGTGCTAGAGCTCAAGAAACTGATGGCCTTGCAGGACGAAAAAGCTGCTGCATTTAACAAACTCACCACCATCCAAGACGAAATTAAAGAAGCACGCGAAATCATCCAGGAACTCCACCAAGTACAGGAAAAACTCTCCCACGAAACTGAGAAGATCGATAAAATAGTGGCCTCAGCATACCAAGAACCTGAAAACGAAGATGAACCTGACCAAGAAGCAGACCATTCAGAACCCGACGAGGAAAGCGTAGAACAGCCCGCCGAATCGGAACGATCCACGGACCGATGCAGCGACACGGAAACGACCCTAGCCGCTGACGAGGCCACAGCCCATCATGAAACAAAAGAAATGGTAATCCTTGAGGACATAAGCCAAGCCGGCCTAGATGAAATTGTGCAAGCCTTCAACATACAAGAAGGTATCCCGCACAAGATCAAACTCAAGAAAGGCGAATACTTAATCTCCTATGACGACGACATATGGTCCAGAGGCAATCTCGAATTCGACGAAGAAAGCAAAGCCTACATGTAAAAACTGTACAAGTTCTACAAGCAGGTGGAAGCTGCCGAGGAATGAATAAAAGAAACAAAAAGGAGACAATGGTTGCATAGTACACCGAACAGGCGCCGAAAGAATTAAGCCAGAATAACCGTTCAAATCCCACCCAGCAGACGTGCCTGTCCGAACCGAGAAACCACAAAATTACCAGCCAACCAGAACAGACCCTAAACCACGCCCACCGCTCCGGAAAGCCCACTTGTCAAAAACCAGCCAGGCATGATCGATCGACAGCGACAGGTCTCCAGCCAGATAATCCCCCACTCTGCCGCGCCCGGAACTCACTAATTGTCCTTCTCAGGACTTTTAGCCCTCCCCCACCTATACAGCCTACTTCGCACCAAGACAAGCAAGAAAATCGGTAACCAAGGCACACCCAAGCGCCTTCAAGAAACAAAACGACCTAGAGTCAGCACATAAACAAGGACTTGATATAGTCACGGCTCAACCAGGAGCAGACTGAAAGAGTCAAGGAGTTTTGCAATTTTTGTTTTCTAAGTTCAATTCAATTCAAGAAGACTAAATCTAGTCCCTTCCTGTTGTGACATAAATGTATCGGCCTGTCTTCGGTGGCTTGTTCTCAAAAAGCATAGTCAAATTCCATTGGTTCTCTGCGTGTCTGTACATTATTTAATAGGCTATGATTTGGATATATTAAATTGGGGGGGGGGGGGGGGAGTGAACTTCATTATGACACCATTGGCTTTGTTAAAACCAAGTTCCTTTTAAAATTTTCCCATAAGCCTCAGTGATAAAGGTCAAGGGATCATGGCATGAATCACTGAATATATGTTGTTGTTATGCCCCAGACTATGTGTTCCTTTAAATGCTTCACTCTGTTCATGATTATTGATTACCTCTTTTATACATTTTTAAATATTTTGAAAAAAAAAAAAACTGTCAAAATGTAGAAAAATAAATGTATAATAATAAAAAATGACCTATGTTCTTGTTATTGATCCATCGGCGCATGAGTTTTCGCACTTTGACCCAATGCCATGTAGTGGAATTTACATGTTTTCACAAGGTGTTCCACTTGTCTGGTCTCGGAGGAGTAGCGTTCTTCTAGTCTTTCTGAGTTTTGGGCACTGAAAGAGATGATGGTCAACAGTTTTGTAGGGGTAGTTACATAGCTGGCACTCTGGGCTGTGTTGTGGCTGTATTCTGTTGCCAATTGAGTGGAGTATCTTGTGTTCTGAGTCTAAAGATGATGGCCAGGTCCCACCTTGTTAGATGGTTGATGCCGTCATTAGAATCAGGGCCAGCCATATGCATGTAGACCTCGCTTCCAGTATCTTCCCTGACCTATATAATATGGTGTGTTTTAAAAAAAAAATAAAGGAAAGGATTTTTTCCAGGAATTCCCTTGGGTTCTTAATCACATTTTCTTTTGCATTTGCAAAGCGAATGGGTTAAGACTTGGTTGAATCTTTTTAATCATGAAATGAGGTACATTTCCACTGTTTCCTTAAGTTTATGGCTCAGAACATCTGATTTCGACGTTTGTGAATTTGCTGTCCTTCTAGCCTTTGACTATCCTGTATCTACCTACAAAGTGGAAGGTTTGTGTCTCCTCACCAAGTCATTATTCTTTGACCTGTCCAGTACAGCAAACTCTGCCTATAGTTAAGCTGTCATCGGCCTTACTTTTCAGGCCTTTGGAGCACACAAGGCCCTCTACCATTTCACGACAAAGACACATTAAAGGGAACACATTTTTTAGTTAGTATTACATTTGCCAAGGGGATTTTTAAAAAAATGGGACCATATCTCGCAGACTGACTCAATTTAAAAGATTTACAAGATTTTCTGGAAGGTAAAGGTGGCCAACATGACATTAACCACATCATTCATTCATTGCTGATTGGCCTGTAATAAATATAAGACTAGCATTGTGTATCCATTAAGTCAGGGATTTTCAACTGGCTGCTTGCGGGCCAAATCTGGCCCCTGGAGGTCTGGCAGGTGGCACGCGGATCATTGCCAGTTGTATCAATGATCTTTCATTGCTGGAACTTGGGCATCTGGCCCATGACATTTTGTAAGTTTTGGCCCCTGAAAAAAACTTAGTTGAATAAGCCTTGCATGAAGCCTTACAGCAAGAAAAAAGACCCTTTGCTTGTTTATATGAAATAACGTAAGTATAATACCACCCAAATAAAGAATAATCTATGCAGTATTTCCTTATAAATTGAGATGAGCTAAGCTTATACTGTCCCTTGAATCAACACTGCATTCAGAGTTGTATAGGACAAAAAAGGAACTCCTAAACAGTCAAATTTATCAAAAGAACTTATCTATCTATGTAAATCAGAAAGCCAACACAAACAGAAGAAGAAGAGTTGAGATATACTTTAAATGCTTTCGATAAAAAAGAGATGTTTTTGATTCTAGTAACTTGCAGTTTTTCTACTTTCTGGACACTGCTTTTCCTCCAGTTTGTGATAAAAACTTTCTGTTTTTTATTTATTATCCAAGTGGATGACTGCTGGCCGTGGAATTGTTCATTGTGAAATGCCCGGAAAAGAAGAAGCCCAAGGACTTCAGCTGTGGGTCAACCTTAAGAGAGCAGATAAGATGATCCCGCCTTCTTATCAGGAGCTCTTAGACAAAGATATCCCGAAGGGTGAAAAAAACGGTGTCAAGGTCAAGGTCATTGCTGGAGAGGCTTTTGGCATCAAAGTAAGTCACTTTCCTTTCTTCTTTCTTTTAT
The DNA here is from genome assembly GCA_905116865.2 of Candidula unifasciata. Taxonomy (NCBI): domain Eukaryota; kingdom Metazoa; phylum Mollusca; class Gastropoda; order Stylommatophora; family Geomitridae; genus Candidula; species Candidula unifasciata. The sequence continues at coordinate 647,082 of CAJHNH020001780.1, read as the reverse complement.
CTTCTGCTATTCATTGCTTCTTCTCCATGTTTTCTAACTATAAACACTGATGGAAAGATCTGGTTGTTCATCTACTTCTGCATTTTGGTCTTGATCCATAGCTTGAGTTTTGTGTGTACATCTGTGTTACAGATCTGGCTTATTTATATGCAGACTGCTGGTTCCTCTCCTCTTAGGCAGATGCACTGACTTTAAAAGAAAGGCCTGCATTTTTAGGCTTTCACGACATGCTTGTTATGAGGGAAGAAGGCCTATTCTTCCCTCCCCTCCCCTTTCCATTGCAAATGGAGCCTCAGAATCCACATGAGGACTATTCATTACAAGTTGCTTGGTTAGCGAAAACTAAGGCTGTATCGAATAGTGATTTTCACTATTCGGCCGAATACGAATAGTGCGACCAACTATTCGGCCGAATACTAATGCAAATAGTATATCATCATCATCATCCGGTGCCTTGCCGACTGACGTGGGCGATTATGCCCCACCACAATCTATGATCTCCTGCAGCATGTGTTAGTTCGTGTGCTGACACAGCTCCATGCCATGCGAAAAGAATGTTAAGAATCTTCTGTCATTGTCTTCCTCTATCCCTCCTTCCACAGATCTTTCCAGTGGTCATCACTCCCACCTCTTTCAAAACCATCGTTTGCTCTGCCATCTGTTCGATGTAATTTAAACTAGGGCTGTACCGAATAGTGATTTTTGTATATGGGACCAACTATTCTGGCGAATATGAATATTGTTTAGTGTATAAAATGTGTCTAAAAAATTTACAATATCAAATGTACGCTGAACTTTTACTTCACATAAAGTAGCACAGAATAGTCATCTTCTTCTTTAGCATTCTGAGCCCTTGAGGTTTACTGCTGCATATATCACCTGTCTTCATTCATCTCTCTGGCTGGCCTTATCTTTACAATTTGTGACACCAGTTGTTTGCAGGTCTGGCTGGACATTATCTCTTGAAGTTCTTTTTTGTGTGTGTGTCTGCCTTGGGTCTACGCCCATTCCTCTCTCAGGTGTATACAGTTTTTAACTTCTCTGTCATCTGACATTCTTTTAATATGCCCCAACCATTTTAGTGTGTTAGCTCTTATGATGCCAGTGATCAGTGGTGATTTAAACAGATTATGTGTTACGTTGTTGCTTCTCATTCTCCTTTACCTGCTGTTTGCATCTTTGATGGGTCCAAAGATTTGTCGTAAGACTGTTTTCGAAAACCTGTAATAAGGCCTCATCTCTTTTATTTCTGCTTCAAGTTTCAGAGCCATATAAAACGACTGGTCTTATGAACGTTTTATATATATTATCTTGATGTTGCGAGACGGCACTATGACTTTAGCAGATGTTGAAAGGCATAGTATACTTTATTTCTAGATTGTATTCTAGATTGGATTTCTTCTCTCAGCATGTTGGAGCAATTGAAGTTAGCACCCAAGTACTTATCGACTTGGATGTGGCCAGAGTTTATATTCTTTCCATGTCTAGTTAGTATTCGTACAGAATAGTAAACATTCAAAAACATTTTATGTTTTGCATCCATCAGTCAGTCTGTGCTAACTAATAACTAGGAATGAAAGAATCCTAAGTATTATAACAAGTAACTAAACTTGGAAATTGTCACTGACAGCTTAGTTAATGCAGGAAAGCTGCATTAGCTTTGTACAAAACCAATCGTTCCATGTTGTCAGCATTAAGGCAATGTATGCAGAAGCGTGTGTAAGGTAACTACTATTCGTATTTGGCCAGACTGCAACTATTCGGCCAAATACTGAATAGTCAATAGGTCCACTATTTGGCCCCGAAGCGAATACAAAGCGAATATTCGGTTTAGCCCTAGAGAAAACCTAATGATGTGGTTTTCTTTTCCATTAACTTGCAAAGCAACATCAGTCTTAAAAAGCCCTTACAAAATATGGAGCTGTAAGTTACACAACTTTAAGACCAACCTACAAATCTTCAGTTCTAATGCTATTTAAATTCTAACATATGCCAGCAAAAGTTAGGGAACCATCAAAGATATAGAACAAAAGTTAAATGCATTTGAAAATAAACGTCTGAGAAAAATCATGAACATAAAATGGGATGAATTATAAAAAGCAAAGAGATCAGAGAAATCTCGGAACAGATGCCTGTATCGACTGCAGTGAGACAAAGAAGGTGGAAATATATTGGGCTCAACTGAGACGAAATGAGCAAAGAATTACAAAGCAAGCACTTAACGGACTGAGAAAAAAGAGAACGTCCAAGGAAAACATTAAAAAGAACATTATTACTGAAGGTTAAAAATACAGGGCTGAACTCCATGTCAAAAATCGAGAGAGTTGCAAGCAATAGAGCAGAGTGGGGGTTTCGAATATGCCCTATGTGACGTCTAACGGTACACAGAATGATGATGGTGATGGTAATGAAGTTGCCATCTTCACACCAATAGAAAGACAGCCTCATGTAATTTTTTTCTTATTTTTCTCCTGCTGCTTCTACATTTAAACTTAATAATTTATGCTAACTGCACTATGTACTTACTTAAGATTGATGATTGGTTGGATTTGCATCGCAAGTTTTAAATGAGTTACCAAACTTTTCTTGACTTCCTTTGTGGGCCCTGGTAACACACAGCCCACTCATGTGTTATTGGTGTTTAGTGATAGGGATTAGTGAGAATTAAATCACAGCACTCTGGACAGATCCATAGGTGCTCCGGTCTCTGTCTCAGTAGCTCCACAAGCATACAATTACTGATGATACCTGTTCTTTATTGATCATACCCAAAGCACAAAGATTAGGCCAGGTTTTCATGAAGTGCATAGGGATACAGTCCATTTTTGTCTGATGAATACATCCTGGTTTGTGTGTGTGTGTGTGTGTGTGTGTGTGTGTGTGTGTAAATATGTTATTAGGTTTGTGGCTGAAGTGTTCTTTATGATGTTACCAGTTTCATGCCAACCTTGCTTCATCCTCTCTTGGGACATATATGGAAGATTACAGTGTAACTATTCTTGATTTCCATTATGGGTCCCTGTAACATACAGGCCACTCATGTGTTAGTGGAGCTCTTAAGCGAAGCAAAGTATGGTAACACTACACGCTACCAAGCCTGTCCTAAGATGTAACTGAGGACAGGGCTGGCCTTGAAGTTGACCAGCCCAAACTGTAAATAAAACATTTACCATAAAAGCTAACCAGCTGTGAGATCATAAAGAATGTCCTTATGGGTTCTAGGCCCCAAAGAATAGATCTCCTGCCCCTTAACAAAAAGTTTTAAAAACAGGGGGTGACTGCAGTCAAGCTAATACCAAGATATTAATCCGGTGAACTGCAACTAAATATCTTAACGAAATGGGGGAGCAGAAAGTTGTTGTTGTAGTTGAAAGTTGAATTAAGAATTGACATCACAAAACTCGGGACACCCCCATAAGCGCTCTGTCCCCTTCTTCAGCAGCAAGCAAAGAGTTGGAGATTCTGATGGTACCAGTAACTGTCTGATTGTATATGTTTCACCTTTCCCCTGAGTGTTGAGCGCCGGCCAGATCCCATTGTAACTCTCCCCAGACCGTAATGATCTATCTGTGCCTCCGCACTGTTTAATCGCTCCCAAAGAACCCTCACAACATTCAGCCTGTCATACATCATTTCACCACCAAGCGGTGCAGAACCGGCCAGTCTATCTGCCTGCTCATTTCCCAACACATCCGCATGACCTGGAGAAAATATCCAAACGATGCTAACTACCCGGGACCTCTGACTCTGAAGTGATGCTTGCCACTCTGCACGGAGCATGCCTGTCTCCACCTTTCTCAACATGCTCTGTGAGTCAGTTACAGTCATGGCATGTGTGAACAGCTGATTCTCAAGCAAGCGGAAGGCAGCAGTGACTGCCTCCACCTCCATTCTCAAACTAGATGTTGTGTAGTTATTTCATGTCGTGAAAGGCCCCGGCTAAAACGGTAATTTGTTTGTTTTGTGCACGTTGTTTTGTCTCATGTGCTTTCAGCACTTTCTGATGCAGATGATCATCCATGCCATGATGTCAGACTGTCCAGCATCCTCTTCCTTCATCTCCTTGTATTTCCTCAACCCCCCCCCCCCCCCCCCATTTGTCCACTGTCATGATGTACTCCAGTTTTCTCTTTCTCATGACATGACCAAAGAATATTTATTGTATCTCTCTATTGATAATATTTTTAGCAGTTATATTCTGAAACAATCACTGTCTTTCAATTACAGTCTCCAGTCTATACACGAACTCCTACAACTTACCTGGACTTTAAAATGTCAGCTGGCTCACAGTTAGAACAGCCTGTCCCAAAAGATTGGAACGCTTTCGTTTACATCCTTTCAGGAGAAGCTTGGTTTGGTATGTAGCTTAATATTTGTTATTCTGATTATTCTGTGAGTGAAATCTTGATTGCGGGGAAGGCTAACCTCGGCAACAAGTGATTGCAGAAGTTGGATGTCTCAACCAAAAGGTGTAAATATTGCAGCCATGTTGTAAACGGACACAAGACATTTACATCTTTGGATGAACACAGAACAAGGCATCTTGATTTATTGGGTCATAGAGATCAGAAATACCAGACAGTAGATTTTGTTTAAGCAATTAGAAATAGCTGGCACTAGATTTTGTTGTAGAAATATTAATAGTTATAGAGATCAGAAATAGGAGCCATTAGATTTTGTTATAGAAGTATTTATAGTTACAGAGATTACAAATAGCAGGCACTAAATTTTGTTGTAGAAGTATGTGAACTATAGAAAGTGGAAATAGCAGTCAGTAGATTTTGTTGTAGAGGTACTTTTACTTCCTTTGATCTTATTTATCATGGGGTTCCCAAATCATTTGGTTACCAAATTGCAAAAGGGTATGGATACACTTGCTAAAAAAAAATGCCCAAACTATCTGAAAGTGATGTGAACATTATAATGTCTTTGTCATGGCCTATCTTTTTGTATTTATATTGCCCATCGTTCTGTTATTATTTTGAGCATAACTTCTGTCATTTGCCTGGCATAAAGTGCAGCAACCACCATATACCCCCTAGAGAAGTCAGTGCAATCTTCAAAACATATACTGTATCTTGTATGGGACTGTTTGTGTTGGCACATCTGACAGCTGCCTTATGCATTAACTTTATATGTGTTAGCTTCAAGATTTCCTGGGACTGACATGTTTTTCACTAGTTTTCTAATGGGACAATAAGGGACATTTTGTGTGAATTCTTTTGGCACGGGAACGGAGCAGTTATGCGGTGCCCATCTGCAGTTAAGTTGGAACTTGACCACTGACAAATATGTTTATGTTTATGACTTCAAAGTGTACATTCATGTCTTGTGTACATTCTTAGGTCCTGCTGGCAGTGAGAAGCTGTGTAAAGCACAGCACACTACAGTTTTCAATAATGATGGAGAAGTAGTCCGTGCACAAAATAAGGTATATATTTTTACTTAATCTGTTGCACACTATATGTATATGTGTGTGTGTATATGTGTGTATATAATTATGTGTATATTTGTGTATATGTGTGTATATAATTCTGTGTATATTTGTGTCTGTGTGAGTGCTTACTACAGCTTGGTCAAGTTATCGAATTGGTGTCCTAGATATATCAGAGAATAGGCTGTATTTCATAGAAACCAAAGTAATAAAATGCAAATGTTATAGAGAGACTGAAAATGGCTTTGTTTTTTATGAATAAAAAAAATGCCAATAGTCACCCCAGAGTGTCTTTTAAAAAGTGCCTAACAGTCACCGCAAAGTGTCCGACATTTAGGCCTAATTTTTTCAGCCTTACTTTAACAGACACTTTACCATGACTATCAGGTACTTTTTAAAAGCACAGCACACTACAGTTTTCAATAATGATGGAGAAGTAGTCCGTGCACAGAATAAGGTGTATATTTTTACTTAATCTGTTGCAAAATATATATATATATATATATATATATATATATATATATATATATATATATATATATATATATATATATATATATATATGTGTGTGTGTGTGTATATATATTTATGTGTATATATTTATGTGTATATTTGTGTCTGTGTGAGTGCTTACATACAGCTTAGTCAAGTTATCGAATTGGTGTCCTAGATATGTCAAAGAATAGGCTGTATTTCATAGAAACCAAAAAAAAAGGGATGGTACTGCCTACCATTGCATATCACCAGGAAAAAAAAAACCTAGAAAAAGAGTAATTGAAAGATCCATTGTGGCCAAGTTTCTTTGTGGAGATGGCACCTGATTTATTAGTTAGTTTGATATCTAAGGTAGTGTATGGTAAATATATATTCAGGGTCTGTTTACTGCCCAGACTTTGTGCTGTGGAGAAGAGGAACTTCATACCTAGTCTTAATTGTTCTCAGAAACAAATCAAGAGGCAGCAGTTACGGGTTCTAAGTCCTTGTCAGTTGGCATAGATGAGGGTGACATGGGCTGTTTCTGGCGGCCGCAGACATTTTAGAATATCACTGATAAGCTACTGCCCGCCTCAAGCTGGGCAGCGCTCAGCCAATAAAGTGTTGATTGGTCACAGCAAGCAGGACATGAATGGTACAGGTATTGAGTGTTAATGGGAATAAAATCTCATGGAGGGTGTTGTGTGGAGGGGTAAAATCAGGAAGAGAATTAAAATAAAAGAAACAGTGATTAAAGATAGGTTGAGTTCTGAGCTTCTGAGAATAAGCAGAAAAAGATTGTGAGTATATGGGTGTGAATGCTTGTGTGTGAGAGAAAGCTAGAAAGAGGGGAGAGAGAGAGGTTAACAATACTAACATTTTTACAAACACAAATAATGAATATATACATTGAGCAAAATAAAAAAATAATTTTCCTATCTTTCAACATGTTTACAAATAAAATGGAACACAAAATGTATGTAATTTAGGTTCTTGTATAAATATTATAAATTCAGCACCCCTTAAATCAAGTTGAAATAAGCACACTAATATAACACACTAAATGCATGTACATGGCAACAATGGTCCTGAAAATCCTGTGCTGTAATTGTGGAAGACTTTTCTTAAAGGTAGCAGGTCTTACTAGTCACACTCGCCATGACCTGTGATTCCATGCCTCTCCATAGCACAGTACACTGTCGTCTGGAGGAAAGATGAAAAGGTGCCAACAGCAATATTCTTATTCTAAGATAATCTACAGTTGTTAAGAACTTACATAAATCGGTTGTGCCCACAAGAACAAATCCAGTGTAATGATTTGATTCAAGATTCAAGAACCGACATCACAGCACTCGGGGCATTCCCATAAGTGCTCCGTCCCCATCTGTCATTGCCATCGAAGAGTTCTGATACTAATGGTGCCAGTAGCTTTCTGCCTTTCCTATGAGCCTCGAGCATCTGCCAGAACCTCTCGTGACTCCGAGCTGCATCAATCTCACCAGACTGTGGTGATCCATCTGCTCTTCCGAACTGTACACACTCTCCCTCAAGGCACTAACCATGTGTAGAAAAGTTTTAATACATATTATTCAATATTAAGTTTAAAATATATAAATAAAACACAGAAATAAAACACTTTGTTAATATGACAAAAGAATTTTAAAATGTGTTTAAATTTGATTGAAATGTGTTAAATAAAGGATTGTAAACAAATGTAATATGTATGTCTCAGTTCCTTAAGAGATTCAGCGATAAAAATGTAGAAACATAAAATGTGATGTTGATCTTACATTTAGTTAGAGTGAGCTGCATTTATTGCATTTATGGAAGCTTCTTCCAGCACATTTCTGGATGTTGTCTACCTATAGCATCAGTCTCTTTGAAACTGGATCTAAAAGAACTGAAACATGGTGGACTGGAGCAACCAGATCATTCTTGCAGTAATCTTACATTAGGAAATTGAGGAAGAAGACAAATAAGGAAGAGTAGAAAGAGGTGGGGAAGGAAGAGTAGAAAGAGGTGGGGAAGAAAGAAAAATAAGGAAGAGTAGAAAGAGGCGGGGGGAGAAGAAAAATAAGGAAGAGTAGAAAGAGGTGGGGGAAGAAGAAAAAATAAGGAGGAGTAGAAAGAGGTGGGGAATAAAGAAAATAAGGAAGCGCAGAAAGAAGTTGGGGGGGGGGGGGGAGAAAAATAAGGAAGAGTAGAAAGAGCAGGGGAAGGAAGATAAATAAAGAAGAGTAGAAAGTGGAGGGGAAGGAAGAAAAATAAGAAAGAATAGAAAGAGGTGGGGGAGAAGAAAAATAAGGAAGAATAGAAAGAGGTGAGGGAATAAGAAAAAAATAAGGAAGAATAGAAAGAGATTGAGGAAGAAAGAAAATAGGAGGGGCAGAAGAAGAGGAAGCAGTAGCAGCCATCATTTGTAACCAGCAGTGGACACAAAGATAAATATATTTTGTTAGTTTGAAAAGCAAGAAAAATCATAGTACTTAAGTCGTACTTGATTAACTATGTTTATATTTCAGGGATCAGAGGTGTGTCACTTTGTGCTGATTGCTGGGCAACCAATCGGGGAACCTGTTGTACAACATGGTAAGCCGCATTCTTCTTCTTCCTCTTCTTCACTTCCACCAGCTGTAAACTCTGGCGGAAAGTTCTGGTTGTTCGTCAACCATTGGACATTGGTTCTGTTTTTGAAGTTGAGTTTTTCATGCATATTCTGTTTTACAATTATGGTGTATATGCATGCAGACTGTTGGTTCCTTGCCTCTCAGGCAGATGCACTCTGACTTTGAAGGATACATCTCTAATTAGTCACCATGTACAACATGCTTGCAGGTTGGGGGTCTATTCTTATTTCCTCCAAGATGGGGCTCCGGAACCCACACAGGGAGTTCCTGAGTTCAAATCTTTCACTTATGGTGCAATACTGCTGTTATTTTTCTATTAATTGTAGTATACAGAGTGTGTATTCGTTACTTACCTATGAGATAAAGAATGTAGACTGTATTTATTCTTTATGTGTAAGATGTAGTGCATAACGCTTGTATTAGTTGTCTCTCCACAGACTCTTAAACTTCCAAGTTTGTTATATTTTCTCTGCTTACCTTTTCTCACAGGTCCATTTGTGATGACCACTCAGGAAGAAATCAGACAGGCCTTCGTTGATTACCGAAGTGGACAGAATGGATTTGAGAATGCCTTAAGCTGGAGTTCGGATGCAGTAAAATAATCCAACCTGCTGCATGTCCCACCATGATATTTATCTTTTGTTTTCATATTAATTTTAAATGCTCATTCAACTTGTTGTGATAAAGTGAAGCAAGATCTTAATCAAAAGGTGTAGATCTACTTAGCACATTGTTAGTTTCCAGTTTATAGTTCAAGAGACAGGAACAGCACATTGTTAGTTTCCAGTTTATAGTTCAAGAGACAGGAACAGCACATTGTTAGTTTCCAGTTTATAGTTCAAGAGACAGGAACAGCACATTGTTAGTTTCCAGTTTATAGTTCAAGAGACAGGAACAGCACATTGTTAGTTTCCAGTTTATAGTTCAAGAGACAGGAACAGCACATTGTTAGTTTCCAGTTTATAGTTCAAGAGACAGGAACAGCACATTGTTAGTTTCCAGTTTATAGTTCAAGAGACAGGAACAGCACATTGTTAGTTTCCAGTTTGTAGTTTAAGAGACGGGAACAGCACATTGTTAGTTTCCAGTTTGTAGTTTAAGAGACAGGAACAGCACATTGTTAGTTTCCAGTTTGTAGTTTAAGAGACAGGAACAGCACATTGTTAGTTTCCAATTTAAGAGACAGGAACAGCACATTGTTAGTTTCCTGTTTATAGTTCAAGAGACAGGAACAGCACATTGTTAGTTTCCAGTTTATAGTTCAAGAGACAGGAACAGCACATTGTTAGTTTCCAGTTTGTAGTTAAAGAGACAGGAACAGCACATTGTTAGTTTCCAGTTTGTAGTTTAAGAGACAGGAGCAGAACATTGTTAGTTTCCAGTTTGTAGTTTAAAAGACAGGAGCAGCACATTGTTAGTTTCCAGTTTGTTGTTTAAGAGACAGGAGCAGCACATTGTTAGTTTCCAGTTTGTAGTTTAAGAGACAGGAGCAGCACATTGTTAGTTTCCAGTTTCTAGTCATAAGAGACAGAAGCAGCACGTTGTTAGTTTCCAGTTTCTAGTCATAAGAGACAGGAGCAGCACGTTGTTAGTTTCCAGTTTGTAGTTATAAGAGACAGGAGCAGCTCATTGTTAGTTTCCAGTTTGTAGTTTAAGAGATGGGAACAGCACATTGTTAGTTTCCAGTTTGTAGTTATAAGAGACAGGAGCTTCACCACGTAATATCCCCAGGACAGCAGTAGCTGCAATGTAGCTAGCCAACCGTGTTTGCGGAGATGGAACATAATTTATTTGTTTAAACTGAAGAGTGGCTGGCTGTGTGGTTAATTATGCTGGGTTTTTATTTGAGAGAAGCTGCCTTTCTATTTGCCTGTTTTCACCACTTAGTGCTGTAGGCTAGGGATATCTGAGGATTAAAGGCTGCATTGCTAATGCAGTCACCATGAACTGGGTAGGCTGGGATTTTTGCTATGCTCCCAACAAAAAAATATCCATCCCTTACCAAGGATCTTCTTCTTTGTTCACCGGCTGTAATTTCCAGCAGAAAGTCCTGGTTGTTCATCCATTTGGACTTTGGCTTTGGTCTGGTTTTGTTTCATAACTTGAATTTTGCATGCACATCTATTTTATGGATCTTGCTTATTGGTATGCAGACTATTAGTTCCTCACATCTCTGGCAGATGCACTCTGACTTTGAAGGAAACGCTCACAATGTGTCGACTTTAAAGACAAGCTTGATGCGATTTTGGGGGTGGGGTGCAGTCTATTCTTTTCCCCTCTCAAATTGACTCAGAAACACATAGAGAGTTGGTCAGCCTACGTTTTTGTTGTTGCAATTTTGTTCTTCAGAAAACCACCTTTTTACAGCCATGAGATGTTTGCAGCTTTTCTTATTGATATTTTCTGTCTGTCCGTGGCTTTTTTTTGTATCATGACAAATAGTGTGTGTGTGGCCTTGCATTCACAGTGATCAGATCAAACCATTTTTTTTTCTATTTTTGGTTTGATTTAAGGGGTGGAAAATTTATAATATTTACACAGAAACCTAAACTACATACAATTTGTGTTCCATTTTATTTGTAAACATGTTGAAAGATAAGAAAATTATTTTTTCATTTGCGTTTATTTTGCTCAATATATATCTATATATATTAAAAATCAATGTTTGTGTGTTTGTTTATTACCTATAGACTCGGAAACAACTAAACCAATTTAGCTGAAATTTTCAGGATATGTTTGTTTTGATACTGGAAATTTACCTGTCATGGTTTGAAATAGGTGGCGACATTTGTTATTAAAATATTTTTATTTTAGTGACATTTAATTAAAGCCACGTTCGTGCGTGCGCAGTAGTCGGAACTACAACTTCCACCAATAGCCGGCGTGGTACAGCAAACCAGACTATTTCTATATCTGTGCATGCAATTATTGCAACATTAACCATATTAGACACAATTTCTATTTTCTTTCTTTTTAAACATTTGATGAATTAGAGAGTAGTTGGTGGATTTGAGGAAGGGGGAGGGGGAAGGGCTGCATTGATCGAAGACTTTCTCAGTGTCTGCTCAGACAATGATTGCGACATTAACCGTGTTAGACACGTGCGATTTCTATTGTTGTGCTGTTTCAATATTACTTTAAGTTTATATCTGGGATATCTGTCTATGAGAAAACAATTGCCTGCGGTTTTGAGTTGTGTTAGAATCGGGACACAGTAGTCAGGACACATATCTCAAATAGTTATGTTCTCTTTTCGTTGCACAGAAGAAGTGGTTGGTTGTCTGAATGGTCAGACACTGGGCTCCTGTGCGGGAGACCAGGGTTCGAATCCCCAGTAGGGGATTTGATTTTTTTTAAAAACCCGGGGGCAAAATAAATCCTCACCTGCACTGTCATGGCGACAGCACTAGCAATGTGGCCCTTAATTCTAACCACACAAAAAAACAACAAAAATAAAATAGGAATGTGGGTAAACCATTTTCGCATACTTATAATTTCATTTTAAACTTTCTGATTGCATGGTTACGCTGAATTTTCATAGATTTCCATTTATTTTGTCTGACATTGCATTGAAATTAGGCTGTGTTGTTTACCATAGCATTAATTTTGTAATTATGGTGTATTTATCCTGTTTTCATTGCTTTCCACTTGGTTTTTTTTCTCCCAACTACTTCGATGAGGGAAAGAGTAGTCGGTGAATTGGGGGGGGGGGGGGGGGGGGGGGGGGGTGGGGGGGAGGGGGAGCTTTAAGTCACAGTAACTGCCTTACCCACTCAAAATAGTAGTAGTTGTGGTTGAGCGGCTACACCGTAGTGCTGTTATGCTGGAGACCGCCGGTAAGGTGATAGCGTTTTTCTGTCGGGGAGTGAAATTATACATCCTAACCTGACCAGTCCATGGCGACAGTACTAGCCATGCGGTGCCAAATTCTCTGTCTACTCCGATGCTAAAAGAGATAACAGTGTCATTGTTTTAGTTACTGTGGTGGTGCTGGTAGTAGTTGTTATTGTACTAGAAGGATGATGTGGTAAATATTACATTAGCCACATCTACTACTCATTACAATTCCTGTTTCCCATTTTAGTCCGGATGGACAAGGATATCAAGGTCAGTTACAAAAAATGTCGTCAGGTGATGAGTTTCAAATCCTTCGAAGAGGAAGAGAGCAGTAGTCAGTGGATGGGGGAGGGGAGGGTGATGACAGAAATTGTTAACTTAAAGAGCTTAACACATGATTTTAAAGTTTTCATTTCTTAATTTGTTTTATTTTACTAAAGCTACCTCAGTTATTATCATTTTGTGTGTGTGTGTGTGTGGGATTTGAAAGTACAGTAGTAAGCTTTATTTCCGGCTCTTTAAAAAATACAAACAGCTTTAGAATGTGATAACCAAATAACCATAATTAGAAGTCCTTATAATACAATTTAAACGACCACTATAATGACACAGTTATATGTTGCATGTTCTTGAGTCGGTAAACCAGATTATCTCTGTATCTGCCCAGGCAATGATTGCAACATTAACCATATTAGACATGTGCGATTTATATTTTCTTTCTTTTAAAAAAACCTTTGATGAGTTAGAGAGTAATTGGTGGATTTGAGGGAAGGGAAGGGGGGGCATCCAAGGCTATCTCTATATTTGCGCAGACAATGATTGCGACATTAACCATATGAGACACGCGCAATTTCTGTTTTCTTTCTTTTCCATTTAGGCAAAATATGCCATAGCAACGCGTGGTCAGGCATAGCTATATATATATATATATATATATATATATATATATATATATATATATATATATATATATATATATGTATATATATATTATTTTTGTTTGTATAATTGTTAGTATTGTTAACCCTTTCTCCTCTCTCTCTCTCTCCTCCTGTCTTTCTCTCACACACAAGCATTCACATACATATACACACATGTACACAATATTTTTCTATAGCACATGGTTGAATTATATTTACTGGTAAAGGGTACAAAGGGTAAAGTTACAAAGGGTAAAGTTTGTTGGTTTGAATACTGTAAACAAAGTTTAAAGAATTTTTTTTCATAGACAGTGTAAAGTGAATCATAATTGAAATTCAGTAACAAATTGTAAAGTAAATCATTTTTGTTGCCTTATATACAAACTGTGAAGTGAAACATATTTGTTGTTTGTAAACAAAGTTTGAAGTGAATAATATGTGTCATTTGAAGGCAAAGTGTAAAGTGAATAATGTTTACAGTTCACATACAAATTTTAAACTTACATCTGTTGAAATTGGTACAAATATACATGTGTGTGCACGCGTGCTTGTTAAACAAATTTAGCAACACTGTTTAGTTGTAAATATTTCATAACTTTTTTTTAGATACCGAGGGATCTATGCACAATTTATTTTCTGTGGTAACTGTACTTTATACATATATAACTCTGAATAAATGGCACTGTAAATAGGGTTTAACTACTAGTCTTTCATTTATTATTTGTAGTTTGCCGCATTTCCAGCTCCACAGCAAATGGGTCACCATGAAAGTGGTGATGTTTCTGTGCCAGCGAAAACTACACAGAATGCTCATCTTTTGAGACAGAATTGAATCAAACTGCAGTCTCTGCAAAGCCAAATTCACACATGCACATTAAATGCATAAGGTGACTATCTGAAGTGCTTGCTGCTGAAGATCGGGATGGAGCGCTTATTTGAGTGTCCCAAGTGCTGTGATGTCGGTTCAACTTTCAACATACAGTAATAACTGCAGAAGCCCTGAGACAATATTGTCACAGCATGATGAACAAATGTACATGTATCGATTGGCATCCATAGAACGAAACGAACGAACGAACAAACAAACTTTATTTTCAAAGGTTTGGAAATTGGACACACTAGACCAGTCTTCTTCAACCAGCGGTCTACTGGTGGTTTGCCCAAAATATATCTTCTTCTTCTTCACGTTTACTTACTGCAAACTGGTCGAAAGTTCTGGTTGTGTATCCACCTCTGGACTTTAGTCTTGTTCAGAACCTGAATGTTGCGTGCCCATCTGTTATACAGTAATGATTTATCTGTATGGATACTGTTGTTTCCTTGCCTCTCAGGTAGATGCACTCTGACTTCGAAGGAAGCCTCCAGTTAGTCGACTCTTATGACATGCTTGTTGGAGAGTCAGAGGATCTTCTTCTGTATTTGTCTTGTGCTTCTCGAGTGGCTTAGGTGATGGATTTGTTTATCTTTTTGCTGGTTTCTGCTACTCCATTTATCCATCTCATTCTTGGCCTTCCTCTCGCCTTCCTCCCAGATTTTCTGCTGTAAAAAGTCTCATATGCAATTTGGTCTGGCTGCAGTCTCACTAGACGGCTTCTTTTTCTTCTTTGCATTTGGTTTCGTATGCTCAGATCAGACCATCAGGTGGGTTGCCTCTATGAACTTGCATGTCTGCTGCAGGTCTTGCATGGTTCCCCATAGCTTGCTCTGCACACTTTGCTCTCGAGGCTAGGTGTCTTTTCGAAGTTGCAGGTAGAGTGGTCAGGTCTGCAGAATGTGCTCAGGTGTTTGGGGTCCTGTTTGACAGGCACACTGGGGGAACTGTACAATCTTTATTTTATGCATATGGTAGTTGAGCCTGCAGTGTCCTGTTCGTAGACTGAAAATTGTTGTATGTTGCTTTCTGTTGAGTCTGCTGATGGGGTCCTGTGGATGTTTACTGTTAGTTTGTTCTCTCCACAATTCCTTGTATTTTCCTTTGATAAGTGTTCTGATTTCTGGTAATGACAATGAATGGGCGTGTTGTTTCTCCTTTGTTTCATTTTTTACTAGATGGCTTAACTATTACATTGTTTGTCTGTCAGTATAGTCCTGATGTAATCGTTTATCCACTTTCTCTCTAATGCTTGTATTTATAACCCTGTCTCTTTTTGTATTGTTAGTGACCTTGTGGAGACCGCATTTCCCATGTAGTTATTTTCTGTTCTATTGTCCTATTCATTGTCCATGGCAGAGGGTCTATTCTTATGTTCCCCACAATAGAACACTGGAACCCACACGAAGAATTTATATCAAATTATGGGATGTATACACGATTGCAGCGCTATATTGCTGCACACATTTTCTAAGCAGCAGCAGATGTCGCATAAGCTGCA
This sequence comes from Candidula unifasciata, assembly GCA_905116865.2. Taxonomy (NCBI): domain Eukaryota; kingdom Metazoa; phylum Mollusca; class Gastropoda; order Stylommatophora; family Geomitridae; genus Candidula; species Candidula unifasciata. The sequence continues at coordinate 631,418 of CAJHNH020001780.1, read as the reverse complement.
GATTGTAAGTTTGGGATATTTGAATTGACCGCAGTCGGTTTACCCCATACATGCTCTGTCCTATGCCAGTGAAAAATTAAATATGTCATTGAGCCGTATGAAAAACTGGTGATCAAACAATCCAGTAGTCAGTCATGATAAGTTGGCCATCAATCAATCAATCAGGTGCTGTCTCCACAATGAAGGTTGGCTGCAATGGATCTCCAACAAGCCCTGTCTCTTGCCCTTGATGTACACTCACTCATACTGCTGTTCGTCCATCTCTTAATGTTATCATCCCGGACGAGCCCCCAATTGTAATAAGTGGTGTGTGTTTCTTCTCGTTGTCTAGGCAGTGTTCATGCGCGTGTGGTGGAAGATCTTCTCACACGCTCCACATTACACAACTGGCACAAGCCGACACCGATGTGAGCTTACGAGACATGAATTTATTGACGTATTTACACTTGCAAGACAGAATGTCCGGTCGGTGTCCTAGTGAACAGCTCTCGTACCCAAACTCACGCAGCCTTCAACGAACAGTCTTCTTCAAGCATTCACTGACCAAAGATGGCTCCCATGGATTCACATTGAGGTTCTGGGCATCTCACACACTGGCATGGTCGATCTCGGCTTCACACTTCGTCGGCAGGGTCTCCTTTTTTCACAATCACTCTCACGTTGGCATTCTCACTTTCAGTCGTACGTCCTCTCACTCCAACAGGTCGACACAAACTAAACTTGACCAGAGTCAAGTCTGACTTATACCACGGGTTCGTTTCACGTGACAACACGTGGTGGTCCTTTACTTTTCACGTGGCGACCTTGGGTCGCATCATCGTGGTCCCCGTGATAACCAGTGGTTAGTCACCTATCTCCAGATTCTCGTTTAATCCCAGTATCTGGACTATCTCGGTGTTTTAGGTCAGCATTGGGCCTTCCCCCCAACCATCCTAAACTGGGTGAAAATATCCCCCATTACATTAACGCCTCTTGCTCGCCTACCTTGAACCTTTCCCTCTAGGATGATCTTTACAATACTGTTATGTCTTTTAATGTGACCAAAATATTTCACTTGTCTCTTTTTTATTTCACCTAGCAACTCTCTTTTCATTCCCAATTTCCTCAGTACCTCTGTATTTGATAGCTTTTGTTTCCATGAAATACGACCTAATTTTCTGTATATCCATATCTCCAAAGAATTGATACGATTTTCCAGTTGTTTGTTCATTGTCCATGTCTCTGTACATACACAAATTGTTCACATAACAAATGAACTGCTATCTACAATTTTGTTAGGTAAGCTTTCAGGTGGTATGTGAACAATTTCATTTGTTTTGCCAGTCAACAAGTGTAAACATTTGAAGAATACTGCAATAGATCTCATAAAACTTGAAAAAAAAAGCTATGGTTAGCACATCAGGATTTGAACCCATTGCCTCTAAATAATAAACAATCTTTTTCTTGTCTCTACTCCTGGCATGCCTCACAGTGTCAGAGCAGGAAGAGAACTCGGGAATGGGTCCTTCTGTTCGCATTGTATATTGTATTTTTCAGTCTCTCCAATATTTCCACTGACCATCTTCTGGTTGGTCGACCTCTGGCTCTGTTACCACTGTATCTATATAACATTACTCTATGTGGTGCCTTTTTGTCTATCTTGTCACATGGCAAATCATTTGATGTTGTCTACCGATAAATTCAGTGTTGGTTCTGTGCTTATGTAGCAGGGTCGGTACCCCCCCCCCCCCCCCCCCCCCCTCCTTTTATTTAGTATTGTGCTGTTTGCACGGTAAGACCATTGTGGCTTTCACCCTTACTGTTAGAATTTTTCCCACGTACTTGAATCGTACGACCTGACATGTGACTCTCCCCGTCCAAGCTCCAAAGTAATTAATCAAATGCCGATGTCCCGGCCAGCTCAGGTGATTGCAGAAAGCTGCAAAACAAGGAGGGATAGGAGCCCCCTGGGAGCAGCTAGTGGCCCCTTTATAAACGATTGCCCGGAACCTTCAACAGGAGACATAGGGAGACGCAGAGACAGACTCAGACAGACACACAGAGGGAGCCTCGCACACAGATAGGAGACGGACAGGCCGGAGGAGGGACAGAAGACAAAGACACAGACAAGGAACAGAGGATAGCCGGGGACAGACAGAGGATAGACACAGATAGAGAAGAGGCAAGACACAAACGGAGATAGACTGAGGCAGAAGAAAGAGGACAGCAAAAGACAGCAAAGAACAGATGAGGGACAGGCTAGAGACAGAGTGAGGAGAACAAGTGACAAGCACCGGCTAATTACGCAGGGAAGAGAGCATAGATAAGTAGATAGACGGTAACAAACTTTTTTCGCCCAACCTGCACCAGTAGCCCGGTGGCAGTTAAAGACACTAGATCTAATTTACAAAGTGATTAGTGATAAAAGAACTCAACGCGAATCTACAAGTATATAGACTTGGGAAGTTAATAATGTGATTTTTTCAATTTGTGTGTCATTGTCGAAGTACAATATTAAAGAAGGAGATTTAAAGTGTGATAACAAGTGTTTTCAGACACTTTATTGTTCAAGCACCTAAGGCACGTGAGAGGCATGCAGCAAGCAACACATCATCATCATCCACTCCACTTGCGACACGACCATCTTTCTCCTCGTCTGTCAACAAACATCCGCCACCCTTGACACAAAACCATACAGAACCTGGGTAGTCAAACATGGACAATTACATAGACAACTGTGTCACACTTAGTCACTTCCTAACATCATTTCTAAGCTGATCTTTCCTTGTTACACCTAGCATATTATGTAAACATTTCATTTCTGTTGTGACTATTTTCCTTGTCTTTCTAAGACAGTGGCCATGTTAAACACTCATAGCACAGCGTTGGTAAGAATATTGTGTTGAACAGTACTTTTTTAGTGTTCACCCTCACGACATCTTGCTGTTTGTCAGTGGGAAAGTTTATTCACACTGGTTCACTAATTGTGTGTGTGTCTGGGATAAGCGGGTTGAAATCTCTAAACTCTAGACAAATTTGTGAAAACTTAGACAAATATCTAAAATAGGTGGTTACAAACAAAGAAGCAGTCTAAGAATGGCGGGTAAAACAAATTTAAAAAAAACTGGCTGAGTGCTCCTAAAAATTAACAAACTTTATTTTCTTCCATTTCTTTTCAATTTTAATGCATGATTTGTGATTCTCTGCTTGCTTCTTCACAGGATGTGTCCAATATAGTGCAATCTACTTTTGAGTGTTAAAACCAGCGACTGTTCAGACATTTCTTTGATTTCTTTACCTTTTAGTGGCAAGCATCACTTTAGAGGTCCTGAGTAGTTAGCATAATTTTTCTCCAGGTTATGCAGGTGTGTTGGGAAATGAGCAGGCAGATAAGACTGGCTGGCTCTCCGCCACTTGGTGATGAATTGATGTATGACAAGTTAGATATTGTGAGGGCCCTTTGGGAATGGGTGAACAGTGCTGAGGCAGATCATTATGGTCTAAAGAGAATGGCGCTGTGAGGAGTTACCAGGGGATCTGGCTGACGCTCAAAGCTAATGGGAAAGGATTAGACGCATATACAATTAGACAGTTACTGGTACCATCAGAATTGAACTCTTCGCTTGCTGCTGAAGATGGGGACTGAGCACTTATGGGAGTGTCCCGAGTGCTGTGATGTCAATTCTTAATTCAACATTCTTTGCCTTTCTTAAATTCTCTACAAAAAATAATGCTTAAATGCCTAGAGGAAAATATTACCAGCAAACTAGGCCTGGTAGATGAACTCCCCCAACGTTTCCTATTCAGGGTGACATTTAGTTCAACCACCATAGATAAGGTGTAATAACTAGAATGTCTTTATACTGGAACATGCTAGCTCACTTGAATAAAAACAGACCCAAAAAAATCAAGGCATGGAGGATCATCTGTGTCAAAATTGACTGAAAGAACACGAGACAGAAAGTTGTGGATAGACATGACTATCAGCGCCACATGGCATGGACTTTAAGAAGAAGAAGAAGAAGAAGAATACATGGGGAAGGCAGCTATAGAGTGACGTTAAAAACGTAAAAAAAGATGGGAAGGGCAGAGGGTGAGATGCATGTGATAGCGAAGGATAGGATGACTTGGCCTGAGGTGGTTGAAGGCCTATGCTCCATCGGAGGATAAAGCGCAGAAGGGAAAAAAAAAGGTATATGGACAGCACTTACACAGCTTTTTTTTTCCAGGCGGTATGAAATACTGACATCTTATTTTAGGTAGAATTTGTTTTAAAGTACTTTTATTTTATAAACTTTGTGAATATCATCATCATTTTTTCTTTCTAGAAAGGCATTGCTTACGCAAAATACACACACTTAGAAAAATAATTTTGCCGTGATCCCTGTGTTTTTGGACAGATCTTGATCGCTGTAATCCAACTTTGCTGTCACAATAACAAAATACTTTTGCCATGAGCCCCATGTTCTTGGATAGATCTTGATCGCTGTAATCCAACTTTGCTGTCACAATAACAAAATACTTTTGCCATGAGCCCCATGTTCTTGGATAGATCTTGATCGCTGTAATCCAACTTTGCTGTCACAATAACAAAATACTTTTGCCATGAGCCCCATGTTCTTGGACAGATCTTGATCACTGTAATCCAACTTTGCTGTCACAATAACAAAATACTTTTGCCATGAGCCCCATGTTCTTGGACAGATCTTGATCGCTGTAATCCAACTTTGCTGTCACAATAACAAAATACTTTTGCCATGAGCCCCATGTTCTTGGACAGATCTTGATCGCTGTAATCCAACTTTGCTGTCACAATAACAAAGTAATGTTGTCATGAGCCCTGTGTTCTTGGACAGATGTTGATCGCTGTAATCCAGCATTGCTGTCACAATAACAAACTTCAACACTAAGTGATTGTCCTATCACATCTTTATTTGTTCAAGGAGTATTACAACATAATGTTCAGTGACAACAGCACCATCACACCTTTACAACAATGTGAATGTGATTACTGACAGACATGAAAGTATGTGAAAACTGGGAAGTACAACACACATTATTCTTATTTTGTGTAACATACTAGGTCATTAAGGATGACATATTTATTACATGTGTGTCTATTATTTGTATAACCTTTCCAAGTAAAATTGTCAAAGTGGTTAAACCTTAAGCAAGATACCTATTATTTTAATATATTTTTTTGTCCAGTAGATACTCTTTAAGTTTTTAAACCTTAGAGATGTCCATTACTTATATACAGTAGTCCTGATAAGGATAAATCACCGGAAATTCAAGAAATGGTTCTTATCAGAAATTCTCTTATTAAGTTCAAGCAAGAAAAATTGCAGGCGATTAAAAAAAAAATTTGTTTTCCAGACAAGAAATTCACCAAATCCAAGATCATCTCAAGCAGTCTGCCCTGTCGGGATGAACATTTTGTTTTCCTCCTCAGTTATTTATTTGCGATCTTGTTTGGCCAAAATATTCTAAAGATTCTCCTTAGATGTTTATTTTGAAAAATCTATAATTTATATGCATTTTCTAACATTTATTGTGGTATAATGGTGTTCCTACAATGCTGCTGTTTTCAGAATCTACAACTACATAGGCTAATGGGTTTTCTGGCCGGGATGCTGTGGCAAGTAATGGGCAGAGTTTAACTGAAATGAGGTAGGGCGATTACCTGAATCAAGCAACAACTGTGAATATATAACATTATCCACACTTCAAAAACAGCCCCAAATTAAAAGGGTAAAGCTATGCAGGAAGCCAAAGAAGAATAATAAACCAACACAGAACTGCTGTCGTCAGTCACTATCTCTTTCTTATTGCCCATGCCCTGTGGCACTGGAAGTCATTTCCCATCCACAACATTCTGCCTTGTTTACTTTCAACCAATCCTGATGCAGATGATTTTTTTCAAGCTGTGATATCAAACTGCCCAGCATCTTCTCTCTCTCTCTCTCTTTTCCCTCTCGATCTCCCTCTGCCTCTTTTCCCTTCCAACTTTCCTACTGTCAAGACGTACTCCAGTTTTCTCCCTCTCATGACATGACCTAAGAATGTAGATTGTCTTCGACTGTCAATCACTATATGCTGTAGGACATACAAAGAAGTAGAACTGAGCACTTATGGACTGAATGGTTCAATATGTTGTCAGGACGATCTGTTGATTAAGTAGTTTACTAAGCAACAAGCAAGGTAACTAACAAAAAGAATTTGAATGGTTTAGCACCTTTTGAGAACAAACTCTTCGGAGATGTCAAAAAGCTTAATTTGTCTGATGCTTTCATTAAATATATTCAGACTCTGAATGTGTATGAAGCAGAAGAAGAAGAGGAAGAAAAAGAAAATAGTTAAAATGAAATTGAAACACCGGTAGCAATGAATAAGCATTCACTCTTTCTAAAAACGAGTTTTGAAAACATATTTCAGTGTGTATCTTTCACTGCTGAAAACACATACAAGCTTGATTACATGGAGATAGGCATGGCCTTGATGTTGGTGATATGTTATTTTTTCTATGTATTGAACCACATCCTGTGGTTCTATGAGTATGTAAACACTTTTATAGCACAAAAACTGGTTATAGTTTTATTAGCATTTAATACTATTATCGGCAAGTTTCATTTGCTATTATTAAAGGTCAGTTAGCATTTAATGCTGGGAGCCAATGAGGTGTAGCTGCTAGAGGCCCGCCTGCCAGTCTGAAGATGTTGGGTTCAAATCCTCATTGAGTTGGATTTTTCTTTAAAAAATGACCTTTTCTCCCAGGTCGACCCAGCTTAAAATGGGAACTAGGTAAATTCCTGGGAAGTAAAGGTGGGTGCATAATGTTGACAACATCACCCATCGAAACCAACAACTCTTCACTCTAACAGTTGTCAGTACCTTTAGTTGTAATATTATTACTAATCCTCTACTGCGACAGTTTTGGGTAACTCTTCTGCACAGATGTAGATTATTCTTCCAATAATTTCCAGACAGATTTTTATGCCTCAATGAACATTCAGTATTCTTGCAGGTAACTATACTGTACATCTCATAAGATGTAAATATTTGCATTGAAAATTATGTTGATGTACGTCTTTGTCTTAAAAAAATCAAAGTGATTGCTTTAGGACGAAGGAAGGTAAACGTTTGTATACATAAGCAGTCTGATCACACCATCAGCTATACAAAATATTATTTTACATAGGATTATATACATACAAATACTGTCCTACAAATGTGTACACTCAAAACTCTATATTACAAACAACAGACATACTTCTTTCGCCTTTAATCTTCTATTGGTGAGCAAGCAGTCAATCAACTCACACTAAGTTTTTTGAAGACTTTGAATGATAGGCAGGACTGTATTTTAACATTTTGGCCCATAGATGACAGTAATCTGGCAATGACGTCAATTAAAATTCTCAGAGAAGCCACTAAACCATTTCTGCTGATATGGCCAGTTCATGACAAGCCGAGTTAATGGCACTGGTGCTGTTTGCACCTGCTCAGTGTTTGGGAGCCTAGATATGAGTATATTTACTAAAATAGCATTTGGGTGGTTTTACTGTTGGGACAAAAAAAATTGCTTTTTAGCTATTCATCATCATCATTCCATAACACTACGTGTCATTGGGTCACCAGTTTCTGTTGACTGTCTGATCAGCTCTCTCCACCTTTGGTGGTCAGTTGTGATGGACTTTATGGTTGCATGTCTGAGGCCTGTCCAGTCAGGTTCTGTAACCAGGTCTTTCTTGGTCTGCCTCATCTCCTCTTTCCCTCTACTAACCCCTGCAGTATTGTTTTTGAGAGGCTGTTAGATCTTATTACATGTCCACACCATTGCATATTTTCGCCTGTTCACTGTAGTTAAAAGAGATTCATAGTTGCCAATGTGCTGTATAATTTTATGGCGAACTTGCTCGTTTGTAATGTGGTCTCTGTATGATATGCCAAGAATTTTTCTGAAACATCGCATTTCTAATGCTTGTATTCATTTTTAGCTATTATGACATCATGATGTCAAAATTCCCCTTTAGTCTATTAACAAATATGAATTTGGCATCATATGCCCACATTTTGCTCATGTGTAAAACATGTCCTTTACATTTGTGTACTTTTTTAAATACAATGCAACCAGCCCTCTCCAAGAGTAAATAACGAAGACTGTTTTAAAAATTTTTTCTCAACCAATTATTTTCAACCATAAGTGAGACTATTAGCATTCTTGTCTTCAGTTTGTAACACTTATTACTTCATGTTGAATTTAAGCCTAGCTACTGGACTTCCTAGCATTTTGAATTTGTCAACCCTAATCAAGTTGAGTTGATTCCTCTCCTTCTTCACCAGCTGTGAAACTTTGAGGGAAAGTTCTGGTTTGTGTGTCCACTTCTGGACTTTGGTCTTGTTCCAGAACTTTATTTTTTGCGTGCATATCAGTTTTACAGATCTGGCTTCTTTGTATGAGACTGCTGATTCCTCCCCTGTCAAGCAGGTGCACTCCAGCTTTGAATGAAAGATCCCTAATTAGGTGACATTCTTTTCAGGGAAGCAGTGAGACTATGACTTCTGCTCTTCAGAACTTAAAACAGCAATCAAACTTTGAGTCCTAATGAGCTAAAATAAAAGTGTAGAGAAGACCAACTTATACAATGTAATAGAAAGAGGGCTTAGAAAGAGGAACTTCACACACATGCATGCTTGCGCACAAGCACACACATATATATATGAAAAACCCGCCCACCCACCCACCCTTCATTGGGGTAACTGACTGAAGTAAGAAGAGAAAGAAGTAGCTTGGAAGCTCAGAGGAAAGAATATCAGTGTAACAACTGGGATACAGTAGTTTACATTACAGTAGAATGGAACAGGAGATATTAAGCAATGCACATTTGTATATACAATGAACTGAGTCCCCTGTGCATGAGTTCCAGGACCCCATTTTAAGGGAACGACAGACAGACCTGCTGTCCCTTAACTCCTTCAGTCCCAAGGATCGCATCATACATTCATAGGTACCTAGCTAGAAGCCCAATGAACACAAGATGTGCCAATTATACATTTTACTGTACTACCCCTTGGGCCTCTGAGGCTTAACCCACTGGGACTGAAAGAGTTAACAAGCACAAAATAAAAATCAACAAATTAAGAGTTTGCTGACAGTGAATGTGCTGGGCCTAGATGTAACCAGAGCATAGCCCCTTTTAAGGGCTGGCACAAAAGAAGAAGACAATGCTTAAGAGTAATCAATAAATGTACTGTCAGTTGCCCGGTACTGTCAGTTGCCCGGGTCAAGAAATAAGAGAACTCAATGTGTTTCGGCCACACACTGAGTACCTCCTTTCTACCCTGATATACAATGTGTTAAAGTAATACGATGAGGCTTCAAATGAAAACCTCAAAAGTGTGAGAGAAATTAAAATAATCATGACACTGTCTTGTCATCTGTCATTATTGTTGTTAAGGTTGTCCAGAGTGTTAAGCATGTGACAACATGGGTTTCAAAATGGCGTGACTTCTGTGGCAGTGTGTTTACGACCGGATGAGACAAGGCACAGCCATTGTGAAACTTGCTACTCCACTCATACTCTTGCTGGACTGACTATCCATCAACATCCTGGACTTTTACCGATTAAAATACTGATAACAGAACCCTGCTCCTCTTTGGTGCATGTCAAAAGTGGGGTGGCCATATTTAACTCTTTCAGGCCCATGAATTTTGACAGGCTTGGCTCACATTAATTTCCTTTTACAAAAATGGTGTTTAAAAAAAAAGGCATTTGAGAAGGTAATATATTTCTAATCCCGATATGATGATATGCTTTTATTTTATATTGTTATGGTTAGTAGGAACATTTCACTTACCATGGTTTTGCAGCCACAAGAGCAGAGTATATCTAAATTTTAGAAAAAAAAACTGTAAAGTCTGTTCAGTTTCCTAATAGATTCAAAATGTATAATACGTTTTTGGGTTAGTTTGTAACTCAGTGGCTCCAGGTTCTCATAGAGTGTTGAACAAAATTTCAAAGAAACAAAAAAATGGCAGAAAATTGGATCTATAGTCCTATATACACAAAATATTCAGTTTATAGTTATATACAGACTGTAGCTGCAATGATTTCAATACAGCTTAGCCATAGTATGAGTATGGCACTGTCTGAAACAGTCCTTTTGATGCAAATGTGGGTGATATCACATCCTTCGTAAATGAGATGGGTCCTCCTGGGTTTACCTCATCAGAATGAACAGCTGACCGCTAAGCTGCCACTGGTGTAAATTTACCATCCAAATCACTTTCCAAAAAAATTTAAATGTTTCATTATTAGAAAACATCTGACTGAAATAATTTCAGAGCTTCAGCTAAAGAAAGGCGCATTATTCAGCCTGTGCTTGTGTTCAGAACATTGGTAACCATGGCTACTTAAACAAGAAATAGAAAAATGCAAAAATCATGCTAATGAATCAGATGTTAGCGCCCACGTGTGTGGGATCATACATTTGTTTACAAACAAAAACGTTAGAGTAACCTTCCCTGAACCCTTTAATGGTAGTTCTGAATATTAGAAATGAATATGGAGCCGTTTGCGAGTCAATTTGTATGGGACACACGATCAATGTTGACTGTGTTGTTTGGTCAAATTGAAACTTCTCAGTCAAGACATACAGCGCTGCTCGGGCTTCAAAGAGTTAAAGTGTCATTATGATGTCACAGTATTCATCTGCACCGGGATATAACATGCTTAACACTCCTGACATCCCTAACAACCAACAATACTGACAGGTTACAAACAATGGCATGGTTTTTGTAATTTCTACAACACTTTTAAGATTTACATTTGAAGCTCCTTCGTATTTCTGTGATAGCAGCCAAATCAACAATTTTTAATATAAGGTGAAGAAAAAAATGATTTCATATGTGATCAAATTCCACAAACTTCAGATCCGCTACCAGAGATATATGATCCGAGGGATAGGAATAGGACGGCAAAAATCCCGGACCTATTTCTTCAGGTGTGGGTAACTTAAGCAGCTGGACAACCTGGAACTGTTTACCGGAGACAAACAGATAGTCAATGGTGTGACAGACTTCTGTGTTGGCTTGCCCTTTCCTTCCGGCACGAACCTTCCATGTGGTGTAAACCGGTTCAGCTCCGTCACTTGACAGAAGTGTGTATGTACTTTTGAGTTGTAGATTACTGGCTTTTAGCACGCTGACTGCTTTGGATTGTGGATCGGCATTGAAATCTCCGCACAGAATTAGTGGAATCTCTGCTGCTGTCTGCCTCAAGTACTTCTCCAAGAACTTTCCTTGCTGGTGTCTGAGCTCATCATAGCCAAGCTTAGATTTCAAATGAGTGGCAACGCAAAGAAAATCTTTGTCTTTCATGTTCCCAGCTAACCCTCTGAACGTGCACATCAATGCCACCTGATTTGTCTCCCGGTTTTTATCGTCATGAAGTATCACACTGTCTTGTTTCAGAAGTCTAACCTTTGATTCAGACCAAAAAATAGCACAACCGTCAGGTCCAAAATTGTTGGCCTGGTACAAGCAGGGAGAGTCCGGCTTTGGGCAGAAACAGCCTTTAAAACCCAGCTTGCTGAGATAACCTTCGATGAATGAAAAATTGTCAACTTCCTCTAGACAATAAATGTCGGCTGAATAGGACAGCAGTTCTTCAATGATACGAAACTGTCGGAATTGCCAGTCAAGGGCATCGGATGGACACAGAACAAATCCATCACTTGACTGACAGAGACCTAAGAAAGAGAAATGCTTAGTTTGTCAAATCTTATGAAAAAATTTTAATACTTCAAATACCGCATTACCCAGCTAAGATGAGCTGAGAACTGGACATTCCCACAACTGTTCCGTACCCATCTTCAGCAGCCACTGCAGAGTGCCAATACTGATGGTATAATGATGCATAGATAATAAATTACAGTGACATTAGTGCCAATACTGATGGTATAATGATGCAGTGATACAAAATTACAGTGACATTAGTGCCAATAATGATGGTATAATGATGCAGTGATACAAAATCACAGTGCCACTAGTGCCAATAATGATGGTATAATGATGCAGTGATACTAAATTACAGTGACATTAGTGCCAATAATGATGCCTATAATGATGCAGTGATACTAAATCACAGTGCCACTAGTGCCAATACTAATGGTATAATGATGCAGTGATACTAAATTACAGTGCCACAAGTGCCAATAATGATGGTATAATGATGCAGTGATACAAAATTACAGTGCCAATAATGATGGTATAATGATTCAGTGATACTAAATTACAGTGCCACAAGTGCCAATACTGATGGTATAATGATGCAGTGATACTAAATTACAGTGCCACAAGTGCCAATAATGATGGTATAATGATGCAGTGATACTAAATTACAGTGCCACTAGTGCCAATACTGATGGTATAATGATGCAGTGATACAAAATCACAGTGCCACTAGTGCCAATACTGATGGTATAATGATGCAGTGATACAAAATCACAGTGACATTAGTGCCAATAATGATGGTATAATGATGCAGTGATACAAAATCACAGTGACATTAGTGCCAATAATGATGGTATAATGATGCAGTGATACAAAATCACAGTGACATTAGTGCCAATAATGATGGTATAATGATGCAGTGATACAAAATTACAGTGACATTATTGCCAATACTGATGGTATAATGATGCAGTGATACAAAATCACAGTGACATTAGTGCCAATAATGATGGTATAATGATGCAGTGATACAAAATTACAGTGCCACAAGTGCCAATACTGATGGTTTAATGATGCAGTGATACTAAATTACAGTGACATTAGTGCCAATAATGATGGTATAATGATGCAGTGATACTAAATTACAGTGACATTAGTGCCAATAATGATGGTATAATGATGCAGTGATACAAAATTACAGTGACATTAGTGCCAATAATGATGGTATAATGATGCAGTGATACTAAATTACAGTGACATTAGTGCCAATAATGATGCCTATAATTACTTATTGTCAGCTGACAGGGTGGTGATACAATTTTGTCAGATCACAGATTGTTGCTTTTTTGGATTACTCCCTTCGCTTCATAGATGATATTTGTGTATGTCTTGGCAACATAATGTGCCAACCACCCTCATAAGAGTGAAACACAGAAGAAGAAGTATATGGTTTATGTAACTTAAGTAACATTTTTCTTTGCTACTGCAAGCAGCTCAACCCACATCCTCAGTATCTTATTCCCTATGTGAAAGGAAATCAGTTTGGTCATTCTGATTCCTTTCTACTTGCTCCATACGGATAAAGATCCCTTTATCAGAAAATCTCTTTCCAACCCAGTTAGCTAATTATTTCTTGTTTTATCTTTTAATCTAGTTAAAAGTTATCTTTTGAAACTTATGTTATTTTAATCGGATGAGGATGAGGGAGCCAACTCCATGCCCAAATCCATCCTTAGTTATCTCTTACAACTTGCCCGGGTGCAGTGGTACTATTCTTTGTCTCTTCAAAGGACCCTGTTAACACACAGCCAAGCCACACAATACATTTATACAAAGCGAGAGCATACACCTGAACATGGAAATGCCAAATGGCAGTGGGAGACCTAAAAGGATATGGACTAAAGAAACATTACAACATATCAGACAGCCTGAGATATTACAACATATCAGACAGCCTGAGACATTAAAACATATCAGACAGCCTGAGACATTACAACATATCAGACAGCCTGAGACATTACAACATATCAGACAGCCTGAGACATTACAACATATCAGACAGCCTGAGACATTACAACATATCAGACAGCCTGAGACATTACAACATATCAGACAGCCTGAGACATTACAAAATATCAGACTAGCCTGAGACATTGCAACATATCAGACAGCCTGAGACATTACAACATATCAGACAAGGGAAACTGTTCTGGCTCAGCTTCCAATCATCTGTTAAACTGACATTTAGTGATGCAAGGCAAACGACCCCCCCCCCCCCCCCCCCCCCCCCCCCCCCACCCCCCCCCCCCCCCCCCCCCCAAAAATGTAATATCATTAAAGTTAATTCTGTGCCGTTTCCACAACAAAAATTGGCTTTGGTGTACTCATTTCTTCTTTGGGAATATAACACAGTGAGGCTCCAATCTCTACTATGATGCGACTCTTGTACTACTGCACAAAAACCACAAAAGCATTAAAAAAAAAAAAAAAAAAAGCAACTATCCACTGCAAAAATCAAACCGTAATACTCATGATAATAAAATAAGATATTCTTCTTCTTGTGTTGGCTTTCTGATTTACAACGACAGACGAGTTCTTGTAATAAACCTGACTGTTTTTAGGAGTCCCCTGTTAGTTCCATACAACTTTGAGAACAGTCTAATCATATAGCTGGGTGTTGCGTAGCACTGGTTTTTGATCCGCCTTCTGGTCTAGTATTTCCGACGTCAGGATCTCTTGAAAGAGAGAGTGGGCTCATCCTTTTGTGATTACCTTATCTGTTATCGCATCCAGTTTCCCCCTGGCGGCTGAGACCCAAACCTTCCACTGGATTACTGGGAAGAACAGGGTCCACAATGTGAAGGTGAGGTAGGCTTGAGCAAGAAAGGATAACAGACATTAAGAGTCTTGTCTTGTGGATTACTGTTCCATTAGGACCCCTAATAAGACACGAAACTAAAGCTGTGTGCAAATTAAAGGTTCTTTATTAATATCTGACCCCAGATGACGTCACAGGACAGTCCAACATTTTAGAGGGTGGTAAGACCGGGTTTCCTGGCTTTCTGATGCTTTTAACGACACCCAAAACATCTAGAACTGGCCCTAACCCCAACCCACTACGTCCCACGAGAGAGTGCAGCCTAGGTCCCACGAATGTCTGCCGACTAGGTCCCATGACTGCGTGCAGCCTATCTACCACCCCCTGAAATATTAGACTGTCCCGTGACCTGTAGATTTTCCTTGTGTGGGATAGGATATTAATAAAGTACCAGTTGTTCTCTTTAAACTTTCAGACTGAAACTGTGTCTATGCTGACATGATCCCACTCACCTTGAGCTAAAAGATTCCACTGCATCACTCGCAAGTAACCATTATTCTGTCTTCTGTCTGCTCCGTTAACATCCACCATACCGCCAGCCTCACCAAGTTTCACAAACTCTCGTATCAGAAGAGGAGTACGATTGATTTTCCTGCTTTTTTCTTGCACACTGAGAAGCATTTCAGAGCTTGTCGCTGCTTCAGACATAGTCAGATTTTGCAAACTGTAGGATATTTAAAATGTATATTGACTGGTTCCTGACAACTGGAAAGATCAGTGGAAAAAGGGGGTAGAGGCAGATCAAGAGAGATGATGCTGGATGGGCTGAAACGATGGTATGGAGGGATATCATCAAGGAAGCTGTTCCAGACAACCAAGGATCGCCATCTGTGGAAATGCATGAGCGCCTATGCCAGTTGGCAGGGCATATGATGATGATGATATTAAAACTTATTTACACAAACAGTTCATGACATACTGATGAAGGAATACAATCATATAGATTTATGAAACTCAAAAATTCTGAACACTTCCATCTTTACAAATCACATTTTATAATGTGCTATTGGGAGGCACGGAACCGCAGTGAATCTATCACAATAAGAGCATGGCATACCAAGATCTTTTTTTGCCATACGTATTTGACATCTTACTTCTCAGACACTCAGTTCTTGTCTGCAGTCCATTTCTCCTTTGTCCTATTCTTTTTTTTCTGCCTCTCTATCCCCCAATGTATAGACTCTCAACCAAATCCCGTCAAGTCGTTTTATCCTTCGCTATTACATCTAGCTCTCCCTATGTCCTCCCCATCTTTCTAACTTCATTCTTCAGCTCTCTTATTCATGTGTTTTTTGGCCTTCCTTTATTCCTATGCCCCTGTGGGTTCCAATGCAAAGACATTCTAGTTATGCTGTTCTCTGGTTTTCTCAATGTGTGTCCTATCCAACGACAGCGTCTTTTCCTTACCTCTGGAGCCTGTTTAATTCTCTCCCAAAGCTCTACATTAGTTATTCTATTATACCATTTAATATTCTCTATTCTGCGCAGGCTCCAGTTAATGAATGTCTGTAATTTATTAGTAATTGTCTTAGTTGTTCTCCGTGTTTCCGCCCCATACAAAAGTACAGATTTGACATTAGAATTAAAAATGTAAAGTTTATTATTTCTTTTAATTTCTTATGACCTCCACAAATTCCCTAGTGCTATGAAAGCTTCTCTTGCCTTTTGTATTCTTATTTTAATATCTCTATCAGTTCCCCCATCTTTATCTACATTACTGCCTAAATAGGTGTACGACTCCACATCTTGGAGTGGGGTGCCATTAAGACAAAGCACATGACTATTTTTCTGATTTATTCTCATTATCTTTGTCTTTCCTTTATGGATTTTCAGACCTAGCTGCTGTGATCTCACATCTAGTATATTTAATTTATCTTGCATCTCATTCCGAGAATGGGACAGACGAGAAATATCATTAGCAAAGTTCAGATCATCAAGCTGTTTTGTCCTTTTACCTTCCTAATTTCCACCTTCCATGCTATGTGACCCATGCCACCATGTCCCCAGGAAAACCCATCAACACCTATATCATTCTTGTCCTGCTTGCAGAAATATTTAAATCGTAGCAATGATGTCCTAAGAAAGCCTTCCCTACCCTACCCCATCCTCTGAGTGTCCTAGCCATCTGAGCCTTCAGTGACTTAGCATAGAGAAGACTATTTATTGTGATACCTGCTCTTTTCAATACCTAAATGTTTCTAATCTTGTTTTGCAACTCACTGCCAAGTTTTCTTAGGCACTGCATGTGAAAGCTATATCTTATGGAGAAAGCTGATCAAGTTTCACTAACATACAGGATAGTGTTGAGGACACAAGCTTGATAAATAAGGATTTCTCTTTGAACTGTGAGCTTTCTGTTCGGCCAATCTCTTTTTGTTAATCTGCTCACTGGTATTGATGTCTTACCTATCCTGATGATTTCTATTGTTCAGTGATTGCTACTGACTGAGAATCCCAGGTATGTGAAGCTGTCAACTGCCTAAAACTCTTCAAAGTCAATGAGGACTGCAGGGCAATCCCTAGCACCTGGCACCATAATCGCACAATCACAGGCAGCAGCAAATGGAGACTCTTCATCTGAGAGGGTTGTAACTGCAGCATCATCCTCAAAGAACAACTTTCTCATGAGCCCTTTCTTCACTCCTTGAATCGCAGGGGTTTTTAGCATCACTCTTTGAAACTCATGGGGCTTAGAATCACTCTCTGAGTCTCAGTGGGTTTAGCATCACTCTTTAAGTCACAGGGGGTTTAGCATCACTCTTTGAGTCTCAGGGGGTTTAGCATCAATCTTTGTCCCAGCTGGTTTAGCATCACTCTTTGAGTCTCAGAGGGTTTAGCATCACTCTTTGAGTCTCAGAGGGTTTAGCATCACTCTTTGAGTCTCAGGGGGTTTAGCATCAGAGCGCCAAGGAGTGGTAATGCAATAAGGGAATGTCACAAGTATAACACATTAAAACAGACCATACTAATTCAACTGTTGTGCAACACACACATATTATACATAAAAATGTCTAGGGAGTGTTGAGGAAAAATAATAGAATACTGCTATAAAAATAAATTGTGTTAATATTTAAATATTAGTAAATAAACAGACGGTATGTACATGGCACTCACGGAAAACATATAATATAGCCAAAATGAGTCACAAATAAACAGGAACTACTTTATAATATATAAATTCAAAATAAACACAATCTGTCCAATAGAACTCGTTCCAGATAAAGTTTTAAGAACATCTAAAGGAGCACCATTTTTGGTAAAGATAAATTTGAGTGGGGTAATATTATTAATATTACTGAAATATTAAATATTGATATTGTGTAAAATGATGGGTTGGGGGAGCAGAGTGGAATGCTTCACTGCGGAGGACACGAGTGAGGAGTATTGTCTGGATTTTGTCACCGGGTCACTCCAGTGTGTTGGGAAATGAACAGGCGGACAGACTGGCTGGCTCTGCGCAACTTGGTGGAATACTGATACATGATAGGGCAGATGTGGTTAGTGCCTTGTGGGAAAGCGTGTACAATTTGGAGGAGCAGATGGATCACCAGTCTGGTGAGATTGATGCAGTTGGGGGTGACGAGAGGTTCTGGCAGATGCTCAAGGCTCAGAGGAAAGGCAAGACGGACGTTTAATCAGAAAGCTACTGGCACCATTAGTATCGGAACTCTTCACTGGCTGCTGAAGATGGGGACAGAGCGCTTATGGGAATGCCCCGAGTGCTGTGATGTCGGTTCTTGAATCAAAAATCAAATCAATCATGGGTTGGGGGAAGAAGGGGTGTTACTGTTACTGTTATTTCCTGAAATCGTTTAATAATACAGTTACAGCGGTAAACAGATAGGTACAAACTCATCTACGTCTATAGCAATACATACACACACAAACAAACACGACAAGACTTGTGACTCACAAGCTTTGAGGCGAGTACTTAAAACACTTCAAATAAATTAAGATCTCCTTCAATGTACTTAAATTGATTACGGTATTCTTCACTTTTGATACTAATGATACGATCCTCATGCCCGGCAAGCAGCCTATAGTATTAATTTATGGTGTTCCCCTGTTACAAACATCAATTTCAGTGACAGTCTCTAAAGCCCTGCTGGCTGTTGACTAGAAGTGATGTGACAGGGATGACACTCTCGATAATGTAGTTTATGTTGACAAAAGTGACAAGGATTCGTGTCTCCTACACACTTCTGCTGGAGGTTCTCCTAGTATCCTTCACCTTCGGGCTATCTGTACGGACGACGGTTTTTGTTCTCGCGTCAACTCCGTGTCAATGTCTCATACCTGGCGGCTGGGAGATAATGTCCCTTCATTCCCTATAGGCCTATGGGTTCCGGGACCCCATTGTGGGGAAAACAAGAATAGACCCACTCACTGCCTAACCAGCAAGCATTTAGTAAAAGTCGACTAATTGGGAGCCTCCGTCGAAGTCGTACAACTACTTGAGAGACAAGAAACCAACAATCTGCATACAATTAGGTCAGATCTGTTAAACTGATGTGCACGCAACACTCAGGTTGTGGAACCAGACTAAAGTCCAGAGGTGGACAAATAACTAGAACTTTCTGCCGGAGTTTACAGCCAGTGAACGCAAAGAAGAAGAAAAAGAAGATGTCCCTTTGTTTCCATGTTTGTTACTCAAACACAGCCATAACTTTTGAGTGAGTGACGTCCAACACCACCAATACCGCACAACCAATGATAAACACCCGGTGATACAAAGTGCTACCATCCAGGTGAAAATCACCCGGACACAAGTCCCAGAAAGCCCGTTCAACCGTTAGGCTTTTTCTTCTCCAAATGTGAAAATAAATGGAAGCAGTTCATGGATGAAATTTAGAAAATTGTGTGGGGGGGGGGGGGGGAATGCTAGAACAATTGGTACGTTCTGGAAGCTCCTTAGGCAGATGAGTAGAAACGTAAAGTCAATGTGTGGGTCCTTTGTGTCTGATATCAGATATATCGTATAAGATAGTAAATTAAATTTTTTATCTCCAGAATTTCAGTTTTGGTTCCGGGCCTCATTGTGGGGATAAGAAGAAAAGACCCACTGGCTCCCCCAACAAACATGTCGACTAATTAGGGGCATCCTTCGATGTCCGAGTGAATATGCCTGTGAGGCAAGGAACAAACAGTCTGCACACAAATAAGTCAGATCTGTCAAACGGATGTTCACGCAGCATTCAGGTTTCGGAACAAAACTTAAGTCCGGAGTTGGACCAGTAACAGAGTTTTCCGCCGGCGTTTACAGCCGGTGTATGCGAAGAAGAAAAGGAGTTGAGTTAAGAATTGACATCACGGCACTCGGGGCATTCCCATATGCGCTCCGACCCCATCCTTAACAGCCAATACTAATGGTGCCAGTCGTAGTCTGATTGTATGTCCGTCTTGCCTTTCGTCTGAGCGTAGTGTACCTCTGGTCACACCCAGGTGCATCATTCTCTCCAGTCCATAATCTAGTTTCTCTTCTGACTTCGTTACTTGTTCCCAAAGGGCTCTGACCACATCTGCCATGTCATGTATCAATTCAGCACCCAGCAGTTTGTCTGCTTGTTCACTCCCTACCATGCCGGCATGGCCTGGAGAAAATATCCAAAGTATGCCCATCTCCAGTGAATTTGCAAGTGAAGCTTGCCACTCTGCTCGAAGCAAACCCATCTTCCCCTTTTTCAGCATGCTTTTATAGTCCGTTACAATTACGACATGTGTATGTATCTTGTTCTCTAGCCACCTGCAAGCTGCATTGGCCGCCTCCACATCCATGTCGTGGTGTCATATGCCAGGCTGCCCTGCACTAAAGATTTTCCACTGGGTTTCGCTACGAAACCCCAGGCACTTATCTTCCCTCTCAATACAGAACCATCTGTATAGATGATCAAATCATCAGGAGGAGAATTTTCGTGAATCAACTGTTGGACTTCCACCTCGGTAGCCCCCGCTGGTCATTCTCAAACTCCCCGCCTAATGTGATCACGGCCTTACATTGGTTAGACTTTTCCTCTGGTACTCTGACCCACTCTTCTCCTAGCCCAATGTTTGTCAGCATGCATACATGTCTTATTGTGTCTTCTGCTAAAGTCATCCATGATTTTTCCCTTTTCAGCCTCTGATGCTTACCTGCAGCTAAAGCTTAAAATAGAGGTTACTCTTTATCTGCAACTACTCTGAGGTAGGACTTTTCCTGCAGAACCTTTAGCCTATCTGCAATAGTCAGCAATGCAAGGATGTATCAATCAGGGTGTCTCTTGTACATCCCAGAATCACCCGAATAGCTTCATTCTGTATACGCTCCAGTTTCTATAGCTGACTATTTGAGACAGTGAGCAAGCCCAGTCCATAATCAATCACTGAGATGATTAAGTGCTGGTATAGTGTGAACAGCATTCTTTGCTCCATGTCCATTGCTGCCTTAATATTTAGTGCATTAAGACCTTTTTGGGCCATTGACACAATCACCTCAATGTGATCCTTGAATGACAAGCTTCTGTCAAAGGTGATTCCCAGGTACTTCAGTCTGCTGTCTTTCTTGATGTCCGCGCCATTTATTTCGAGGCTTGGAACATCCTTACGATCTTGTTATCCAAATAACACCACAGGACGGGAAGCCTCTTCTGGGTTGATTACAGCACTCATCTCTGTACACCAGTCGATCATCTTATCTACTGTCGCCTGTAACTCTTGAGCAATATGATTCCGATCTCTCCCCTGCCTTTATTCAAGAATATCATCTGCGAATGTCAATATACTACCAATGTCTACCAGAAAATTTCCCCGGAAGTAAAGGAGGCCCACTGTTATGCTTACTTAATCTCCGGTCAAGTTCAGATTGTTCTATAAAAATATAGTTCTATTATTGTTTTTATTATAATAACTATTACTAAGCACCAAAACCAGACAGGTATTTTAAGGGCTCCCCTCCCTTACCCCCTTTGAAAATGTGTAAGAGGGCTGAACACCTTTATGTGTCGACTCCCCTGTAAATATACCCAATGCTCCTCAAAGCGTAGAAAATGAGTTCCTTATTTTGTCATATTTTGCATTTGTTCTCGACTGGAGGATATATCATGAGCGCCAACATACATATCAAAGCACACAGTAAATTTAATTAAATAAACATTTAAAACGGACATATACGTTGGGAATAAGAACAGACCTACGAAAGGGATGCGTTTTGTCACCTCTGTTATTCTGACTACATACTGGATTATCAATGGATCAACAACTACCACCAGAAATGGAATGTGATTGACTGCAACATAACTGCTCCATTATCTGGACTACACTGATACATTTTTCTCCCATTCTCCTCGCGAAACCAGATACAAGATAAATGAAACAAACTTTGTGGAAGTTCACATTAATTATGTCTTAAAATGCATGGGAAAATATACAGAATATGAGAGTTTAAAAAAATAAAAAAAATTAGGGAAAAAAAAAAGCTTTTGCTGAAATCCCACTTTAGACGACAAAGTCATGTGTCTAATTGGGTAGCAATTTAGAGAAAAGTAAGAGGAGCGTATAAAGATATTGAAATACAAGAATACAAGGAAAGCTGTGGAATTTGAAGGAAATTAAAATTATTACACAACTTATAATATTCTGTAATAAAATAAAATCAATACTGTGATATGGAGCAGAAACAGTGAGTGACTGATCAATATTACCAATAATCTATAGACATTCGTGAACTCTTGTCTGCGCGGATCAGTGTGCAGTAAATAGTAAGACAGAATCACAAATGTATAGCTTCGGGGAAGAATTAAACGAATTCCAGTGAATCAAGAGGTGAGGAAAAGTCACTACCATTGCATAGGACACAAACTGAGGCAAAAATAGAAACTGCATTGCATTCAGATCCACAGGACCAAGAAACAAAAGAGGGCAATGCAAACATGAGAGATAGAGCGAGAGACAGGGCGGAGAATACGGAGTGATCTGAACCCTACTAGTGCAGATAAGGACAATTTGGAGCAAAAACATTGAGCGCCCGTACTCTAACCGAGTATTAAAGCCTACAGACGAAATAAATACAGAATCACGTCGTTATCCGCATAGGGCTGGTTTACACATGGCTGATGTAATTGTTCCAGGTGCCATAATAATAATTTCTTTGAAGGTTTTTTTTTAGTAGCCAGAAGCCATGAGTTGTTAACCCTTAGGCTCGGTATTGTGGATATCGCAACCCTTCGGCCTTGATTCCATGATAAATACCGTAAATCTGGGAGAAATGTGGCTTTTCTGCCTACCCCCGGGAGTGAACCCGGACCACAAGGAGTTCGTCACCGGTCACCGCGCAATCCGGTTTAGCCAACTACGCTAGCGAGCCGGGCTCTTTGAAGGTTAAACGAGATATATGGTATCTACTTTGTTGGTCTGGCGTTCAGATTGAGATTGTTCAATTTCGGGAACGTATTCGGGAACAGAGATGTGGTTTTTGAGACGAATGTTACGAATACCTTGGACGGCCAGAGTAACAAACAATGATTGCTTGAAAGAAGCTAATGAAAGTAGATCTCTATATACAACAATAAGAAAGGGACAAACACTGTCCTTCGGCCACATAATAAGAAGAGAGACATTGGAGCACATCGTGACAACTGGAAAGATCAGTGGAAAAGGGGGTAGAGGCAGACCAAGATGCTGGATGGACTGAAACGATGGCATAGAGGGATATCATCAAGAGAGTTATTCCCGGCAACCAGGGATCGTGATCTGTGGAGACGCATAAGCGCCTACGCCAGTTGACAGGGCACATGATGATGATGTTAATGGTATCAATTTAAATTGAGTGAATCAATCAATATTAAAGACAGAAAGAAAGAAAGAAAGAAAGAAAGAAAGAAAGAAAGAAAGAAAGAAAGAAAGAAAGAAAGAAAGAAAGAAAGAAAGAAAGAAAGAAAGAAAGAAAAGAAAGAAAGAAAGAAAGAAAGAAAGAAAGAAAGAAAGAAAGAAAGAAAGAAAGAAAGAAAGAAAGAAAGAAAGAAAGAAAAGAAAAGAAAGAAAAGAAAAGAAAAGAAAAAAAAAAGAAAGAAAGAAAGAAAAGAAAGAAAGAAAGAAAGAAAGAAAGAAAGAAACAATTGTCAGTACCATTGATTTGATGTATCTTGGATGTATAATTCTGTGATATATGGCTTCACAAAAAATCTCTAACGACACGCATGTGAACACTTACTATTTCATATTCCGTACACGCATTTTGCCTACTCATTGAGCTGAGGAGCACTGTTATTACAGTTTAACCCTTTAGCTCCACAGGTGATCACCATTTAAAAAAAAAAAGTAAAGATCCCTTTTCATGCCTTTCGGCGCATCGGGCATATGGGCAGAGCGTCCCATATTTTTACAGACCATCAGCACTCTGTGGGTAATGTGGTCAGCATTACGCCGGCTGTCTTTACTTTCCCAGGACAGCCCATCCTGGTACCCATTTTAGGCTGGGTCGACCTGCGATCACCATTTAACTATAATTTTATACAGTGATAGCGTTAGCCTGTTAGCATCTGAGAGTTATGAAAAATCCCACCTTACACTACTAATACACTCGAGAGGGTTAACCAACAAGTTTTATCCTCTTGAGTTTCTCTGGTTTCATGTTGACCTTGGTTGTTTACAAACTCTGCTGGTCTTATCCTTTGAGTTTTCGATTCACTTTGACAGAGACTTTGGTTTGAATTTGTGACATATTTTCCATTCTCTTCATTGGCCTATAAAGTCACAGTTAATATTTTACTTCGCACTTTAAAGCAAGAAAAATGCGGATGTGGCCACCCAAAGGCCCAAACAACGCAGCTCTGTTATAAACAGGTACAGCTCAATAACGTTAACAAAAATCGATCTCGGGAAAAAGAAAATCCTGCCATATATAATTGGTTCCAGAAAAGGAAAAAAACATTATAGTTATTAAGGCTGAAAGAACGATACTAGCATCAGCCAACGAGATCAATTGGATCAATAGAACGCAAATGGGTTAGCAAATTAGCCATCCCCCGTGCATCGTGGAAAATATCAAGCCTGTTAGCACAAAGACAAAACAGCCAATTCTGTACAGCTAAAGGGTGGGGGATGGAGGAGTGTGCGGAAGAAAGTAAAAAGTAGCTCCTTTAAGTTGCCATCTGTGGAAACATTA
This sequence comes from Candidula unifasciata, assembly GCA_905116865.2. Lineage (NCBI taxonomy): Eukaryota > Metazoa > Mollusca > Gastropoda > Stylommatophora > Geomitridae > Candidula > Candidula unifasciata. The sequence continues at coordinate 606,689 of CAJHNH020001780.1, read as the reverse complement.
CCACTATGAACATTTTCTGATAATATTGCATGTGTGGGGGTTGGTGGGGGTGGGGGAGGGATCAGAGGTCATCGTCTCTATCTTACACAATTAGTCTTTGATTTGGTCTGTGTTTTTGTGTCTATTAACCCAAGTGGCCAATCCACAAAGATGTTTATTAATTTGCCCTGCTCTTTTCTCATTAGGTTCGCCAATTGTAGCCGACTCATCATCATTATCATCATGTAGCAGGTCCTTTGCAGAACGTCGCTCTCATCACAGTCTGCCTGAAAGAAACTCGGTCTCTCGCCAGCTCTCCCGCCTCATGTACTTTTATACTCAAAGAGTCACTTATATCCTGTGCCAATCTCCGTGTCGGTCGGCTCCTGCCCCTCCTTACTGGTACCATGCCTTCTGCTATAATTTTTTCCAGTCCGTCGTGGCGCTTGATATGACCAAAATATTTAAGCTTACGAGACAAGATAGTATTTATTAGCCAATCCTCCTTGATGTTCAGATCTGTCAAGATGTCAGTATTTCTCCTCTTTTTTGTCTAAGATATTCTGAGAATCATTCTTAGGCATTTTGTGCGGCTGTGTGTGATTTTACTAAGCAATCAATGATCACATTTAGAAAATGTTTATTAATTATTCTTGTTTTTCTCCATCATGTCCGCCAGTTGTAGCAGACTATTCAAGTTTATTTCTTCTTATAATTATTTGTTTATGCTTTGCCTGACGTTGCAGAGCCAACTCTAGTTTGTCTGTGTTGCTATGTGTGATTTTACTAGGCAATTTTCAAAGTTCAACAGTTTACTACAGAAGATTAGAAGCTGGAGCAGGTCGTGTAGAAACTCTACGGAGGAGCGAGCACAACACGAGCCTTCCGTCTTTACGTTCAACTTTAACTGTCATTTATTTGCTGATACTAGGTCATGTTCTTACACCGCTATGACCAACACTTCATTTGACTTCTGTTGAAGAGTCTCCCATTATGTTTATTATGGTCGATTGAACTTTATGTTTAGACTTCTCCAAGCTCCTATCTGATTGTTTACCAAACTGAAAAGAGGGAGTGGGGGGGGGGGGGGGGGGGGGGGGGGTGGTCTCGAGGCATGGTGTTCCCCTCGAGTTGTAGAGTTCCCAGGTTCAAGCCCTCGTGAGGGCTGGGATTTTTTCACGTGGACTTCTAGTAATTTTCCTGGTCTCTGGGTAGTAGGACTGGACGCCCGTGTGTATTGTTGCGCATGTAAAAAAAAAAACTTTTTGGCAGTTGTAAATCGAAAAGAGTAGGCTAACAGCGCTGTCCTGGAAAAATGTGGAATTAAAAATCTATCTAAAGTATTTAAGGATCGTCGCCGGTGCAACAGATTTCGTGCACTGCGCTGAGATTTTTCAGACTCAGGCTGAGGTAGAAGAAAAAGTGAGCACTTATGGGTTACGCCCGTGTGCCATGATGTTGGTGCGTTGAATAAACATAAACATACACATTACCACCATGAGATTAAAAAAAAAAAAAATCCACCTGGAAAGCAGACCAGTGTAGATCCTAGATTCAACCACCAAGAGAATTGCAATCGAGCACCCGTAACGGCCACACATAACTGGTGTAATCTACACTCCTGTGCGGGTAAGGATACACGATTATAGTGATGTTACTGCTTGTGCCCTCCAAGATTGAAGTCCGCGGTATGAACAACTCAAAGATAAGAAATCTAGATGTACAAATCCGAGTATGCCCCATTTAACTGTAAGGTTATATTAGGGTTCCCTAACAGTTAGGAGTAACCTAAAATCTAGACAAGGCAGGGAATATACTTAATTATGGATTTGGAGATTGCAAGATACAAAGAAGCATGATCGCCCATGTCATCGGCAGGGCACATGATGATGTTGAAAAAAGTGCTGGGACAAACACAGTTTCCGGTTCCTGTAGTAATTGTTTACAAACAACAACTGGAGACAAAGTCTGTTGCTGCCAGAGTTGTCCGGGAGAAACGGGGTTCACTTAGAGGCGGCTGGCTCATCAACGATGAGTATATTTAACAAATATACAGGAGAAGGTTTTGTTGATGATGCCCAGTCGTATACGCGAGTGTTTAATTATTTCGACAAGAACAGGTGGGGGTTTTATATGATACTGATGTCAGCAAAATGAGTAAAATCATCATTCATCATCATCAATCTGTAGGTCCTTTAGTACAGAAGATCGCTCTTTTCTTGGCATGCCTGAAAGTATTTTTTCCTTTAGCCAATTCTCCAGACCTATGTGCTTTCATGTCCACTGCATTTTCAATATCTCCTATCAACATTTGCGGAGGCTGGCCTCTAACTCGTTTTCCTAAAACTGCACGCCCCCCCCCACCCCCCCAAAGGCTCTCCTTTAAATGGCGGTCGCTAGCTGGAAAGCCGACGGTCGCTTAGTCGGAGTGCGCTCCCTTGGCTGCATAGCAAATGCAGAGCGTAAAGAGGGAACGAAATATATGACATACTTACCTGTCATCATACGGTTGTGTAGGGTAGGGTGTGGGTTAGGGGTAGGGTTAGATGTGACAATTTTGATGCAGGAGTTCCAAATACTGGCTGACAATCTGATGCTTGTGGGAGTGGCGCCAATGGAATTCTCCTAAATATGACGGCAATAGCGCGCGGCTGGTGCCCAATTGATGGTGAATTGTCCGTTTGAGTAGCATCCACAGTCCTTCAATTGTTTGGGTGTGTATGTCACTGTGCGTGATTATTTGGAACTCCTGGGTCAAAATTTTCACATCTAACCCTAACCCTACCCCTAAACCTAACCCTAACCCTACCCCTAACCACGCAAACTTATCGGTCATTAAGGCATACAGATCTGCAGGAGTCACATCCGTGGCAACTAAGTCGTGCGTCGTAAGAACGTGGTTGCTAATGTGAGTTGGAGCTTGATGTCTAACTGCCATGTTGACCTTGTTTTTGATTCGTGACTTTTCCACTCCGTATTTGCAATGCAGCCAAGGGAGCGCACTCCGACTAAGCGACCGCCGGCCTTCCAGCTAGCGACCGTTATTTAAAAGAGATCCAAAAAAAAAATCACCGTTCTCTCCAGGCCATCATGCATGACGTTAAACATGGCCAAAATATTTAGACGCCGACCATACTCAGTTTTCCCTGGTATAGACACCTCACGTTCCAGTCTTTGTTTTAAGTTTTTGTCCAGACACAGAATCTTTCATGGCAGCACACTCAGTAGCATTCCTCCCGTTAGCTCCACTGCGTCTACTAGCTCTACCGTTGTTCTCTTTCCCCACTTCACCCCGCCTGACCCCGATGACTCCCCATCAGATCCTTTTGGCTTCCATTGAGAGTTTCTAGGAATGTATATATATATATATATATATATATATAAAATGTAGTAGTTTCCCTTTGCTTTCCAAATTGCTGAATGTCTTAGCCTTCATTAATCTTTTAGATTGCCAGGGTAAGTGAGTACCTTGCTCTTTGATGCTATTACTAGTAATAGCAGATAGCACAGCTGAGGTGTCTGCTTATCCAGCGGATACTCAGTCTCCGAGACTGTGTTAGCTGCACTGAGGTGCATTTCTATCCTCCACCGTGAGGATATGCAGTTGGGATTTCCCCCTTTCATTGAAACGTGAGGCCATGGTGGCATTTCACACACCTCTGAGTACTTTTGGAAGACAGTCGCAAAAGTGAAATCATAAATAATAGATATGTTGTTGTAGATGAGCTAGATAGAGTGGACAAAAGAACGAAGAGGAGAATGAAGGTCTTCTTTCTGTTCGTGATGTTCATTCTGTCTCTCTTGATTGTGTTCTTAAAAAGAAAATCAAAGCAATGTTTCCCCGTTGTAAATTACAACAAAGAAGACACAAGCTATAAAGTGCACAATTGTTTGCATGGTATATTTCACTGTATCTTCTCAGGTGCAGGTGATCGATCGCAAAGACCACTCTTTGTCTGTGGCTTGCCATCTTTTGAACTCCAGCCACAATGTAGGCAAAGAAAGTGCATTTTGAATTCTTCATAAGTTGTTCAGTGACAAAGTGCTAGGATTTCTTCAAACCATCACTAATCATTACCTCCATCCAGAACTATTTAAACAGAAAGACATAATAGTGAACCTGTGCTTGCTCTGGTAAAACAGGCAATTGCTTTTGAGAGTAGTTGAACTTTTACGTCATTTGTAAAGGATTCACTTGTTTGCATATTATTTCAAAAATATATATAACCTTCATCCACATTTTTATTGATTTTGTGGAGTATTAAGAAGGCAGTCATAGCTCCTATGGATCTGTTTGGATTACTAAAATAATAGTCTTAGCAAACTACTTTATTCATACCTATATTGAGCTACCAATGCCAAATATGGACATTGTCTAAAGCCCATATATGCTAAATCACCACCTGTGAGAAGGGGTGTCTGAGAAAAGCAGTGCAGCCTAACTATCAGAGATCGACTGATTAATGATACTATCAGACAGACTGTGGGAACAACAGCTTGTACTAGATTGATTGAGAAACAGTAGTTCGTGGTTTGTCTATCTCGTTAGAATGCAACAATATCAAATACCCTCACAGGTACTGCATCTTAGATCAGCTACAAAAAAAAGGCCACCTAAAAAGATGGATCACCAACATTAACTCTTTCAGTCCCAAGGGATTTAGTGGCCCAAGGGGTGGTGCTGAGAAAAGTGTAAACAGTGCATCTTGCATTCATTGGGCTTCTAGGAAGGAACCTTTGAATGTATGCTGCGTTCACTGGGGCTGAAAGAGTTAAAGACACTTTACGTCTTCACAGAATGACAATAACCAGTGCCAGCCAGTGTGCACTGGATTGCAAATTATTCCTTCCCAGGTTGCTTAGCAGCAGAAATGGTTTCTGATGATGATGATGACTAATCACGTCTTCTTCTTTTCTCATCCCACTGATACCAGATAGTAGCCCAGTGTCATGGTTTTCTTTATTTCTCTTGCGCTTCTGGGATGGCTTAGGTGATTGATTTGTTCATCCCTTTGCAGGTTTCAGCTACACCATTTATCCATCTAATTCTTGGTCTTCCTCTTGCCTTTGTCCTAACTGTTCTGCTGTAAAAGGTCTCACATGCAGTTTGGCCTGGCTGCATTCTCACCAGATGGCCAACCCATTTCATTCTTTATCTCTCATTATAATTTGGACATTATTCCAACTATCTCTCTAATGCTGGTATTCGTAACCCTGTCTCCTCTTCTGTTTTTAGTGACCTTGCAGAGACAGGTCATTTCACATGTAGTTATTTTCTGTTCTGTTTACCCTATTCATTGACTAATAACTTTGTTGATTTAATCCATGTTTTTGTCTCAGAGATGGGTTCATTGACACAGAAGAGTTTCATGACTTACTGAAAAACCTCTTGATAAGTGATGTGGATCACCAGCAGCAGCAGCAGCCTGTGACACATGGAGATGCAGAATTGTTATTCTCTGCTTTAGATCTTGATAGTGTGAGTCTACCTTCAGTAAGCTGATTTAATATTACATTGAACATTTCATTGTTCAGCTTAATCTTGTATAAGTATCTGTTATATTTGGCTTGAATATGTTTTAAATAATTTAAGCTAGCAAACACAGAAGTTCTGGAGAGACTAGGATTGATCTGAGCTGTTGTTGAAAAAAAGACAAGTGAAATATTGTAACCACAATAAAAGACATAATGCTCTTATAAAAACTGTACTGGAGGCAAAAGTTGAAGGCAAGTGAACAAGAAGTAGACAGAGATACTTTTTCTTCTGTAGTTACCCTTAAAAAGGCAGTTGGAATGATGTTGCATTTACAGCTAGGCTGCGATATCTGCACTTTTTTGGCCCAGCACATACAATCGTAGCAATTACTCAGTTAGTCATCTTTTACTAGATGCTTGTAAAGGGGCAATAAGTTTATCCTCTAACCCCCCCCCCCCCCCCTTCTTCCAAAGGCCCTGGAACATACACAGGGATGCGAGAATAACAACAGAAGATTAACTCTTTCAGTCCCAGCATTAGAGGCCCAAGGGATAGTAGAGAGAAACATAAAATCGGCGCGTGTTGCTTCACTGGGTTTCTAAATAGGAACCTAAGAACCTATGATGCATTCCTTGTTGGGGCTGAAAAAGCTCATGTATAGCCACAACAGAGAGTGTAGAACTGTTACACATAACAATAAGTGTTGGAAATCCACTGCAGCCACAATTGTGAAGATGGCAACTGGTTAAAAAAGTAAAACTATTATACTGCAACATCGGGGAGCTGCGTTAGAGTAGTGGCTAGACACATGCCTGCTGACCTGAAGGTCTAGGGTTCAAATTCATATCACAATTGATGTTTTTGAAAACTGACCTTAGTTACCAGGTCATCCCAGACTAAAGTGGGTATTAAGTACTCTCCTGCGAAGTAAAGGTGGCCAGAGATATTGAACATATCACCCATGAAGTGCCAACTGGTATATAACATATAGGTCTATCATTATACGCCTGCTGCAGCAAAGGCCAGAAATGGGTCACTTACTTAATTTGCTTCCTGTGACTTTACATGTTGCCATAGAAAAAAAACAGCAGCTAGATGCTCGCCTGCGCATAGGGAGGTCATGGGTTTGCTCCCTGGCTGAGCCAGACTTATTATTTTAAAAATGACTTTGGCTCCCAGGTTGACCCAGCCGTGAGTGGGTACCAGGTGCAGTCCTGGGAGGTAAAGGTGGCCAGCATGATACTGACCACATCACCCATCTTGTGCTGTTGGTCTATAAAATATAGGTCTAGCCCTATATACCCAATACTCGTGAAAGGCATGCAAAAGGGTCATTTCTTTTCTACTTTTACATAGAAAAAAAAAAGAAAGCATTTTTCACAAATTATACTTTTATTTATTTTGTAGATTTAATGCTGTATTGTTTCTGCATTGTTATAGTCAGTCTCTTTAATTCCTTACAATTTCAAATTTTGTGGTATTTCAGTTTCTTTATTGTTGTTTTAATTTTTGTGTCTGACATGTATTTTGTACAAAACTTTTATTTATAAATAATCAATATTCTGTGCAAACATTCTCTGCTGCCCTTGCCTTAGGGTCTACCATATTACATTAAGTCCTTAGAACAGCATATATGATGGTGTTACTTGTTTTTTTATATGTTTTTCATGTAGCAATAGCAAAAGCATTCAACCCACTAAAGTCAGGTCATAAAATCGGCTCTCCTGTCAACCATGGCCAGTAGACAACAGTAGACGGCCGGTTAGTCGGAGTTCTGTCCCTTGGCTACAGTGCAATTATGGAGTGGAAAAGGAGGGAACGAAACAATTGACACAATTACTGTGTGTTGGCGATAGACAGCATGCACTGCCCTGCTATAATCATACGGTTACGGTTAGGGTGTGGGTTAGGGTTACGGTTAGTGTCGCCGCATCTCGTCTTCACACAAACTCATAGTAGCAACCCAAACCCTAACCCTAAACCTAACCCAAACCCTAATCCAAACCCTAACCGTATGATGACAGTAGGGCACTGCACGCTGTCTATCGCCAACACACAGTAATTATTTCACTTGTTTCGTTCCCTCTAGTCCACTCTGTAACACGCGTCGCAACCGTCAGAATCTTAGTTCGTGCAACATCTAGAAGATGTGGAGGGAATCAACGTGGGAGGATGTAACATCCACAGTATAAGATGTGCAGATGATTCAGTGTTATCAGACAATGAAAAGTATATGCTGTATTTAATGGGTGCAGTAAAAGTTCACAGTGAGAAACTAGTAAGTAAAGTAAAGTAAAGATCCCTTTTCACGCCTTTCATCGGGCATATAGGCAGAGCGTCCCATATTTTTACAGACCATCAGCACTCTGTGGGTAATGTGGTCAGCATTACGCCGGCTGTCTTTACTTTCCCAGGACAGCCCATTCTGGTATCCATTTTAGGCTGGGTCGACCTGCGACGTCCCATACCACAATAAAAATTCACGCAGCCTGCAGTGGGTTTCGATTCTTAAGCAAGTCAGTGCTCTGTAGAACCTGTGCTGTCATTTGCATGTGAAACATGGACATGTGGCAGCAAATTAAAGTAAGTAAGTAAAAGTTAAGTAAAGATACCTTTTAACACCTTTAAGACGTATCGGGCATATGGAATGAGCACCCATTTTTTTTGCAGACCAACAGGCACTAAGTAGGTAATGTAGTCAGCATTATGCCGGGCGTCTTTACTTCCCCAGGACAGCCATCCTGGTACCAATTTTAGGCTGGGTCGACCTATGATGCCCCATACCGTGATAAAAATCTACGGCAAATTAAGGCAGTTTTTTCCAGTTGTAAATGTGAACAAAGAAGACATAAACAGTAGATTGCACAATTTATTGCCAGGCGTATTTCGCAGTATCTCGTCAATTACATACTACAGAAACAATTGATTAAAATAAAGCAAATAAATAAATAGTTCTAACTGAAGCACAAAATTGATTACATTTAAAAGTAACTATCTGTTTCACCAAGGCAAACGCAAGTTAAAAGTGGTATTTAACATTGAAATTTCTTTCTTCCTAAAGATGACCATAATTTTCATTTTCTTACAGTTTAACTCTAAGCTTAGTTCCTCACTGTGAATTATTACTGTATCCGCTAAAATAGACATGGTCGTCAGCTTGCGTATGTCTTGGTGAAACAAACAGTTACTTAGGAACATTACAACAAAACATTGACCTTATCCGTGATTCTGGTTATTTTGTGAGATCGTGAAACATAATAGCCTGTGGCATGGCACACGATGATGTTGAAGATACACAGATCCAGTATATGGGAAATGAACGATTTTATTACTTTCTTTACTACCCCCGTGGGCCTGTGATGCTAAACGCCCTGGGACTCAAAGAGTTAACAACCTCTGATATTTCACCTATCCATCACTTGCATGGGCTACCTCTAGTGATGCTTCCTTTGTATCATGGCTTTCTGTGGTGCACTTTCTTTTCGTAGTCTTGACACATTTTCAAATCATTTTGTCTATCTATTAGTTAAATTTGAAGTTCTAAATCTCTGGTAGACAAGTTAGGGTTAAATGACTGCCTTTTCATATTTCAGGATGGAAAGATCAGTTTAACAGAGTTCCAAGCAGCCTGGCAATACTGGTTTAGACAGGTAAGTAAAATTAAAGATTCCTTGTCACGCCTTTAGGTGCATCGGGCATATGGGAAGATCACCCATATTTGTACAGACTAAGCGGCAGTAGGTAGGTAATGTGGTCAGCATTACACTGGCCGTCTTTACTTTCCCAGGACATACATCCTGGTACCCATTTTAGGCTGGGTCGACCTGTGACGCCCCATACCTTGATAAAAATCCATGCAGCTATCAGTTGGTTTTGATTGTAGTACGTAGGAATTACGAGTCGGACTCGCAACATCTAAGCCCCGGAGGCTGTTTAGACATGAAAATGAATGAAAACTGGCATGATCTTTTGTTCACATCAGTATCTAGACTTTAGTGGTTGGACATATACAAAGTATTGCAGATAACAAAGAGAGATGAATGGGAGCAGACCAAGAAGACAGTGGAGAGATAATATCCAGACAGACCTGCAAACACTTGCTGTCACCAACTGGGAAGAGAAGGCTAATCCCAGTGATGGATTGAGTTGGTTGATATCTGCCCCAGTGAATCCAGGTTTTTGTATTGCTGAAGGATAAGATCTTCTAGGCACTGAGGATTGACCTCAATACTCCGGGTTATCACATTTAACTCAGTGTCTCTTTGCAGAATGACTAGCTGTTTAAAAAAATTTGTTTTAAAAAAAATAGCATCTATATCAGGGCTATTCAACTAGCGGCCCACAGTCCAAACTTGACTCACGGAGACCTAGCAAGAGACCTGCAAATAACTGCCTGTTGTACTGTATTAATGATCTTTCCATGCTTGGGCTGGGGACTCTGGCCCGTGGTGATCCCCATTTTCAACATCTTGGCCCCTGAGTAGACCTGGTTGAATAGCACTGATCTAGATGGAAACTTATCTCTGCCTGTTTCCGGGCACTACGCTGAAAATGTCCACTCATTTGTGTAGCAGCTACCATGGAAACCACATGGGAAAATGGAACTGATTTTTTTAAAAGTAATTCTTCTCTCAGAAACTGCTCCAGCCATTTATCTGATTTTCTAATGCTAAGTTGCATCAGATGGTGCATTAGTTAACGCTTTCATTCCCAAGGTGAAGACAGGGATGCTTCAAGCAGAGTGGCAAGTTTTACTTGGAAGGTCATGAGTAGGGAGCATACTTTGAATCTGTTCTTCAGGTTATGCCAGTGTAGTGTAGTGGGGAATGAACAGGCAGATATATTGGCTGGATCTGCACCATTGATACATGACAAGGCAGATGGGGTCAAGGCCCTTTGGGAACGAAGTCAGAAGAGAAACTAGATTATTATGGCCTGGAAATGATGCACCTGAGTGTGACCAGAGGGTCTGACCGGCTCACTACACTCAGAGGCAAGGCAAGACAGATATATAATCAGATTACAGCTGGCACCGTTTGTATTGAAACTTTTTGCTAGCTGCTGAAGATGGGGACAGAGTGCATATGGGAGTGTCCTGAGTACTGTGATGTCAGTTCTTGACTCAACTCAACTCAGCTCAGTCCCAAACAGCGCACCATGTCTACTGGACATTATCCGTGTGCACCAGTCAAAATGTCTTGTATATCTGTACATCTTAAGTTTAGTCAGGCAAACTGAATCAACCCAACAACACAAGTCCCCACAATGTGCTGCGTATTTAGACCCTGTGGATGAAGTATACACTTGCTTTTGCTGTCATCTTTATTGCTTCAGTCAGGCATCAGCTGTTATCTTCTGGGACTGAAACAGTTAAACATGTTAATGTTTTAACTCTGTTTTGAATAACATACGTAACATAACCCTTGACCCATTGTTGACGTGTAGGTGTATTGATGTAAGCACTAGCACATAAAACCTGCCATCTTTCTCTGTCTTCCGCTTGATGAATACATGTATGATAACTTAGTCCTGTCACTTTCTTGATGTTGTTATTCCAGATTCTTCTTTGCCCTCCTCTTCTTCGACTAACCCCCAATGTTCCTTGAAGTACAGTCTTTGCAGTCGAATCATGTATCATCACATGCCCAAACCAAGCTAGCTTGCCATGTTTTACCGCTGCCAGTTGTATTGAATGAATAGAATGATATCTACATTTCTATGAGGGTAATTACTTCTATTTTACCCATGAGCCAGTCCACAGAATATTTCTTTTATTTTCCAGTTCAACAGGGTTTATAAGGTATATTGCTGTAATGCAGAGGTCAACGCTCTCATCGGTGAAAATTCAGACGAAGCAGATGCAATAATCTATACAGACGGATCCGTTATACGCCAAAGAAGAAGCGCATAGGCATTTACAGCACGCTCAGCGGGCAGAACAGTCAAAGAAGCCAACGGCGCCTTCTCCATGACAACCAGCAGCTTGACGATGGAGGTGATGGCAGTGACGCAAGCACTTGCCTGGCTTGAAACACAAAAATACACCCGCGTGTGTATACTCAGTGATTCAATGAGTATGATCCGGAGGGTTCAGGCAGGTTCAGTGCGAAGACAATGGCTTGAATCATTACAGAAGTCCACCTTTATTTTTGTTCCGGGACACGCAGGCGTCGATGGAAATGAAAGAGCTGACAGGTTGGCTGGATCCGCTATCACTACCGATGATCAGCCTATGGATCATGCTGATATTATCAATGCCCTCAGAGAAATGGGAAGGATAGAGGACTTTGGTGGCAGTGAATCCATATTACTCGCCAGAATGGCAGTCTTGGGAATTAAGATCGGCACAGCAAAAAACGAGAGGCACACCAGACACGCCAGAAGACTTGTTAATCAACATAGAACTGGAACTATTAGCCATCGGACGTTGGGGTTCATACTGAGGGGAGGATCTGAGCACCTATAGACATGTCCGGAGTGCAATGAGGATAATCCAACTAACTAACTAACTAACTAACTAACTAACTAACTAACTAACTAACTAACTAATTGCTGTAATGGATGTGTGGCTAATTTTAATGATGCAAATATTTTGTTATTGCTTTATTTGCAGATTTTGAGTCCTGTGACCGCCTTGGTGATTGTTGATGTTCAGAATGACTTCATTTCGGGTAAGTGACAATAAATAAAGTGCACTTCTCTTTGTGTGTTTAACTCTTCTGTCCTAGGTAACGCACCATGTGTGTACAGCTATTATCCTAATGTTTACATAGATGCATGGTGTCTTCTTCTTCTTCTTTGCGGTCACCAGCTGTAAACTCTAGCGCAAAGTTCTGGTTGTTCATCCACTTCTGGACTGCAGTCCTGTTCCAAAACCTGAGTGTTGCGTGTGCATCCATTTTACAGATCTGACTCATTTGCATGCAGACTGCTGGTTCCTTGCCTCTCAGGCAGATGCACTCCGACTTCGAAGGAAGCTCCCAATTAGTCGACTCTTACGACATGCTTTTGGGTAGGCAGTGGGTCAATTCTTGTTTTCCCTATAATAGGGCCCTGGAACCCACACGGTGAAGAAGCATGGTGTGATTCGATATGGTTTAAATTTTGACTGAGCATACTACAGAAATATGGCCAGATCATGTAACACTGTAAATGCTGCCTGGTTGGAAGTGACAGGCCGATGATCTTTTATTGTGGGTACGAATGCATCTCTAACAATATTTTCTTGTACTGAAACAGTGAAATAAAAAAAATAAACAATTATTTCTACTTCTGAAACAATATATCCTATTTAATCCTTCTGCTTATTATTGGGATATTTGAGATCTTTTATTATTTTGTATTGTTTTTTTTTTTTTAATGCTCTTATTTTAACTTAATTTGTCAGAAAAACTTATATTATGACTAAAAGAATTGACCTCTAAAATGTTAACTCTTTCAGGCAGCTTGTCACTTTGCAACTGTTCTGCTGGTCAGGATGGATCTGTAGTTATCCCAATTATAAACAAATTATTGGACCAGAGCTTGTTTGATGTTATAGTCTACACTTATGACTGGCATCCGGAAGATCACATATCTTTTATAGATAATGTCTACAATAGAAAACTTCATCCTACATCTACGGTGAGATCTTTGTTTGTGAGTGTCTTATAGTGCATTCTTTGTGTATATGGCTTTCAGTCTTAGGAACTATCATCCCTGTATGGGTTCCGGAGCCCCTTTGTTGGGAAAACCAGAATAGATGCACTGCCCCCCAACAATCATGTTGTGAGAGTCAAAAAAATTAGGGTTAAGTTGAGTTGAGCTGAGTCAAGAATTGACACCACAGCACTCGGGGCATTCCCATGTGTATTCCGTCCTCATCTTCAGCAGCCAGGGCAGAGTTCCAGTGCTGATGGTACCTACCGGTCACAATCTGGTTATGTGTCTGTCTTGCCTTTCCTCTGAGTGTAGTGAGCCGGCCAGACCCTCTGGTTACATCCAGGTGCCTCATTCTTTCCAGGCCATAATAATCTTGTTTCTCTTCTGATTCCGTTGCTTGTTCCCAAAGGGCCTTGACCACATATGCCTTGTCATGTATCAATTTACCACCCAGTCATACAGATCCAGCCAATCTGTCTGCCTATTCATTACCCACTACGCGGGCATAGCCTGAAGAAAAGATCCAAAGTATGCTCACTACCCGTGACCTTTCCAGTAAAGCTTGCCACTCTGCGCGAAGCATCCCTGTCTTCACCTTTCTCATAATGCCTTCAGAGTCTGTTACAATTACTACTTGTGTATGCCTCTTGTTCTCTAGCCACTGGAGAGCTGCAGTTACCGCCTCCACCTCCATTCTCATGTTAGATGTTGCACTAAAGATTTTCCATTGGCTTTTGCTATGAACCCCCAGGCACTTCTCTTTCCTCTCAACACCGAACAATCTATATAGATAATCAGATCACTATCTTGGTTCCTTGCCTCGATGTACACTGACTTCAAAGGCTGCCCTCACTTAGTCAACTCCTATGACAAGCTTGTTGGGAAGGCAGTGGGTCTGTTATTGTTTTTCCCATAATGGTACCCCAAAACCCACACATGATCCTCCTGCTCTATGTCCTTCTCCTCTTTTCGTGCATGCCTTATATAGTAGGTCATCAAAAGGCAATCTGTCTAAGGTTGAAAACCATTTCTAGTAATGACGTACTGCAGAGCTATTCATCTGGCATCCATGAAGACCTAGAAAGGGGCCTGTGGATCGCTGCCAACTGTATTGTATTAGTGATCCTTTCTATGCCGGGGCCCACAACAGCCCCCATTTTCAAAATTTTCTCACCTGAGGAAACTTAACTTAATATCCCTGATCCACTAGTAGCATAATGGGAGTAAAAAAATAATATGTGTATAAGATTTACATTTGTAGATATAGGTCTCTTTCACACAAAAAATAGTAATAACTGATGTTTTTCTAGACTAAAATACTTCATTGCTGTAAGAAAAAAAAAAGGGATGGAGGGAATAAATTATTTAATATGCAGACCATTTCTGTTTCACTTCTTATTTGTGTTCACTTGCTGTGAACTCTGGTAGAAAGTTCTGCTTGTTCGTCCATTTCTAGAATTTAGTATTGTTCCGGAACTTAAATTTTGCATGTACATCCATTTTACAGGTCTGGCTTATTTGTTTGCAGACTGTTGGTTCCTCACCTCTCAGGCAGATACACTCTGACTTTGAACGAAACCCCCCCCCTGGATTAGTCGACTCTTCTGACATGCTTGTTAGGCAGGTCTGTTCATTTCCCTGGACACAGGGGCCCTGAAACCCAGGATATAGCTGTTTAAATCTGACAATATGTGAATCTTCTGGGTTCGTTGATAGCAGTTCTTAACTCATCTGGCTGAATGAAATATTTCCTGACATTTCAGGTGTTGAGGGAAAATGCCAGACTGTTTGATAGGGTTGTTTTCGATATTGATGGGGCTCCCAGAGAACAGATTTTATGGCCACGGCACTGCTTACAGGAAAGCTGGGGAGCTGAACTACATCCAGATCTTAGGGTATGTACATGTATGTGTGAAGCAGATCTGTGCTACATCCAGATCTTAGGGTATGTACATGTATGTGTGAAACAGATCTGTGCTACATCCAGATCTTAGGGTATGTACATGTATGTGTGAAACAGATCTGTGCTACATCCAGATCTTAGGGTATGTACATGTATGTGTGAAACAGATCTGTGCTACATCCAGATCTTAGGGTATGTACATGTATGTGTGAACAGATCTGTGCTACATCCAGATCTTAGGGTATGTACATGTATGTGTGAAACAGATCTGTGCTACATCCAGATCTTAGGGTATGTACATGTATGTGTGAAACAGATCTGTGCTACATCCAGATCTTAGGGTATGTACATGTATGTGTGAAACAGATCTGTGCTACATCCAGATCTTAGGGTATGTACATGTATGTGTGAAACAGATCTGTGCTACATCCAGATCTTAGGGTATGTACATGTATGT
Source organism: Candidula unifasciata (assembly GCA_905116865.2). Classification (NCBI taxonomy): domain Eukaryota; kingdom Metazoa; phylum Mollusca; class Gastropoda; order Stylommatophora; family Geomitridae; genus Candidula; species Candidula unifasciata. The sequence continues at coordinate 591,233 of CAJHNH020001780.1, read as the reverse complement.
GTGAAGCAGAGCTTTTTTAATGCTATTCATTTTATTAACATTTTTTTGGGTTCTTTTTAACATTTACCCTTTTGGGAATTGTATTCTGTTATTATGTAACCTGTAGTCCAGTGTGGGTGGGTTCTTTTTTTTGGTTTTAGTTATTTAATGCTTAAGAATTGGCATCATAGCACTCGGAGCATTCCCATAAGCATTCCATCCCCATCTTCAGCAGCAAGTGCAGAGTTCCACTTCCAGTGGTACTAAAAGCAGTCTGATTGTATCTTCCGTCTCATCTTTCCTTTATGCGCTGATCGTCGACCAGATTCCTTGTCACTTCTCATAGTACCATTCTCTTCAAAACATGATGATCCATCTGTGCTTCTGTACTAGCTCCTCATGCATCAGTTTACCACCAAGTTGTGCAGAACACACTGGCATAACCTGCAGAAAATATCCAAAGGACGCTAACTACCCGAGATCTTTGTTAAGTTAAGTTTTCATCTTACATCTTCATTGTCATTAACATGGAACGCTGAACTTACTGCTGAAGATGGGGACGGAGCGCTTATGGGCTGACTGACTGACTTTCTACCCCACTAGGACATCACACAAGCGATAAACACCCGATGACACAAAGTGCCACCATGCGGATGAGGATCTCAGTGGAGAGGTCCCAGAAACCGCGTTCAGACAATTGGCCATATTGATGGCCTGCCTATATTGCGGCCCCTGGCAAAAGCCAGAGTGGGGCTTCAAATAAGAAAAAATTACGTCCTGAAAAGGACGTAAGTAAGGAATAGTAGTAACTTATGGGGGTGTCCTGAGTGCTTTGATGGCAATTCCTAATTCATAATTCAATATAATTCAACATTAACATATTCTTCTTTGACCCATTTCCCACCAAAGTAACATATGCCCACGATCAACTCAAGTTTTTCTGTCTTTTGCTTTTTGTTTAGCTCACTCAATATCTTCCTCATTTCACCCACTTCTGCCTCTAAATATTTTCTGCATGTGTTTTTTGTTGTTGGCCTTCCTTTACTAATAATAGTCAGAACTTATAATAAACATTACAGGTAGATATGAAGTCTTTCCACCTTAAAAAGGGAACTAATTCTGATGTGGATAGCTACTCTGCCTTTTGGGACAACGAAAAACTTTACAAAACACAGTTGTCTTCCATACTTCAGGATCGACACGTCACGGATGTATACATCTGTGGACTAGCTTATGATGTCTGTGTTGGTAAGAACAAGTCAAATGTTGTGTCTGTGTTATAGTTGAGAAAAACCAGTTGCACTTCAGGCAATCTTAAAGGTACTCTTTCTTCTTCAGCAGATGTAAAAACATGTGTATTGCAACTGTTGAGTAGAACAGTGAATTTTTGTGTGTGTTCCAATTGAAATGAACTCTTTCTGTCCCGAAATACTGAGTTTAACTCTTTCAGTACCACATAGTTTCTTCTTCTTCACATTCATCAGCTGTACACTCCAACAGAATGTTCTGGTTATTAATCAGCCTTTGGACTTTAGTCCTGTTCAAGAGCCTGAATGTTGCATACACATCTGTTAAACATATCTGGCTCAGCCTGCTAGTTCCATACCTCTCAGGCAGATGCACTCTGGCTTCGAAGGAAGCTCCCAATTAGTCCACTCTTACGACATGCTTTTGGGTAGGCAGTGGGTCGATTCTCGTTTTCCCTATAATAGAGCCCTGGAAGAAACTCCCAATTAGTTTGAGGTTTGAACAAAAGGTCAATATCATGGCACATGGGTAGTAACCCAGAAGTGCTCCGTTCTTTCTTCTAACTCAAATCTGAGTCTGGAGAAGCTCAGCACAGTGCACAGGCTCTGTAGCGCCAGCGAAGATCGTGAAATACCTTGGGCAGATTTTAAACTCAAAATTGTTGGCTACTCTGTTCGATTTCTGACTGCCAAGGGATTTTTTTTACATGCGCAACAAAACACAGGGGCGTCCAGCTAGTTGAATCTTATGACACTCTTTTAAGTAATCATTGAGTCTATTCTTGTTTTCCCCACAGTGGGAGCCAGGAACTCACAGTCTTATTTTAACTTGTTCTATCTTAAAGAAGTTATTTTGAACAGATAATGAATTCATCTTCGTTTTTTAATGTCCATGGCACGTGGCATTGGTAGTCATGTCTCTGTAACTCATGTACTTTCAGTCATTTCTGACACAGATGATCTTCCAAGTCATGATGTCAAACTATCCAGCATCTCTTCTCCCAGTCTCCCTCTTCCTCTCCTCCAAAGTTCTCACTGTCATGATGTACCCCACTTTTCTTCTTCTCATGACATGACCAAAGAATGTAGATTGTCTCCTTCTGATGTGGGCAATCAGTTCTCTTCTTGAGTGAGTTTCTTTCTAGACATCTTCATTACTTTTATTTGTTTATTTATGTCCAGTGTATTCTCATCTAACCCAACAACTATCCATGATTCACTTTCTTATACCATGATAGGATTTATATAGCTCCTGAGAATTATCTTCCTCATAATAAATGCATCAGAAGGAGTTAACTAATATTCTCGGCACAGAACCAATACTAAACTTTATAGGTAAACAACAAATTAAATAGTTTGGCCATGTAATAAGACTGGCATCAGACACAGCTACGGCGGTAACAGAGCCAGAGGTCAACCACGCAGAGAATGGATTGCAGAAATATTAGAGACACTGAAAAGTACTTTATATGAAGCGAACACAAGGGCCCATTGCAGAGATCTCTTCCTGCCCTGGCGCCGCTAGGCATTCCAGAAGTAGAGAAAAGAAAAAAGAAGAAGACAATGTGAATGTGGGGTTAGGCTTTGACTAATTCATCATAAATGTAAAAGCAAAAGGTAGTCTTATTGCAGATACTGCCATTCGGGTGTGAGGTGGTATTCCTTTACATATTCTAGGCTGTGACATGGGGTGTTCACCTCCCTTCCTGATTGCCTTTCTTCTAAGAAAATTCACGAAACTGACTGGTATCCATTTTATAAGGCCTCTAATTAGTCCCCGTTTATGATATGCTTATTAATGGAGCATTGAGTATGTTTATTTCTGTTTTCCTGAAAACTCACATAGGGAAAATTATTAAAGACATAATAAGATAATAGAGATATAGCTCGAGTATTTAAAAACACAGTAATTCTTGTTCAAAGCGTCATTAATATTTCTGCAGGTCACACTGCAATTCATGCTGTGGAACATGGATTTCGAACAATCCTAATTGAAGATGCATCAAGAGGTGTCTCCCTTGATGGTATAGCAAAGATGAGAAATGAACTCATGGCAAAGGGAGTTTATTTTGCAGAATCTCACCAGGTACACTTGTCTGAATCTATTTTGCTGCTATTGGTGGTCACTGCAGCCTTCCGCTGGCTTGAGAGCCAGCTGCGAACACACAGCATAGTTGTAACTGACTCTCAGAGTCTGTTGAGAAAGGGGGAGACAGGTTTGCTCTGTGCAGAGTGGCAAGCATTATTTCAGAGGTCCTGGGAAATTAGCATTCTTTTCTCCAGGTCATGCTGGTGTGTTGGGATATGAACAGGCAGATAGTCTTCTGGTTCTGCAGTTCTGCACCACTTGGTGGTGAATTGATTCATGACAAGCTAAATGTTGTAAGGGTCCTGTGGAAGCAAGTGGACGATGTGGAAGCACAAATAGATCCATTGATAGTCTCCTGGTTCTGCACCACTTGGTGGTGAATTGATGCATGACAAGCTAAATGTTGTAAGGGTCTCTTGGAAGTGAGTGGACGGTGTGGAGGCACAAATAGATCCATTGATAGTCTCCTGGTTCTGCAATACTTGGTCACAAGCTAAATGTTGTAAGGCTAGCAATCAACACTCAAGGGACAGGCAAGACAAATGTCCAGTCAGACACTTATTGATGCCATTGAAATTGAAACTCTGCTATTGCTGCTGTTTCAGTGCTGAAATAGTGAACTAGTGTTGTGTTTTGTTATTCGTCTATCACGAGTGATGAAGACCACTTTCATCCAAAGTAGTAATAATCAGTGATTATGAGTAAAAAGGTGGCTGATTAGTCCAATATGAGCCTGGAAAGTTTTTGAACAGTGCCGACAACAGATGAAAGCCGCAGTAAGTGTGGGATTAGCAGTACGATTCTTTCTAGTCTGCCTGAGTTTCTCTGCCAGTGCAACCTCCACTGCCTGGCAGGCTGAGGGATGTACACCATCAGAATGGTCTTGTGCAGCAGCCTTCCATGTCGCTGTGTTGATGCCAAAAGAATTGAGAACAGTCTTGAGAATGTCGCTGTAGCACTTGAACTAGTGAACTAGTTCTGTTGGAGTAAATCATGTATAGCAAAGTCAAATAAAAAGTAAAGGACCTATTTTATGCATTGAGACTCATCTGGCAGATGGTATTATATAACAGTCGGCATTTAACTCTGTCGCTCCACCAATGCTAAAAAGGGTCATGTTCCATGCAACACCCCCTCCCCCCTTTTTCCATGTGTTTCTTAGTCTGCCTATCAGGTGATCTGGCTAACGCTCAACACTCATCGGAAGGATGAGACGGATATACAATCAGACAGTTACTGGTACAATCAGAATTGGAACTCTTCGCTTGCTGCTGAAAGATGGGGACTGAGCACTTATGGGAGTGTCCTGAGTGCTGTGATGTTGATTCTTAATTTAACATTCAACATTGTGGGGGGGGGGGGGGGATAGCCCCACTGCCCACAAACAATCATGTCGTCTCATAATTTTGACATTCAGAATCTTCATCATTTAACGAGTAGGTTGTTCATATTGCACACAAGAATAACTTAAGGTTCAACCAACCAGTTGACAGTTCTTTCGATCCTGGATCATTGATAGATTTTATGCGTACTGGCTTTTCCCTCAGCTAGTAAAAAACACAGCATTGGATGACTATTAGTTTTCTTTGTGGGGCAGTATAGATGGAGGAGTTAGCTCCAAGCTTTTGTTTATTTTTAAATCATCTAATACTTTGTTTTCACAGGTACCTAGCTTGGTCAAGGCTGAACTCCGCCCACTTTGCCTGGTTGTTCAGGCAGCTGTAAATTATAAATTAGCTAGGAAACTGGTTAATGACAAATTATTTAACTCATAATTCTGACAAAGTTTGCATTTTTCTTGCTGTACTTTTCGAATAGTCACTGTCATATAAATATACTTTTTTTTTAAATTGGTAATTTATTGATTTTTTTTTTTTTTTAATAACTAGGTAAAAATAGTCAGAAAATATAATCAGGGTAGAACTACATCTAGTCTTTTCACATTTACAAACACCCAACTAAGTCTTGCCATCTAGTCACATTGTTAGTTAATGTTATTACAGTGAAATTAGCTGAGATATTTTATTTGTATCTGGCTACTTATCTAATTGCTGATACTATTTATTACCTACAGATCACTCTCCACTATTTCCCTGTGTGGGTTCCTGGGCCCCATATTGTGTGCATGTGTGTGTGGAAAGGGGGGGGGTAGAGCTACTGCCTCCTAACAAGCGTGTCATAGGAGGCGACTAAATAGGGTGTTTCCTTCAAAATCATTCATACTCCGAAGAGGCTAGGCATTCACATGCAAATAGGCCAGATTTAACTAATGGCTGTCCATGCAAAACTCAGGTTCTGAAACAGGACTTCACAGAAGTAAATGAACAACCAGAACTTCCACCATGTGAACACAAAAGAAGAACAGGAGGCTCACAGTATTCTGACAGCCAGAAAGAGGTCACATATCACCCAAGTACACATGAAAGTACACATGGGGGCTGAGTGGTCTTGAGGTATGGTGTCTGCCTCAAGCCCCGGTAAAGGCTGGGATTTTTTTCACGTGGACTACTAGTAATATCTCCTGGTCTCTGGGTAATAAGATCAGATGCCCGTGTGTACTCTTGCGCATGAAAAGGATCCCTTGGCAGTTGGAAATCGAAAAGAGTAGCCTAACAGCGCTGCCCGGGCAAAATTTTGAGTTAAAAATATACCTAAAATATTTCATGATCCTCACTGGTGCAATGGAGTTCATGCACTGCGCTGCGATTCTTCAAACTCAGGTTTGAGTTAGAAGTAGAATGGAGCACTTATGGGTTACACCCGTGTGCCATGATGTTGATCCGTCGAATAAACATAAACATGGAAGTCAAGAGAAAACCACTACATTATCTTTCCATTAATAATTTACATTATTTCACTAGAATGTAGAAGTGTGGCTAGCTCAGGAAGGAGGAATGCTGGACTATAATCGGGAGGTCTAGTTTTTAATAGATCTAGATTTTAATCTACAGTAAGGGTGATGGAGGGCAGCCACTGTGGTGTAGCAGCTAGACACTTGCCTGCTGATCTGAAAGTCATGGTTCAGGGCATGTTGGAGCCTGACTTTTTTCAAAGATGATTTTGGCTCCAAGGTTGACCCAGCCTAAAATGGGTACCAGGTAAAGTCCTGGGAAGTAAAGGTGGCTGGTGTGATGTTTACTACATCCCCTATCAAGTGCTGATTGGTCTATAAAATTTAGGTCCAGCCCTATAAACCAAATACACCTTGAGGCATGAAAAAGTTTCCTTAAATTTTTTATTAAAATTTTTTTTTTTTTAAGTGATGGAGATTTGTGTGTGTGTGTGTCTGGGGCAGAAATAAAAATCATATTTTAGACAGTTTATGATGACTGCACTAGTCATGCAGCCCTGAATCCTTAAGCTTAGGCCCCCATCCCCCCTCCTCCTTTCCCCATTTCCCATCCTAAACAGTCTTAACAAGTTTTAAATAAAAGCAGTGAAGACTAAATTACAGTTTAATAAAAATGTTTTTTGTTACTGCGAGAATTTTCTTTTAAAATCTTGTAATGCACAAATGTCCCAACTTTTTGTCAAGAATAGATGTTGTTTCTTCTTCAGATTTTCTACATGGGAGAGTAGAAGGCAAGACATTTTACAGTTTTTTTTTCATTATTTATTTAAACCATGAAAGTAATATTTGTTTTGTTGTAACTTTGAACATCATTTAACAGGGATTTTGTTTTATTTTTTATACACACTATAATCACAATTATCAGGTACCAAGTTTTGTTTATGTTTAGAATGTTGATATGTTGACATAGCTGAGTTTGTTCTGACCAAGGCTCCAGTTAATTTACAAATGACCCTAGAAAAAGCTGCGTCATTACAGTTTAACAGAAAGGAGTATTAGTAAGGGGAAGTTAATCTGATTATTTCACTGTAAGTAGATACAGTTGATGCAGTTTCTTTTCAGTGGAAGAAGCTCTAAGGTCATGGTAGCAATCCTTTCTCAATTCCATTTTTTGCCCTCCGGGTTTGTTGCCTGAAGGTTTGTCACACTGATATGAAAAATCTCAGTCACAATGGCAAGCCAGCAGGACTGATCTTAGATGCCCTGACTATCCAAAGAAATTATTATCAGAGCACTTATAATGTCTACACAAGCCTGTTGTAACTCGCAGTTCTGTGCTGAAAAGGACTGATAACCACATTATTTTTCAGGTAAGTAGGTAAGTTTTACCCCACCTGGACATCAGACAAGTGATAAACACTGGGTGACACAAAGTGCCACCATACGGATGAGGATCATCCGTGGAGAGGTCCCGAAAATTCCGTTCAGCCGTTGGACCATATTTATGGCAAGGCTATATTTAGGGCTCCCAGCACAAGCCCAGTTGGGGCTTCAAAATAACAAAAAATTGCATCCCACAAGGGGAGGACTTCAACAACTAAATACTCATTATTAATCAGATTAATCACATTTATAATTTATTAATCAGTACTCAGTAAAAATGGGAAAGAAATGGATAATTTTGGATTGGAATGGATTTTTGATTTTTAAGAATGAATATTCTAGGAACTGGGCAAATCCATAGATAACATTGGAGACATAAGTAACATGAAAAATGTTAGTACATGGACACCAAAGGTTTGATCATGTTACCTCTAAGTAGCAGATATAAATTGTATGAAGTCATACAGCACACCCATTCAGAACATAATTCTGAAGACCCAGTCAACCTCTTCACGTGAGTGAGTGATGTTTAATCCCACTGGGACTGCTCAATGAGCCATTAACTTCCAGTGATGCAAACAGCCACTATTCAGATGAGAATCCCCCATGTGCAAGTCCCAGAAACCCTGTTAAACCTAAGTTTATATTAGGATTTCTACAACAGTTATGTTGAATTAAGAATCGACATCACAGCACTCTGGACACTCCCATAAGTTGTTAGTCCCTATCTTCAGCAGCAAGGAAAGAGTTCTCATTCTGATGGTGCCAGCAACTGTCTGATTGTATATCTGTCTCATCCTTCCCCTGAATGTTGAACGTCGGCCAGATGACAACTGTTATGATGTAACCCAAAGTTCAACCTGGGTAGGGTATCCTCAGACTAAAGAAACAGGTCATTATATATGGAGACTGTAAACTGGACACAATGGACTCCGCAGCCAGATGTACAGTAAATTTATGATTGCGGATTCAGAACTTTGCCTATGTAGACAGGTACCCAAAATATTGAGCATCTGCTGCAGGCACGCTCCTTACATGCAGTAGAAAGATTCCACATCTGGCTAGTTTGCATTATTTTGGAAACAAGACTGTATGGATCAGAGGAGGACATGCATCACAACAGAGCCTTCTTAGAAGCCTGTGGTGTTTGGCAAGGAGAATGAAAGAAAAAGATATTACAGACAAGTCATAATAGTTGGAGCTTAACTGCTGATACAGAATGAAGGACGTATGAAAGTTTCGTTTTATTTTTTATGTGATAATCTTGGGCATTATAATTTTTTAACACAATATTTTTACTGTGATACATTTAATTCCATGTTTTTTTTTAAATGTTTGCAAAGGCTGTTTAATGTCACAGAAATAAATAAGATATGAAATATTTGTAGATATTAATTTATTTTTCTTTTAATGCACTGCTTATTGTTATGATCTCAGGTGCGTTAAAGATGATGTAATGAATCCTATTTTTCTTTAAAGAGCATGGTCCCAAAGTAAAAATTTTTTTAAAATTAGTAAATAGAACATGATGATGAGTTTTGTCAACATTAATTACTAGTACCACCGTCTGTGAAAACGCACAAACCAAAGAAACAGCAAAAGTTGAAGTTAACAGTTAAAATCAAAAAGATCAACTTTATTGCACCAGATTTTACCCCATATGGCTCAGTCTCTCTCTCTCTCTCTCTCTGCAAACCAGCTAGCCACTTGTCACGAGTGTCACACAAAGCACAAATGCTGTGGCTCCTGCTGGATCCCGCAGATCTCCCTACAAATTGTACTCGTGAGTCAAGCCAGGCATCCATGAAACAAACCAATAACCTTCACTGCATGAGGCACACAGCTTGACCTATTCACCCCAGAGACTCCCCAACACAGCAAAACGTAAATGTGGTCAGTGTTCCTCTTTTGAGTATTGTATCTACTCATGTATATAAAAATAATTTGATATTAAATCTATGCTTAGAATAGCAGCTAGATGCTCATCTGCGGATCAGTCCTGGGAAGTAAAGTCGGCCTGCGTGATGCTGACCACATCACCCATCTTGTGCCATTTGTCTATAACTTTTGATAGTTGATCTTGTATCACCTGTAGATCTGAATATCTCAGTTCCCTTCTTTACCCAGGTATTCTCAACATTCTTCTCAAAAACACATCTCCACAAACTTCAGGTAAATATGGTATCTGGGCAGGTTTACTGATTTAGTCAAGGCATTTTTTTGCTTCTGACAGTAGTTTGCCTTTGCATTTTCCTCCGTATATAGACTGAAAGGATTCAGTTCTGTCACCCAGCTACTGAGTTGAGTGCCTGGTGTGACACTGTGAGCTGAGAATTTCATTTGGAATGTTTTTTTGACTGTACCCAAAGTGGTTCATGTTGTGAACAGCAGATTCAGAAGATTGATGTGTGGTCTGTTGCCAGAGAACTGATGGTGACTTATACAGTTATTGTTGTGTGCACCTACTTATTTTACCATCAGCATTTATAGTGTTGAATTGTTTGTGTTGGTACTATTACCATTTACATCTCCACATCCTGTAGTTTCTTCACTGTTGTCCAACCTTCAAATCCGTAGCCCCTGTATGGGTTCTGGAGGTTCCTATTTTGAGAGTAAACAGTATAGACGAACTGGCCCTTAACTCTTTCAATCCCACACAGTTATTACTTTTAACTCCTCCTATTCCAAGAAGCCGGACTTAAAACCAGTAAATTTTTAAGCCCAAATGTGTTGAGCAAAGACATTTGGGGGCAGAAGTAGTTAAACTAATAATTTCGATACGAAGGGTTTTAATGGAAACCGTCTGTACTTGAAGTAAGCAAGGATATCAGATTATTTTTGGAATGACTGAGGAACGTATGGGAGTTGTTTGGTACTGAAAGAGTTAATAGGCATGCAGCAAAATTTGTCTAATCAAGGATTTGCTGAAATCCAATGATGTTGAGCCACAAAGGCACTTTTATTACAGCCTTGGTTTCCGGTCAAAATGGACGCCAGGCCCGGTTACTGTTTTGCGTCAAAGCAAATTTTTTTGCTTCTGCCAGACGTTGGCCGTTGCATTTTTGATCAATTTGTAGACTGAAAGGATACATTTTCATCGCACCAGCTACTGAGATGAGTGCATGGTGCAACCCTGTGAGCTGCGGATTTCATTTGGAATGTTTTTCGACTGTGACCAACATGGTGTTGTGAACTGTAGATTCAGAAAATGGCACGTGGCCTGTCACCACAATATTGGTGGTGCCCTTATGTGATTAATATTGATCGCGTGCGCAACTGCTGATCTGTTGGCAACTTCTGCTACCGTCGATGATGAACTGCATTTCTAATGTCAAACTGTTTGTGTTAGCACTTCTGATGGCTACTGTATGCTTTTAATGCGTGTGTATGCTAGTGCATATGCTGAGACAGCAGTCTGTCAATCTTTCCACAAGGGACGGCGACGAATATTCTGTGTGTTTTTCGTTGGCACAGGAGCGGAGCAACTATGTGGTGACTCATTTGCTATGAAGCTGAAAATAAGATTACCAAGATTATCACAGCCTTGCTGTAAACCACAATGTGCCAGCTGCCATATTAAGGGCAATTGCAAACAGACTAGGCTATTCTTGTTTGAAAATAATTTAATTCTGTGTTTTTGCTTTCTATGTATGTTACAGGGAATAGAAGAAGAGTAAAGATTAGCTTTACAGAAAAAAAGATCACAAAAATAAAGCAGACATTTTGGTTATAACCCTTCTTAAAATTTGCGAAATACAGCTGGTCTTGAGGATATGTAATCAGATCTGCTGGCCTTTCTAAAACCATACTAGAGTGTTTGGTACCAGGGAAGAGAAGATGAGGCAGGCCAAGAAAGACTGAATTAGACTGGTACGAACAAACAATGGTATGGCATTACAGAGAGGCAGATTTGTACTTAAGTATTTCTGTATGTGTATTTGATTTCCAATATGTTATTATCACTTCTGTTACTGTTTATGGCATTCCTTTTTGTTATGTATATTAAAATTTTTGCGTGTAGAGAATTTGTTCATTTTGCAAACTCAGTGGCATTAAAGTGACTGTACATATCTTGTTTGATTATATATTAGGATTTCTTGTGTTAGTCATATTGAAAAACATTATAATTTAGAAATATTAGAATCAATAGTCATATTGAAAAACTTATTATAATTTAGAAATATTAGAATCAATAGTCATATTGAAAAACATTATAATTTAGAAATATTAGAATCAATAGTCATATTGAAAAACATTATAATTTAGAAATATTAGAATCAATAGTCATATTGAAGAACTTATCCTAATTTAGAAATATTAGTAGCAATAGCCCTTCTGAAGAACATGTTATAATTTATAATTGTTAAAAGGAGTTCAACATTGCCACTGTGAGGCATAAGAAGTTAAAACTAGCAATCTGAGACAATAAGGAATGATATAACATTCTTCTGTGACAGAAGTCAGCTCGCAAATTATATTTGTCATCTTGTGGGGCTCCACTTAGAGGGAAAACAAGACCCACTGCATCCCCAGAAGGCTGTTTTTAGTCATGGCACGATTTTGCTTCTGATGGTAGTTGTCTGATGAATGTAACTCCATATGTAGGTAGACTGAAACATGCAGTTCTCTAACCGAGCTACTGAGTTGAGTGCATGGCATGACCCTGCCAGCTGCAGATTTCATTTGGATCATTTGGAATGCTTTTCAGGTGCCCACGGTGTTTGTATTGTGAGCTGTAGATTCAGAAAATGGTGAGTGGCTTGTTGCCAAAAAACTGGTGGTGCCTTATATGATTAATTGCATGTGCAACTACTGATCTGTTGTAACTGCTGCTTCTATTGATGATGAGCTGCATTTCTAGTGTGGGACTGTTTGTGTTGGCACTTCTGGAGGCCTTCTTATGCATTTATTGTGTGTGTGTATGCTATTGGATTTGTTGAGACCACAGTCAGTCAAGTTTTCCAACAAGACTGATGGATATTCTGGGTGGTTTTCATTGGCATAGGGACGGAGCAACTATGGGTTGACTTGTTTGCTATGTTGTTGAAACTGTGATTACCTCATTGCCTGACAAGTTTGTGACATTTTCAGTTTTTTAAGTTGTTTGTGATATGGGAGGGGAGGGTGTTGTGTGTGTGCGTTCATTATCTCTTTCTTTCTCTCTAAATATATATATATATATATATATATATATATATATAGACGCTCACACCAACAGGTAAATATATATTAAATACAAACTAGACACCATGGACAGACTGATGGTACCCAAGGGAAAACTGCCACAGTGCTCTGTGATTAAACAAACATAGACACAAAACATTCCCTAAAGTTAAAGACAGAACAGAACACAGAGATACAGCAGTATAAGTTTTAATACATAAAAAAGCAAATATGGACTGAAAACAACATTGAGTTGACAGCTATCAAAATCTTAAAGGGATGTGTGCATGTGTGAGGTAATAAGAAAAACTTGAAAACATTCCATCCTGTTACATTTTTTCAAAAATATTTTAATCATCATGAGATAATATAAAACTCACCAAAATATGTTTTCTAGTACATGGAATTTCAGGAAAATTTGACTAAAAAACTTAACCATTTGGTATTAGCTTGACTGCAGTCACCCCCCATATTTTCATAATTTCTAGTACATGTCATGTTTTGTCATTTATTCATTAGTAGAACAGAAAATCTGACTACTCTGAGATGGAGAGAGGGAGACCGAGAGAGAAGATGATAGAAAGTTTGACATCAATGCATCGAAGATCATTTGTATCAGAATTGGTCAAAATTACACAAGACAGAAGGTTGTGGATAGACATGACTACCAACTCCATAAGGCAGGGACTATCAGAAGAATATAACCATTGAAAATAACTTTATATGCAGCACCGGCTGATCAGTCTCTGCACTCACGACCTAAAGTGATTAGAACTCTACACAAGTCTGATGCTTGCTGGGACACTTTGACCCACTCCTCTCCTTGCCCAAATGTATCAAGCCTGCACATGTCGTCTAATTGTGTCTTCAGCTTGCAACATCCAAGACCTTCCTCTTTTCAGTCTGTGAAATACTCAAGAGAAAGGCAAGACGGGTGTACAATCAGACAGTTCCTGATACCAACTGGAACTCTTCATTTGCTACTGAAGATAGGTACGAAGCGCTTATGGGGGTGTCCCAAGTGCTATGAGTCAACAAGTTCTCAAGTCAACATTTATTATTCATTAACTTTATCTAACAAATAACTGAATTAATTGTTACCTGTATGCTGAGGGGTGCATAAATAAAAGAATTGCCCGGGCAATGTATTAACAGTTCTATGATGAACAAGATGGGGTTATATTGGGCATATTCTGTGAAGGAATGAGCAGACTATCACCAAGCAAGCACTATAATTGGAAATAAAAAGATTTAGGAAATAAGGGTGTTCAAAAGAAACCCTAAAATGAACATTGATGAGAGAAGCCAAGGGTGATGGACTGAATCCCATTCATGATATCAACAGGATAGAACGGAGTGGAGAAACAGACTGTGAGCCCTATGTGACAAGGCATGCACCAAAAGAGGAGAACGACGTACAGCAAGAGGTAAAACAAAAACAAGATGGAAAGGTAACATCAAGATACTCTACAGCACTACAATGTGTCTATGTTCAATGCAGCCAGATGAGCACGTAACAGGACCTTATATCTCCCTCGACACCTGAAGCAGTAAAAGAGGTTTGCCCACTTGGAGAGAATGCCTTCTGATGCTGTACTATACAAGGCATGCACCAAAAGAGAAGGATGTACAGCAAGAGGTAGAACAAGAACAAGATGGGGAGTAAACTCAGAGAAACTCTCCAGCACTAAGATGTGTCTATGGTCAAAGCAGCCAGATAAGCACGTAACAGGACCTTATATCTCCCTCAACACCCGAAGTACTAACAGCACAACAGGACAATGATGATGTATGTATGCTGGACTAAATGTTAAAAAAAAAAAAGCAGTATAAATAATCAAAATGGCATTCTGAACAAGGCACCAATGAAAGATAAGATAAATAATTTTCAAAACATAAACATGCTAAAAGTAGAGTATCTGATATAGGCTAAAGAAGTAGAAATAGTTATACTCAAAATGTATTATCTACAATATCGTTCAGATCAACAGATAGCATTGTTAGTATGTCATGTCTAGATGTTACATTCAGGCTAAGATTGTATTTCTTGTGGTCGACCATGCTAGCGATGGACAGATGGGATATCTGAGGCCGTAAATAGCAGCATATACATAGCACATGCCAAGGTTTAGGTTTAAACAACAGATAAACATCATGGCAGAAGGGTAGTAATCCATAAGTGCTCCGCTCTACTTCTAACTCAAGCCTGAGTCCGAAGAATCTCAGAGCAGTGCACAAACTCTGAAGCACCGGCGAGGATCCTTAAATAATTCTGAGTATAGATTTTTAACTCCACATTTTGCCCAGCCTACTCTTTTAGATTTCCAACTGCCAAGGGATTTTTTTATGTGTGCAACAATAAACACGGGCATCCGATCTTACTATCCAGAGACCAGGAAAAATTACTAGAAATCCACGTAAAATAAATCTGTCTTCACCGGGGCCTGAACCCGGGACCTCCAGCACTCAAAGCTTATGCCATTCCCCGAGACCACTCAGCCCCAGCACATGCCAAGCCTTGCATCTGATGTCTTTTCAAAACCTGGAGCTGAAAGGTAGAAGAGGACTAGAGAAGAAGAAGAAGATTCTATTTCTTGTTCTGCCTTTAATCTCCATAAGCAGCCTAAGCCCCCAGCTCATACTAAGCCCTGTGTAATTAGATACTGACTGGCTGGATTCTGTGGCAACATTTGTCTTCAGAATGAGGCAGCCGGTCTAACTCAAATCATCATCAGTAGTCTGTTGCTCTTGACTCTTTCATCCAGAGAAGCTGCACAACCGACGCTGGGTCCGATTCCCCATACATGTCACTTTTCTGACTTGTCTATAGTGATTTGTAATTAGATACATAGTTAATGCTATAGGCTGCTTTTGCACCTGCGCAGTTTAGGAGGTGAGGATATGAACACATTAACTAAAAATTACATTTGGGGAGGGAGGGTTTTCTTCAAGCCAAATGGCTTTTCCAGTTAGCTTCAGTTATATAGGTCATGGGGACTTCTTCTTTACATCCGCTTTGGGTGTCGAGGGAGATGTTTGTTTGTTTTAGTATCCAGAAGCCATGAGTTCTTAACCCTTAGGCTCGGTATTATGGATATCGCAACCTTTCGGCCTTGATTCCATTGTAAATACCGTAAATCTGGGAAAAAATATGGCTTTTCTTCCTACCCCCGGGATTGAACCCGGACCACAAAGAGTTCGTCACCTGGTCTCCGCGCAATCCGGTTTAGCCAACCACGCTAGAGAGCCGTGCGTCGAGGGAGATATAAGGTCCTGTTACATGCTCTTCTAGCTGCTTTGAACATTGTAGTGCTGTATTCTGTGATGTTATCTTTCCATCTTGTTCTACCTCTTGCTCTAAGTCCTTCTCCTCTTTTGGTATAAACCTTGTATGGTATAGCATCAGAAAGCATTCTCTCCAAGTGGGCAAACCTCTTTTACCGCTTTGGGTGTCGAGAGATATAAGGTCCTGTTAAGTGCTCATCTGGCTGCTCTGACCATCGGTACATTGTAGTGCTGTAGAGTTTCTTGATGATATCTTTCCACCTGGTTCTTGTTCTACCTCTTGCTCTACGTCCTCCTCCTCTTTTGGTACATGCCTTGTATGGTACAGCATCAGAAGGCACTCTCTTCAACTGGGCAATTTAATGTGCTGTCTTTGTATGTAATTTAGGATTTGTTTCGTGCCGACTTTATCTCATATGACCTCATTCCTGATTCAATCTCTTCTGGTCACTCCTAGTCTTTCTCAGACACCTCATTTCCATGGCTACTAATTTCCTTTTATGTTTTGTTGTCAGTGACCATGTCTGGCACTGATAGCACTGCGTGGGAATAAGTATGCTTTGTATGAGATGTTTCTTTGTGCTCATTAGGATTGCCATTTGTTTAAGGTCATGGGGTCACCTGATACATATTTGTTTTTAAATAAATAAAAGAGTTACAATGTTTACAAACTCAAAGCAGATCTCTTAGAGTACAACATAAATATAATAACAAAAATATACACAATACAAAATAAACACATCAATAATAATCAACAAAAGAAGAGAATAATCAAATCAATAAGAAAGCCACAAAACCGGCACAAGATGATTACCATTTTATGGACAGACCAGAGCAAGTTATTATTCTACGCCTTAGAACAGGACACAATCAACTTTGCAGAAACATGTATACAAAATTTTTAATCAGCGTATCAGCCATGTACACATGTGGATTGGCACCTTAGACAACAGATCATATCCTCCAAGACTGTCTCAAATCCAACATATCAAGGCAAAACGTTTGGCCAAGAGAAACATCAGTGTAAGTCAAACTTTATGGGTCGCAGAGTGAATTAGAAAAACACAGTGAAGTTTATACTAGAGACAACATTTCAGATATAGATAATCTATTTCAAGAGTACAAAAGAAGAAGAACAACATCAATAATAATTCTACAGTAAGTATCAATAAACTTTCTCTTTTTAATTTTGTCGCTGTAAAGAGCAGAGACTCTCAACCGATTCAACATGTCCTCTGTAGACTTGTTCATGATTGAGGGAATTTTACAGCCAGTGGTATACCTTACATCCAGTGGTATACTTTACCGCCAGTGGTATATCTTACAGCCAGTGGTATACCTTACCGCCAGTGGTATACTTTACCGCCAGTGGTATATCTTACAGCCAGTGGTATACTTTACAGCCAGTGGTATACCTTACAGCCAGTGGTATACCTTACAGCCAGTGGTATACCTTACAGCCAGTGGTATACTTTACCGCCAGTGGTATACCTTACAGCCAGTGGTATACCTTACAGCCAGTGGTATATCTTACAGCCAGTGGTATACTTTACAGCCAGTGGTATACCTTACAGCCAGTGGTATACTTTACAGCCAGTGGTATATCTTACAGCCAGTGGTATATCTTACAGCCAAGGGTATACTTTACAGCCAAGGGTATACTTTACAGCCAGTGGTATACTTTACAGCCAGTGGTATACCTTACAGCCAGTGGTATTCCTTACAGCCAGTGGTATACTTTACAGCCAGTGGTATATCTTACAGCCAGTGGTATACCTTACAGCCAAGGGTATACCTTACAGCCAGTGGTATTCCTCACAGCCAGTAGTATACCTCCCTCACAGCCAGTGGTATACCTCACAGCCAGTGGTATACTTTTCAGCCAGTGGTATACCTTACAGCCAGTGGTATTCCTTACAGCCAGTGGTATACCTTACAGCCAGTGGTACACCTTACAGCCAGTGGTATACCTTACAGCCAGTGGTATTCCTTACAGCCAGTGGTATACCTTACAGCCAGTGGTATACCTTACAGCCAGTGGTATACCTTACAGCCAGTGGTATACATTACAGCTGGTACATCCAGTGGTATATCTTACCCAGTTATTCAGCCAGTGGTATACCTTACAGCCAGTGGTATACATTACAGCCAGTGGTATATCTTACAGCCAGTGGTATACCTTACAGCCAGGCTAATGATACTAGACTCTAAAGACCAATCAGCCTTCCGTGGTCATCATACTGCTGGTGATCTTTTCCTATAAGTCCATTATCTGCTGGTACCCATTTCAGGCTGGGTCAACCTGGCAGCAAGGTTAATTCTGTAATATGAAAATTAAACTAATATTCTGAGCTGAGTCAGTTGAATGAAAAACTACATGAAAAAAAAAAAAATCACAGACATACGCAAACCTTACAACATGACACTAGTGTGAGAAACCAAGCTTCTTTTTCATTTTGTACTGTTTGCTTTTTCAGTTACTCAATTTTCTGTTTCTGCTTTCTTAGTTGTGATTCTCTCACTTAAGCATTTATCTGTTACTGCTTTTCTTATATGCTTTCTCAGTTACTGCTTCCCTTGTACTGCGTTCTCAATTATTGCTTCCCTAGTACTGCTTTCTCAATTATTGCTTTCTCAATTATTGCTTCCCTAGTACTGCTTTCTCAATTATTGCTTCCCTAGTACTGCTTTCTCCGTTACTGCTTTCTCAGTTATTGCTTCCCTTGTACTGCTTTCTCAATTACTGCTTCCCTTGTGCTGCTTTCTCAATTATTGCTTCCCTTGTGTTTCTCAATTATTGCTTCCCTTGTGTTTCTCAATTATTGCTTCCCTTGTACTGCTTTCTCAGTGACTGCTTCCCTTGTACTGCTTTCTCAAATACTGCTTCCCTTGTACTGGTTTTTATTATTTTATCAATTATAATACTGCTTATTACTTTCTCAGTAACTGCTTTTTCAGTCACACTAATAAGGTTATTTTGACAAAGGCTTTCTCTTCCAGGCATCTTACGTCCTTCTTAGGACGTTATTTTTTGTTATTTGAAGCCCCACTCTGGCTTTTGCCAGGGGCCGCAATATAGGCAGGTCATCATTATGGCCAAATGTCTGAACGCGGTTTCTGGGACCTCTCCACGGTGATCCTCATCCGCATGGTGGCACTTTGTGTCATCGGGTGTTTATCGCTTGTGTGATGTCCTGGTGGGGTAAAAAGCCAAGCCAAGTCTTCCAGGCATACATGGGAGCAGATTTCATACATATTGAAACACAACTTAATGACTACAAATGGCAACCACTGAAGCTCTCTGGAATTAAATTTTGATACTACCAGGAAGTAAAATGAAACAAGACGGAGTCCAGACATTTGTAAACTACTGACCAGTGGATCTTTAAGTACCATTATCATCATCAATGTTTTGTTGTGACATTAATGAATGGAATTCAGTACAACACCTTTGGCCTCTCTCACTAGCATTATTGTTTGGGTTTCTTTAGGATTGCCTTGCTTATTCAATACCTTTGTTTCCCATTTTAGTGCCTGTTTGGTTGAACTGGAGTAGACCACAAGGGAAGACCAAAAAGATTGTGGATAGAAATTTAGAGGCAGACGTACAAATATCTAAAGTCACCAAGAAAAGGCCAATCACAAACACCTGCAGTCACCAAGAGAAGTACAATCACAGAGATGAAAGAGGCAAGTAGTGATATCTCAGCTATGAACTTCGAGGGCCTGTAATGCTACTAAAGAAGAAGATTCTTGAAGTCTTTACGAAGAAAAATAGAGGCATGTCTTGACTTCTGCGATATTACTGTTTGGTAACAAATTCTGACAAAAATATATCAGAAAATAATGTACAAAGCATAAAACACTAACAATGACAGGAGCTGCTTGTCAAATGGTAATTTTTTTTTTTTTTTTAGTATCCAGAAGCCATGAGTTGTTAACCCTCAGGCTCGGTATTATGGCCTTGATTCTATGATAAATACCGTAAATCTGGTAGAAATGTGGCTTTTCTGCCTACCCCAGGAGTGAACCCGGACCACAAGGAGTTCGTCATCCAGTCACCTCGCAATCCGGTTTTAGCCAGCTACGCTAGCGAGCCGGGCTGTCAAATGGTTAAGAATGCTCTCATTCAGAAAAGTTCAAAGTGATCAATGTTTGCCTGTTCAAAGCAGGTAGTGCATCACAGAGAGCTCTGTCACTTAGACATAATGGAAGCAAAGCTAAGGGTTGACCATGCAAACGATGGAATATCCGAGGTCGTTTATACCAGCATTTACTAACATATATCAAGTCGCATACCCGATACCTCTTCAATACCTGATGCTGAATGGTAGAATGGGACTAGAGAAGAAGATGGCAGCAAAAACAATGCCCTAACCTGCAGTCTGTGGCAACTGCATAATCAGGAGGCCCTGAACCCTCAGACTAAAGCGCCACCAACCCCCCCCCCCCCCCCTCCCTCTTTTTCCAACACTGTTTTTTTCCAGTGGTTTAAAAAAATGATATCAATTAACTAAAAAAAATTATGATCTCATCAATAACAATTATGTGAATAAATTGGCACAGATATACAGTATTTGACAAATCATACAAAAGAAAATCACCATACAACAATAATAACAGAAAGAAAACAGCTACAAATAATATACAGTATTTCCATCACATCAATACATAATGAGGGATTCAAAAATTGACATATAACCACTAAATGACTTTAAAAAATGTGTAGGTTCTTTATTAATATCCTTCCCCAAAATGCGGAAATCCACAGGTCATGGGACAATCTAATATTTCAGGGGGTGGTAGATAGGCTGCATGCAGTCATGGGACCTAGTCTGCACTTTCTCGTGAAACAGAGGTTGTTTGGGGTTAGGGCCAGTACTAGAAGTTTTAGGGTCGTTAAAAGCAGCAGAAAGCGGGGAAAACCCAGTGTTACTACCCTATAAAATTTTGGACTGTCCTGTGATGTTATCTGGGGTACGATATTAAAAAGAACCAATGTGTACAATTGTACATATGGAATTAAACACTGCCATTCTTTCATTCATGCAGCATGTCTTCTTTCAGACTCAGTTAAATTAATGCACTGAAGATTCATAACGCGGTCAAACAGATGTTAGTCTCCCCACAGAAAGTACGTCACGTTCCATCAATAGCTTTCTTGGACTGGTCTAACCTGCTGGATGTTATGGGTGTGCCACTCTGTTGTTTGCTTTCTAGGATGTCTTGCTTTTAAATTTTTGTTCCGAGAAAGAGAATGCCTGCGACATAGATTTCATCACTCTCTAAAGGGGTTGTGTGTTAGATCCAGTTTATCAATGTTTTTGTAGCGTTAAAGGTGCTGGAATGCTGAAATTTGGAGACGCAATATCAACGGCACTGGGGAACACCCCCATCATCTTGTGCCAATATCGGATGGTTCAAGGTCGGCCAATCATAAGCGAGCTATGCTAAAGGTCGACCAATCAGAAGTGAGCTAGGCTCAAGGTCGACCAATCAGAAGTGAGCTAGTGTGTATACGGGCAGTCCATGGGGGGACTAACTTTTCTATTACACCCATAATCAATAATGAATAAAGGCTTCATAATCGTTTATAATTCCTAATGACAGTTGATGTTTCACAGAAAGTGCCCCATAATAGTTTTAACACTTCAGTGATGATTAAAATCACTAGTGGAAAGTTATGATTTGCAGATAAAGGTTTACTTACTTTATGGGACAGTCTATCATCTTTTAGGCAAAAGAACTGTAATGCTTCACTGAATGCTTCCCTAAAAATTTATATAATTTGGTAAAGACAACAAATCCTAAGTGGAAAGTTATAAATTTATCAATAAAGATTCACATTATGGATACTGTATAATTTATGCTTCAAGAGCTCTATAATGGTTTTATAAAATTCAGTAAAGGCTTAAAATACTTTGTGAAAAGTTATGACCTGTCAAACAAATTTTTGTTTCCTTTCACAGAACTTACATTTTTTCAGCAAAAGCTTACGATGCAAAATTAATAGGGTCCATTATAGGTTTATAAAATTCAATGAATATTTAAATCTTTAGTGAAAAGTGATGACCCATCAATGAAGGTTTAAATTACTTCAGGGATAGTTTACAATTGTTCAACTAAAAGTTTATAATGCTTCAAGATCAACATGTCGAATCTCTGGGTGCTTGGCCTAGAGAGAAGAAAACAATCACGACTTTTGTTAATTATTAAAAAATACGGGGCTAAAAAAAAAAAAACATCAAAAAACAAAATTCAGCTTAAATATTGGCAACAAACAGTCTTCTCAAATGTTACATCTCTCTCTGTTGCCTCCAGGTATGTAATATTAACACTTTAGTTTCAGTTTTAAAAGCTTTCAACTATTTTTTTTTACCCAACATGATAGGCAAACTGTTTAATTTCCGTCGTAGACTATTTTTCTTGTTTTCTGAAGACAGTGTCCATGTTTGACACTGACAGCACAACATTAGTAAGAATATTGTGTTGAACAGTTTTTTTTTTTTAGTGTTTGTATTCATGTGCTTGCATGTAACTACTTTAGCTTATTCTGCCTTTTCTAACCCCCAATGGAGCATAGGCCCTGAACCAACTCATGCAAGATATTCTATTCTTTGCTATCGCAGGCAGCTCTCTCCATGTCCTCCCCATCTTTATGACTTCACTCTCTAGCTCCCTTCTCCATGTGTTTTTTGGTCTTCCTTTATTTTTATGCCCCTGTGGGTTTCAGTGCAAAGACATTCTAGTTGTATTGCTCTCAGGTTTTCTCAAAGTTTGTCCTATTTAATGCCAACAACAACCGACCCGGCTGCATTGAGATACCAGCTAAAAGATTTTGTGTATTTGTGTAGTATTGCTTGATTTGTATGTGCTGATGAAGGCTCAATAGCTGCAACGGTAACGTTTTGTTTGTATTTGTTATATTGCGAAGCTTGCTAATATACTTTTTCGTTCAGTTTTATATCTTTTCTATTTAATGCCAGCATCTTTTCTTCACCTCTTGGTCCACTGCAACTTGTTCAGTTCTCTCCCAAAGCTCTACATGAGTGATTCTATCATGCCATTTAATTCCCTCTATTCTGCGCATCCATCAGTTAATAAATGTTTGTAGTTTATTAGTAACTGCCTTAGTTGTTCTCCATGTTTCCGCCCCAGACAAAAGTACTGATTTGACATTCAAATTAACAATTTTTAGTTTAGTATTAGTTTTAATTTCTGTTGATCTCCACAAATTCCCTAGTGCTACATTAGCTACTACATCAAAACTGTAGACCTGGCTGAAACAGAACTGGCAGTGGCAGTAGCATAGCAGCTAGGTGCTTACCTGGCTGGCCTGAAGGTCTAGGGTTCAAATCTGCTCCGAGGCAAACTGTTTTCAAACTGACCTTGGCTCCCCGGTCGACCTAGTCTAAAATGTGTACAAGGTAATTTCCTGGGAAGCAAAAGTGGCTGGCGTGATGCTGATCACGATCACATCACCCATCCAATGCTGATTTTATTATAAAATATAGGTCTAGAAATATATGCATCAAAGGTATGAAAAGAGTCCTTTACCTTTACGTGTTTTAGTTGTTGCTTTGTTTGTGAACAGAACTGAACCCAAAGAGACCACAATAGAAGAATGTTGAATGTTGAATTAGGAATCGACATCACAGCACTCAGGACACCCCCATAAGCGCTCCGTCCCCATAATTAACAGCATGCGAGTTAAAATTCCGATGTTACCAGTAACTGTTTGATTGTATAGCCGTCTCGTCTTTCCACTGAGTGTCGAGCGTCAGCCAGATCCCCTTGTAACTCCTCGCAGTGCCATTCTTCTAAGACCGTAATGATATCACAACAGAAGATGAATGTATTAACAAATATGATGCTTCAATTCCATTCCAGAGATCTCTTCCTGTCTTGACGCTGCGAGGCATTCCATGAATAGAGAAAAGAAGAAAGAAGAAAAAGATGCTTAAATTCCTTTCAAAAGATCTTTTCCTGCTTTGACGCTGAAAGGTATTCCAGGAGTAGAGAAAAGAAGAAGAGAAAGATGCTTACATTCAGAATAAAAAACAACATTACCTTGAGTAACTTCTCAATTCTATCCACCTCTGCCCCAAGAGCATCAATAATTTTTTCCCCATGGTTCAGCATAAACTGTTCCAACTCCTCTACAGTTTTCAAATTTTGAGCCTCCTAGAAAGAAAATACAAGGGAACCACACATTACGTTGCATTATCATTCCAGCGTGATAAAATATAAAGAAATAACAACATTACATTTATAAACTTACAAGTTACAGATCTAGATCCTACTTATCTACACTATAAAACAACAATTTTATGTGTCTGCCTGCCTGTCACAAGAGCTTCTCCCGGTGCTTTATCCCAAGTAGGGGAAATCCACAGGTCACAGGACAGTCTAATATTTCAGGAAGTGGTAGATAGTTTGCATGCAGTCGTCGGACCTAGGCTGCATGCAGTCATGGGACCTAGGCTGCATGCAGTCATGGGACCTAGGCTGCAGTCTCTCCTACGACGTAGGTGGGTTGGGGTTAGGGCCAGTTCTAGATATTTTAAGGTTGTTAAAAGCATCAGAAAGCAGGAAAACCCTGTCTTACCACTCTCTAAAATGTTGGACTGACCTGTGACATCATCTCGGGTAAGAAATTAATAAAGAACCTTTCTCCCAAACGACAAACAGTAGTGATATGATATTTGTATATGTCATTCTGGCTGCCATTTCTAGGTCAAATGTGCTAGTCTCCAATTGCAATTTTTGATATTATTGTTGCAAATTTCCTGTCGGGCTTGCATTTGCAATCAAAATCAGTAGGGCACAGGTGAAATCACTCTGAGTCATAGGCTTGGATTTGACTTCTCGCAGTGACAGTTGTATGTGGGATTTTCATGAGTGATGGATCCCTCCGCGTCGTTTATCATCCCCTATGATCAACAAGAGACTAAAATTATTGTATACTGCTCAAGTACTGAGACTTATTTATAATTTTTTCTCTGGGAAATGAACAGGCGGACAGACTGGCTGGATCTGCACAACTTGGTGAAATACTAATGTATGATACGGCAGATGTTGTTAGTGCCTTGTGGGAGAGCGTGTACAGTTTGAAGGAGCAGATGGATCACCACAGTCTGGTGAGATTGATGCAGCGGGGAGTGACGAGGGGTTCTGGCAGATGCTTGAGGCTCAGAGGAAAGGCAAGACAGACCTTTAATCAGAATGCTACTGGCACCATTAGTATCGGAACTCTTCACTGGCTGTTGAAGATGGGGACAGAGCACTTATGTGAATGCCCCGGGTGCTGTAATGTTGGTTCTTTAATCAACTCAACTCAACTTATTTATAATAACAGGATGAGTAAAAAAACTTATAATGAAGACTGATTAAACCTAGTAAAGAAATAACAATATTATTTGTAAACCTACAGGTAACAGATCTAGATTCTGTTTACAAACAAATAAGACTGTCACATTTGCAAACTTACAAGTAACAGGAGATCCAAATCCTGTTTATAAAGATATGCTCTAGTAATTTCTCTGCCATCAAAATCAACCTCGGCTTTGAAGCGAACCACACCTCCCATTTCAGTGGCTTTAATATCATGGAGAGATCTAAAGAAGACACAAATAAGTTAAAATGTAACCATTCGAAAGATAAAATGACAAAGGCAACTTACCATAAGCCTCTGAAAAAGGCTATAATTATTTTTTAGCCAAATTAATAAAATTATTAACATGCCATGTGGGTGATCGGGACCCTATTTATATGAATGCAGACGCAATGTCCCCAACAAGTATGTCACAAATGGTGATTAATTAGGAGTTTGCTGATATTGTGGTCTGGGTGTAAACCACAAAACAACAGACCAATGGTCCTTGTCAGGGCAAGCGCAGAAGAAGAAGAAGAAAAAGAAAAAGCAGAAAAGAAGGAATAATAATAATATTTACAATAATAATATTAACAATAATAATAAGAAGGAAAAGCAGAAGAAAAAGAAGAAACAAAAGAAGGAGATGCAGAAGAAGATGAAGAGGGAGAAGAAAGAGGAGGAGGAGAAGAAGGTGATGGAGAAGAAGAGCAGAAGGATAAAAAGAAGGAGGAGACAGAGGAAGCAAAAGAAGAAGAAGAAGAAGAAGAAGAAGAAGAAGAAGAGGAAAGAAGAAAAAGAAGAAGAAGAACAAGAAGAAGTAGAAGAGGTGGAGAAGAAGAAGAGCAAGATGACAAGAACAAGAGTAAGAAAAAGAAGAAGAAAAAGAGGAAGAAAAAGAAAAAGAAGAAGAAGAAGCAGAGGAGGAGGAAGACGAAGAAGAAAGAGGAGGAGGAGGAGGAGAAGGTTCCTGATCGTGTTCTGTCATGGCACAGAAGGTGTTAGCACATGCTGATGGAGATTCCAAGCAGTGGAAAGACACGTTAGTATATGTCAGTTGGAAGGACACTTGATAATGACGACGACAGCATTCTTCATTCCCGTGTGGATTCTAGGGCCCCATTTTTTGAGGAAAATCCACCAAGCATGCTGTAAAAGACTACTAAGTAAAGGTTTTGCTGAAACTGGATGTTGGATGTTCTGGATCAGAAGGCGTAAAAATAGCAGCCCAGCTGAAAGTCACAACACACCCCCACAATTTCATGGTGAACAGACTAGAAGAAGAAGAAGATGAAAAAAAGAAGCAGCAGAAAAAGAAGACAAAGATGAAGTAGAAGAAGAAGATAAGAAAAAAAAAAAAAAAAGAAGAATTCTTCAGTTTGTGTCAAAGTAATGCAACAATTAATGACACATTACAGTAATAAATCAAATACAGCTAGAGAACACACGGAAACTAACCCAGTAATGAATCAAATACAGCTAGAGAACACACGGAAACTAACCCAGTAATGAATCAAATACAGCTAGAGAACACACGGAAACTAACCCAGTAATGAATCAAATACAGCTAGAGAACACACGGAAACTAACCCAGTAATGAATCAAATACAGCTAGAGAACACACGGAAACTAACCCAGCAATGAATCAAATACAGCTAGAGAACACACGGAAACTAACCCCGTAATGAATCAAATACAGCTAGAGAACACATGGAAACTAACCCAGTAATGAATCAAATACAGCTAGAGAACACACGGAAACTAACCCAGTAATGAATCAAATACAGCTAGAGAACACACGGAAACTAACCCAGTAATGAATCAAATACAGCTAGAGAACACACGGAAACTAACCCAGTAATGAATCAAATACAGCTAGAGAACACACGGAAACTAACCCAGTAATGAATCAAATACAGCTAGAGAACACACGGAAACTAACCCCGTAATGAATCAAATACAGCTAGAGAACACACGGAAACTAACCCAGCAATGAATCAAATACAGCTAGAGAACACACGGAAACTAACCCAGTAATGAATCAAATACAGCTAGAGAACACACGGAAACTAACCCAGTAATGAATCAAATACAGCTAGAGAACACACGGAAACTAACCCAGTAATGAATCAAATACAGCTAGCTAGAGAACACACGGAAACTAACCCAGTAATGAATCAAATACAGCTAGAGAACACACGGAAACTAACCCAGTAATGAATCAAATACAGCTAGAGAACACACGGAAACTAACCCAGCAATGAATCAAATACAGCTAGAGAACACACGGAAACTAACCCAGTAATGAATCAAATACAGCTAGAGAACACACGGAAACTAACCCAGTAATGAATCAAATACAGCTAGAGAACACACGGAAACTAACCCAGTATTGAATCAAATACAGCTAGAGAACACACGGAAACTAACCCAGTATTGAATCAATCTGAACTCACCTGATCATTCTGTCAGTCTCTAGCAGCTGGCTAATGTCTTGTCTCTCGTCTTGAGGGATTGATCTGGATTCCAACATGATACAGGGTATTAACAGTGGTAGATGTATAAGTAGTCGAAACAAATGACAGCTATAAAAGCGATAAGCAGCATAAAGAAAATGGCAAATATTACTAGGTACTAAAAACAGTATCCAAATGCAAGACAATATTAGTAGACGTAAATGTGTGTGCACGCACGTGCGTGTGTTTATATATGTGTGTGTGTGCATGTGTTTATATATATATATGTGTGTGTGTGTGTGTGTGTGTGTGTGTGTGTGTGTGCGTGCGTGCGTGCGTGCGTGTGTGTGTGTGTGTGTGTGTGCATGTGCGTGTGTGTAACCTAATACTGACATGTATTTGGATATTGTTTTTAGTACACATATTTACATAGAAAGAGAGATAGAGAGAGAACGAGAGAAAACAATGCCAGCACTCACCACAAAGTATTTATTACAGAAGGACTGGAAAAAATTATGCCTTAAAATAAAATGCCAATATTGTTGCATACCGCCAAAATCACTATACATATACACACACACCCACACATACACATATATATATATAATTCTAATGAAATGAATGAATTTATCCTTTCACTCCTAACTAATGCAAAAAGCCAGGGTGGTATTTTAAAGTAGCTAAAAATTGCATCTCACATGGGGATGACAAGATTTGCAGCACGGGAGTAGTTGTAGTAGATTTTTACCCCACTAGGACATCACACAAGAGATAAACACCTGATGACACAAAGTGCCACCATGCGGGCGAGGATCACCCGTAGAGAGGTCCCAGAAACCGTGTTCAGCCATTAGACCATATTTATGGTCGGGCTATATTGCGGCCACTGGCAAAAGCCAGGGTGGGGCTTCCAATTAATGAAAAATTGCACGTCACAAGTAGGTGAACGGTTTGAAGATAATAGCAGCATGGGAAATAATGTTTGACTCTCACCTGCCAACAAGCTGTATTGCATTCTGGTGCACAATGAATGCGGCAACTGCTCCCAAGAGTGTCCCAATCAATGCAGAGCCAAGAGCATCAGCGAAAGAAGACCCAGTCCAGGCTGAGACACTGATGCAGGTCCCAGCGATTCCAACACCCAGAACTGCAGCAAAGTCCTCCAGCAACACAACATTTACATTGGGGTCCATACCACGTAGCACTGTATATACAGAAACCACAACATTTACATTGGGGTCCATGCCACGTAGCACTGTATATACAGAAACCACAACATTTACATTGGGGTCCATACCACGTAGCACTGTATATACAGAAACCACAACATTTACATTGGGGTCCATGCCACGTAGCACTGTATATACAGAAACCACAACATTTACTCTGGGGTCCATACCACGTAGCACTGTATATATAGAAACCACAACATTTACATTGGGGTCCATACCACGTAGCACTGTATATACAGAAACCACAACATTTACATTGGGGTCAATACCGCGTAGCACTGTATATACAGAAACCACAACATTTACATTGGGGTCCATACCAAGTAGCACTGTATATACAGAAACCACAACATTTACATTGGGGTCTATGCCACATAGCACTGTATATACAGAAACCACAACATTTACATTGGGGTCCACACCAAGTAGCACTGTATATACAGAAACCACAACATTTACATTGGGGTCCATACCAAGTAGCACTGTATATACAGAAACCACAACATTTACATTGGGGTCCATACCACGTAGCACTGTATATACAGAAACCACAACATTTACATTGGGGTCCATGCCACGTAGCACTGTATATACAGAAACCACAACATTTACATTGGGGTCCATACCAAGTAGCACTGTATATACAGAAACCACAACATTTACATTGGGGTCCATGCCACGTAGCACTGTATATACAGAAACCACAACATTTACATTGGGGTCCATGCCACGTAGCACTGTATATACAGAAACCACAACATTTACATTGGGGTCCATACCACATAGCACTGTATATACAGAAACCACAACATTTACATTGGGGTCCATGCCACGTAGCACTGTATATACAGAAACCACAACATTTACATTGGGGTCCACACCAAGTAGCACTGTATATACAGAAACCACAACATTTACATTGGGGTCCATGCCACGTAGCACTGTATATACAGAAACCACAACATTTACATTGGGGTCCATGCCACGTAGCACTGTATATACAGAAACCACAACATTTACATTGGGGTCCATACCACGTAGCACTGTATATATAGAAACCACAACATTTACATTGGGGTCCATACCACGTAGCACTGTATATACAGAAACCACAACATTTACATTGGGGTCCATACCACGTAGCACTGTATATACAGAAACCACAACATTTACATTGGGGTCCATACCGCGTAGCACTGTATATACAGAAACAACAACATTTACATTGGGGTCCATACCACGTAGCACTGTATATACAGAAACCACAACATTTACATTGGGGTCCATACCACATAGCACGTAATATACAGAAACCACAACATTTACATTGGGGTCCATACCACGTAGCACTGTATATACAGAAACCACAACATTTACAGTGGGGTCCGTACCACGTAGCACTGTATATACAGAAACCACAACATTTACATTGGGGTCCATACCACGTAGCACTGTATATACAGAAACAACATTTACATTGGGGTCCACACCAAGTAGCACTGTATATACAGAAACCCCAACATTTAGATTGGGGTCCATACCGCGTAGCACTGTATATACAGAAACCACAACATGAAGTCAATGAGGATATGAGCATCAGTGGAAAGTGCAAAAATCCAGCTTTACAAGATTAGAAACATAACAAGTAGCAGAACAAAAACACAGAAGAAAAAATGTGTCTTTGATTTTATTTGCTGATGAAGGAGATGAGTTCTTGTAAAGCTTATAACCTTCGCTCAAAGTGTTGAAAAAATATTCAGAGTAAACTGTGGATCCGAAGGTTGTGGGTTCAAATCAGCTGTCTTCTTGTGTTTTTGCATACTGTAATACATTCATACTGTAATACATTCATACTGTAATACATTCATACTGTAATACAGATGTTCCTCCATGCCGTCCTGCTTCTTCTTCTTCTTAGCGCTTACTGACTGTTAACTCCGGCACAAAGTTCTGGTTGTTTGTCCACTTCTGCACTACAGTCTTGTTCCAGAACTTGAACTGTGCGTGCACATTCATTTTACAGATATGCTAATTTGAATGCAGACTCCTGGTTCCTAGCCTCTCAGGCAGATAAACTCTGACTTTGGAGGAAAAATTCCCAGTTAGCAGTCTATTACAACATGCCTGATAGGGTGACAGTCATTTCTTCCACCCCCCAAATGGGGCCCTGGAAGCCACACAGGGAATAATTTATTATTTAACATTCTCTCTCCTAGTCTCCCACCACCTCTGTTTTCTTCCAACTTTCCTGCTAACACAACATGTCCAGTTTCTCATTCTCAAGACATACCCAAAGAGAGTCATTTGTGTCTTCTGATGCAGGTAAGCAGTTCTCTGAGTGAGTTAATTTGTAATTTCTTTCAAGGCATCTTCATTCTGATCTGTATCTGTCTTTGGTCTAGTGTCATCTCCACAATGAATGTTGGCTACAATGGATCTCCAACATCCTCTGTCTTTTGCCTTCTCTCTTGCCTTCGACTTTTCCCTCCAGTATAGTTTTAAAAATAGTAATATGTCTTTTAACGTGGCCAAATTAATTCATTTGCCTTTTGTTTTTTAAAATGATCTGATATGACTGTACAGAAAACTACACATCTGCAATTTCTGAAGTATTTCTCACTATTTTGACTGCTTAGGGGGCTGTGTGGTCTCGATGTATGGTGTCCGCCTCAAGTGTAACAGGTTCCGGTTCCAATCCCCGGTAAAGGCTAGGATTTGTTCATGTGGACTTGGATGTCGAGTAACTCCTCTGGTCTCTGGGTAGTGAGATTGGACGCCTGTGTGATTTGTTGCGCACGTAAAAAATCCCTTGGCAGTTGAAAATCTAAAAGAGTAGCTTAACGGTGCTGTACTGGCAAAAATTTTGAATTAAAAATCTACCCAAAAGTATTTCAGGATCCTCGCCGCTGCTACAGAGCCTGTGCACTGTGATGAGCTTCATCAGACTCATCCTTGACTTAGAAGAAGAACAGAGCACTTATGGGTTACTACCCGTGTACCATGATGTTGATCTGTTGTTCAAACCGCAAACCTTGATCCCCTAAGATTCTCTTCCAGGCACTGGCTGACAGTTCATGTTCAGTTCTGAATACAGAGAGGACAAAAGAGAAAGAATGAAAGGCAAAGAAGCAAATAATTACTTACAATATTCTGAGAAGTTCATCTTATGAACTTTGGCATTTTTTCTGACCTGGTTGACAGCAATGATGAGAGTTGCTGGAAGTAAAAACCACACCTAGATCAGAACACCCAGAAGTACCATCAAGTATGTCAGAAACATGTAACTGTTATAATGTAGATTTCATCCTCATCTTTAACATCATCATTAGCAACATTAACACCATTCTCTTTCTTTAATGTAATTATCACTGACAATATTCAGATTTCATCGCACCACTGATTTATTACCTTTTCTATGAACATACAACTATCAGTATAAAACTATCAATACTAAACTATGAACACAAAAAAGTAACAGTTAACATCTTTTTTTTTCCAGAGAACGAACGAACAAACAAACTTTATTTTCAAAGGGTTACAAATTGGGCACGCAGGCCCGTCTGACATTCGGCCCTTCTAAGCACTCGTTTTTCAGAGTACCAATGCCTGTTATCTAAAATGCATGTTATGGACATAATAAATATACATTATAGAATAATGCATACACACATCATGTGTACACAATCTTACACACTCACACACACACATATATATACTCTCACATTCTCATACATGCACACTCATATACAGACATACTTAATACATACATACATACATACATACATACATACATACATACATACATACATACATACATACATACATAAACGCATCTACATATATACACAAACAGAAAAGACACACACATACATATATGGACATATATGCACACACACATTCCATACATACACACCTACACATGCATGCATGCATACACACACATACAATCACATGTACAGACACCCACAACCACACATTTACACTTACACACAAAGATACATACACACATACATACATACACACAAACATACACACCTATTCATACACCTACATCTTCACACACATACATGCATACTTGCATACATACCTAAATACACACACATACACCCACATACTTATACATCTACAAATGCATACACACATCCACAAACATGCATACATACACACATCCATATACATGCCGACACATATTACATACATACATACACACACATGTATGCATACACACATATACAATCACCCACACAGATACTCACATACATACATATACTCATGCATACATACAGAGAGATGAATAGAGGTGGATGATATCTGCGGCAATAAACCTCAAGGGCTCAGAATGCTGCTGAAGAAGAAGAAGAAGAAGAAGAAATGTGCTTGCAGACCCAAAGGTCTTGGGTTTGTTTCCACGAGTCAAACTGTTTTCAAAATCTGTTGTAGCTCCCAGGTCCTAATCTGCCTTTCAGCATCAAGTTAATAGTAAACTATAAATTAAAAACTATCAACACTCAACTAAAATAGTAAACTATGAATAAAAAGTTAACAAAATAAAATTAACAATATAAAACTAATTATAGTAAACCAGACATGTGCCTTTCAATATGAATCTAGCATCATATGCCCAACACACTACTGACATAAAAAAAAAGGTTAATCTTTTTATTTTATTTTTAATAACAGTCCAAGAAAAACATAAACAAGAGTGTACTTTAGGAGAAACTACAAGAATACTTGGTTATGCAGATGACACTGATATCACTGGAGAAAATGAGCTAGAGACTGAAAAAACACGGACTCTCTGATAAAAGAAGCAGTTCACAAAATGGGACTAGTTATCAATCAAGATAAGACAGAATACATGATAATAACAAAATAGTGAAAGGATATACAACTGCTGAAGAAATACACTAGACAAAGAAATTGATAATATAAAAAAGTCAAATGCAATGGAAACATAAGTACTGAAAATGCAAACTTTAACTACTCCAACAAAAGAGAAGATGCTTTACAGGTTTTCAAAAACAGAGTATTACGACGAATCTTTGGAGAAATGAAGAGATAATGTCCAGAGAGACCTGCAAACATTTAGTGTCACCAACTGGAAAGAGAAGGCCAACCAGAGAGATGAATGGAGGTGGGTGATATCTGCGGGAATGAACCTCAAGGGCTCGGAATGCTGAAGAAGAAGAAGAAGAAGAAGAAGAAGAAGAAGAAGAAGAAGAAGAAGAAGAAGA
The DNA here is from genome assembly GCA_905116865.2 of Candidula unifasciata. Lineage (NCBI taxonomy): Eukaryota > Metazoa > Mollusca > Gastropoda > Stylommatophora > Geomitridae > Candidula > Candidula unifasciata. The sequence goes on along the minus strand of CAJHNH020001780.1, from coordinate 557,001 downwards.
AGAAGAAGAAGAAGAAGAAGAAGAAGAAGAAGAGGAAGAAGAAATGTGCCTGCAGACCCAAAGGTCTTGGGTTTGTTTCCACGAGTCAAATTGTTTTCAAAATCTGTTGTAGCTCCCAGGTCGACCCAGCCTAAAAGGGGTACCAGGTAATGTCCTGAGAAGTAAAGCTGGCTGACATGACGCCGATGACATCACTTTCTTTGTGCCGATTGGTTTATAAAAATATCAATCTAGCATCATGTACCCAACATAAAAAAAAAAAGAAATTTAAAAAAAAAATAACAATCCAAGAAACCCTAAATTAAATTTTTACAATAAAAATAAAAAATGCTGCAATCACCAACGAAAAAAAACAACAGTAGGCATAAAAATGAATTTCAAAAATTTCTTCTTTTTCTTTCTTCGCGTTCAATGTACACTCTCGCAAAAGTTCTGGTTGTATAAAAAATGCTGCAAAAAAACAAGAAGAGACAAAGTCACCAATGAAGAGCTAAATACTGAGTGAGAAAACAAAACATTTAAGAAAAGTAATATGAAAATTTCTATGAACTTTATTCACAAAGTAATGCCTTCTCTCCATGTCTCTCTCCAACTCATTCTCCCTCTCTCTGTCTTTCTCATGCACATTCATGCCTACATTAAACATGAGGAGTGATCAATACTAATCAAATGATGACTTCCGTTTAAAATTCAACTGATCAGGTATATTTCCCTCGACATCCGTAGTGGTAAAAGAGGAAATAAAGAAGAAGATGACCAGGTTCAGATTGTCAGTCTTAGTTCAAATGGCAGATGGGTCACCTCGAAATCTGTTCCTGTGTCACACAAAATAACTATCACTAATCCACAAGAAAAGTTAGTCAAACTGACAGCATTCTCCTCAAAACCTTTCAGCTCACATATGCATTTCTGCATACGACAGACACCAGAGGTGTCAACACCAAAAGTCTGTCACAAGAACTGCAGTTTATCTTTGATAGAAGCAGCAGTCATGACAAACCAGCTTACATACACCCAAGCAAACATGTACACACATTACTGTATAAGGCATACTGCCAGTTCTGTGGCAACAAGCCATCTGCCCAATTCTGACTATGCTGTTCACAACAAAGATCATCAGGAGCACAAATATAAAGCATTCCTTATTACATTCACAACTCAGTTTCAAATTATGCACTCAAATCCCTAGTTGGCCGAAGGAACCAGATTTTGCCTTTACCATATTTAATATGATATCCAGTTCCATGCTTCTTGTTGATTCTACTTCTTCTTCTTCTGAACATTTATCAGCTGTATACTCTAGCAGAAAGTTCTGGTTGTTCATCCACTTATGGACTTTGGTCTTGTTCCAGAACTTGAGTTTTGCTTGTGTATCCATTTTACAGATTTGGGTTATTTGTGTGCAGACCTTTGGTTTCTCACCTCTCAGGCAGCTTCACCCCGACTTTAAAGGAAGCACCCCCCAATCAGTCACTTTCTGCTTGATAAAAAAAAAAAAAGGGTGGAGGGGGAGAGATGGGAGGGGGATGAGGCCAGTGGGTCTATTCTTTTTTTTTTTCCCCTCTCCCAAAATGGGGCCTGAAACCCACACTTTGCTGCTGGTGATCAAAACCCCAACATTCCACAGCACTATTGTGGAGAAATGGGTCCACCACGTGAAGGTCAGAAAATAAGGCAGAAGCTGTGCTCCTCAAATGTGGATACACTGAAGATGCACTGCCTATGAGAGCACATAGGGCTGCAAAGCTGGATAGAAAAAGGAGAGACTTTCAGGCATGTTGTGACGAACGTGACGTTCTGTAAAGAAACTGCTGGCTTATGATGATGATATTTGTGGGTTTTATGATGAGAAGAGCAGCTTTGGAGAACATCTTGAGGATCAGTGGTCATCATCATCATGTGACATGCATGAAAGAGTCAGATGTTTTGCCATCTCACACAATTACTAGAATCACGGATCAGTTAAATGTTTTTGTCTGCCCCATCCATCTGGCCAGGCCATCCAGGTGTAAATTTCTCTGCCTTTCTCTGGCTCTCATCTCCAACACTCTTGCCAGTGGTTACCAAGTTCTGGAGCCCATTCCTTCTTATAACATGTCCTAAATACAATAACCGACTACATTTAACTGTTCTAAAAAGTTTACGACTGTCTTCTGTCACGATGGGGACTGCTTCTCGTGAAATCATGAATATTCTTGACATCTCAAAAAAGGTAGTTTGCCATTGCCTTCTTTCTCGGCAGTATCTTTACTAGTCGGGTGACCGTAGCCATTGATTTGGCTACACTGTGATCCTCTACCTACAATCGGGGAATTTGAGACATGACCATTAGGGTTAAACAGGCCCTCCTCCTTGCCCAATGGTGTCCCGTAGGCTAGCGGAGGGAAGAAGGCGTCTCACTTCTCCTTTGATAGAGGATACCAATAACCCACTACCTTGATCAGTGGTAGAAGTAAGTATCAAGTAAAGTACCCTTTTCGAACCTGGCATCCTGACATTACGGAGCGTGTTCGCAACACCTAAGCCACAGACGACCCTTTTCATACCTCTGGCAATAGTTTATTCATCTACTATCTTGTTGTTCCATTAAATGTCATATAGGGCTTGCAGTCTATTCCTCCATTCCCTTCTATCTGTGTAAACAGTTCAATATCATGGTTGGAATCCAGTCCTGCAGCTTTGGCCTCTTTCATCACCGTTCCTCTTAGGGTTTCATTTGGGCTTCTACGCCAGTGTATTGCCATCTTCTCTGTCTTATAACTGTTGGTACTAGTGGTTGTCCAGATATTTCTCTTACTGCTTTGCTCTTGACTTCATCCAACTGTACTTTCGTCATTCTCCTCAGACATCTGTTTTCAAATGCATTCAACTTTCGCTAAATATACATTTTTTATACTTCCAATGAAACTCGATGGGCTGATATCACGCTGACCACCTTTATTTCCCAGGAGATTTTAAGAAAAAAATCAATGGCATCAAATGAGACAGTGCAAGAGAACAGACAGAGAATCCATACGATGAAAGACTAGTTTGACTGAGTTCAAGTGGAGGTTCTGAAAGATATTCAACACTGAGGGGGAAACATAGGCAGACTTTTAATCAGGTTGCAACTAGTACTATTTGCATGCTGACTCTTTGTTGACTACTGAAGAAGGAGACGGAGTAGGTGTGGAAATGTCCCAAGAGCAGTAATGTCAATTCTTGATTCACTCATTGATACCTGGTATCTATATAAAGCTGGGTTACTCTAGGAACCAAGGTCAACATGAAAAACATGTGGATCTGAAACAGAGACCTTCAGGCCAGGAGGTGAGTGTGTCTAGCCCGTATGCTACCGCAGCTCCCTGCAGTAGTAGGATTACTTCAATTAGTGCAGCTCAATGTGCACTTGATGTGTTTGTCAGTCAGAAAGTCAGTTCCAGGATGACAGGAAATAAGCTAAACATGACTGCTTCCTTTCTGTGCTAGCCAAAACAAACAACAAACACACAGAAAAACCTACAGAATGCCTATCACTGCTGAGGACTCTTTTGCAGGCATTAAGCGTATTGGGCATCTTCTTCTTCGATCCTTTTGTCAGAAAACATATCAGGAGGCCGGTAGCCTTTATGAAAGCTATCGTGCAGTCCATATCTTCTTGTGTACCATTCAGCTTTGTTGTCATTGTGGTTGGAACAGGACAGATTGCGTCTCTTTTGTCAGCATACAGTTACCAGTGTTGGAGCACATGCTCAGCATTTTCGGGTGCCACTCTGCAGGGATACATCTCTGTGTATGAAATGCTAGACTTATTTTTATAGACCATTGGCACACAGGGTGTGATGTGGTCAATGCTGGCTGTCTTTACTTCCCAGAACTTTACCTGGCACTCATTTAATGCTGGGTCAACCTGGGAGCCAAGAACATTTAAAAAAAAGAAAAGAAAGTCAGGCTCCATTCGGATTTGAACCCAATACCCTTAGATCTTCAGGCAAACTATATCCACTAGACAATGACAGCTCCCACCTATAACTGTCCCTTGTGAAAAAGAACTGAAACAAAATGCAGTGTCAGCAGAGCTAACAGCATGCACACACATTAAACGCATAAGGCAACTGCCAGAAGACTCGAGTGATACAGTCAATATCATTTAATCTGCCTTTACTCCACAATACATTTCCTGGATCCCATTTTAGGGTGGGTCCACCTGAGAGCCTAGGTAAATGTAAAGGAAATCTCCATCTCGATGGGAATTCTACTTCTTCTATGCGTTGTGTTTCTTATGCTCAGTTCAGACCATCAGGCGAGCTGCCTCTATGAATACGCTTGTCAGCTGTAGGTCCCTCATGGTTCCTCACAGCTTACTCTGCACACTTTGCTCTTGATCAGTGTTGCCACTTTGGATTTTTACATCCAAATTGAGATGTTTCCCCTCGCATTTAGATGGCGTTTTTGACGTTTAGATGGTTGTTGTTTTTTTTTGATGTTTTCATTTGGAGTGAATTTATCAAATCTAACTTAAGAAACAGGATGGAATTTGACCTCTTGAATGCTATCTTGACAATAAAATTCGGCCTTATAAGAGTAGGAAAAGGCTGTTCCACTTATCAGCTCCCTGATTGGGTATTAAAAGAAATTGGAACAGCTAAAGCATACCAGAGTCATTTTGGATCTGAAGCTTCAACTTCATCATCCAAGCTAAGTTTATCCTGTGGATCTTGTAAGGCAGACTTCAGTAAAGAAGAGGACATGATTCTATAGGGTAAGTCATATCAATTACTATGTAATTTGTGACTCTTTCCATTTGGATGTTTTTTCTAGATGCTTTCTATGCAAATTTAGATGTTTTTAGATATTTTTAGGACTCCATTTTGGATGTTTTTTGTCAAAGAAAAGTGGCAAAACTGCTCTTGATGCCAGGTTTTCTTCTTTGTAGTTGTAAGCACAGTGGGCAGGCCTGCAGAATATGCTCAAGTGTTTGTGGTCCCATCCAACATACACACAGTCGGGAGTGTAATGTCTTTATGTTTTGCATGTGGTGCTTGAGCTTGCAGTGTCCTGTTCTTAGACGGAAAATTGTTGTACATTGTTTTCTGTTTGAGTCTGCTGATGGGGTCTTGTGGTTATGTACAATTATAGGAATTCAAAATGTGATAGACAATTGCCACTTTTACTTACGGATGGTCTGTATCTGGTTTTTTGAAGGAGTGGTACAGTCCAATTCCCAGGATTATCTGCAGTGGAGTAACAGAAATGTTAATAGTTATTTTACGACTACTATTAACTGTGTGTAAGTGAATATTACTATACCATAACAAATAACTCCTGGAACACTTGGCTGTGTCCACTGTCTGTCAGAGAGTTATTACTGCAGAAGGTATGGAAGTGAAGAAAGGAAAAGATAGTCTTCTTCACATTCATCTGCAGTAAATTCGGATGAACAACAATTCTGGCTGTTCATCCAGTTCTGGACTTTGATTGTGTCCCAGAACTTCAGTTTTGCACGCACATCTGTTTTACTGATCTGGTTTATCTTTATGAAAACTAGTGTTTACTTCCCAGGTCGACCCAGCCTTGAGTGGGTACCGGGTGCAGGTCAAGGGAAGTAAAGGTGGCCGGCGTGATGCTGACCACATCACCCATCTTGTGCTAATTGGTCTATAAAATACAGGTCTTGTCGTATATGCCTAAAGGCGTGGAAAAGGGTCCTTTACTTTACTTTCCTAGCATCTCCGGGCAATGTACTCCTGACTTTGAAGGAAACACCATAATTTAGTCAATTTCTGTTGTGACAGTCTTGTTAGGGGAGAAGTGTGTCTATCCCCCCCCCTCCCCCCCAAAAAAACTGTGGCTTCGGAACCCACATGGAGAGAGTGTCAGTGATTTAAGATACAGTAAGTAAAGTAAAGTGAAGATCCCTTTTCACGCCTTTCGGCGCATTGGGCATATGGGCAGAGCGTCCCATATTTTTACAGACCATCAGCACTCTGTAGGTAATGTGGTCAGCATTACGCCGGCTGTCTTTACTTTCCCAGGACAGCCCATCCTGGTACCCATTTTAGAACTATATTTTAACAGATACCCCTTGAGAACCTGCCAGTGTCCACTGTCCATCAGAGTTATTAACATGGAAGGTTAGAAAGTGGAAAAGAAAGGAAACGATACAGCAGTGACATATAACAATATTTTAATAGGTATAGGGATCTAAAAGATATTAATAATGATAATAATATAATAATAGATAATAGGGGATCTGGCCGATGCTCAACACTCAGGAGAAGGATGAGATGGAGAAACAATCAGACGATTATTGGCGCCATCGGAATTGGAACTCTTCGCGTGCTGTTGAAGATGTAGATGGAGCACTTGTGGGAGTGTCCTGAGTGCTGTGATGTTGATTTTTAATTCAACATTTTAAATAGGTAACTCTTGGGAACATGCCAGTGTCCACTGCCCAGTGGAGAGTTATCATCATAGAAGGTTAGGAAGTGAACAAGAAAGGAAAAGATACATCAGTAACATACAACTTCTATACCACTGTAGCAGGTTAATTTATCACAAATACATAACAGTTAGACATCCTCAAGGTGACAAGGACATTTACTTTAACTGAATACTGTCACATCCACATGTGGGTTCTGGGGCCCCATTTGGGGGGGGGGGGGAGGAAAGAACAGACCTAGTGTCACCCTAACAAGCATGTTGTAAAACTACATTCAGTAGTTTGCCACTGCTTACCGAACAGTCAGCTCTCAGTGCCCCTGTCGAAACTAGCGCAAGACAAATTGTCCGCAGCCGGAAACGAACTTGGCACTCAGGCATGTCGAAGCAAATTCACAACGCCTAAGCCACAGAGACATCAATTTTGTAAAAAGCGGCTAATTATAAGTTTGCAGACATCAGACGTGTTGAGCCACAACGCACAGATATCCCAGTCCAGCAGTAAACAACAACAATATGCTGACCACCCTTGGAAGAAGAAATGCAGACGAAAAAAGGGATACTGCAGCAGATATTTCTGAAGCTAACTATTCTTCTTAGCATTTACTGGCTGTAAACTATGGCAGAAAGTTGTGGTTGTTCATCCACTTCTGGACTAAGATTAAGAGAAGTAAGACGTGTGAGAACCCAGTTATTAATGTGAATCTGCTGCCCCGATCAGACTGCAAGACCAGCAAAGTTAAAAGTGGGTGAGGCCAGACAAAAGCAGTGAGCAAAAGCCAAAGAACAATAAGCCAATCCAGAACTGGTGTCATCAGCCACTACAAGCTAGGGGAATTTAATAAGGAGGGGATACAAACACTTAAAGACTGACTGGTTTAATGTGCAATGAGGATGATCTGTTGACCGACTAATTTACTGTGATGTGTTCAAGGATTATTTAGACGGACTGAAATTTCATACTTGATTCATAGTGTCTGCACAGGAATGGATGAACTCAGAAAACATACTGTGTGATCCAGTATACAACCAGGCAATCAACTTGAACAAAGTGTTGGCTCCATTTCTGAAACAAACAGGATCATGTCATTAACTCTTTCTGTATGTTCAATCATTATTATCAAGTGCCTTGCCAACTGGCGTAGGCGTCATTCATCTCCATAGATCTCGGTCTTTGGTGTTCTGGATCAATTCCACCAATGACATTCCTCCATACCACACTGTCTTAAGCCATCCACCATCATTTCTCTTAGTCTGCCTCTTCTGCCAGTGATCCTTCTGGTCATCATGATATTTTCCAGTGCTGCTTTTCTGATCACATGACCAAAGAACTTCAGTTTTTGTTTTGTTTTTGGGGTCTCCTTATTGTTGTATATAATATAGTATGTTCAATGGCCTGTTCAAAGTCAGTGTGCCTCTAGGACTGTCTTGTGCAACGGAAACTTGTCACATTTAACTTCTTCTTCATCTTTTGTGTCTGCCCTTAGAAGGAAGGGCAGTTGGCGCATTATTTTATAGATGGCTAGGCTGCGATATATGCACCTTTCAGTCCAATACATCCAACTTCAGCAAATCCCTAGTCAATTTTACGGCATGCTAGTTAGGGGCACTGAGTCTAATAACCCCCCCCCCCCCCCACCCCCCGAGATAACTCATTCAATCAAGTATTTTCATACCAGCTCTGTGTGTTACTAATGTCACACCTGGACTTTACAGTAAACTCACAAAACGTAAAATAAACACCTGTGACATGAGATGTCTGAATCAAGCTGCCATTTTACCCACCTGAAGCTGAGTAACACATGATACTACAGGGTGTCTCAGAACTTGTCCCACATAGGAAAAATAAACATATCACTCACGCCACTATAAGACAGAGAATAACAAACACAAGATTAGCTTACACAAGAATTGCTGACAAGACAACTCGTGTTGTTCCAGAACTCCAGAATCCTGGCTCCTGTGAATACAGAATTATGAACTCTTTAGTTAGTTAGCTAATGAAAGTAGATCTCTATATACAACATAAGAAAGAGACAAACACTGTTCTTTGGCCACATAATGAGAAGAGAAACATTGGAGAACATCGTAACAACTGGAAAGATCAGTGGCCACCTGTTTTAGGTCTTCAATGCTCATTAGGCCCATGGTTGAGTCTATTCTGACAATGGTTCTATACAGGATCTCTCTTGGTCTTCCAAATGTTATGTTGCTTTGTTCAAACTTGTTAAATTGTGAAATTTCAAGGACATCTTTGAACTGTCAAACATCTAGAAGTCAAAGACATTCAGCAAACACACAAAACTTCAGATCTTCAACTCGTGTGTGATTCCAGCGCCAACTTATGGATGCAAGTGTTGGAAAGCCACAGCAGCTCTAGAACAAAAATGTGACAATTTTGCGAACAGATGTCTTAGAAGAATACTAAATCTCCCTCGGACAGATTTAAGATCCAATACGCAAATAAGACAAGAGCCCAAGCAAGATAATGTATCCAATTTTATAAGAAAGCTGCGCTGGAATTACATCAGCCATGCACTCAGAATGAAAAAGACTAGACTCCCCCCATCAAGCCATCAGATGGACACCGGAAGGGAAACAAATTCTTTAGTCCCAGATATAACTGTTTCTTCAACACTGTCTATACAGGATGTAGAGATGCTAAACCACAAGTGGTGGGGCACCAGGGTCAGGGCTCATACAGGTCAAAACCTATCTACCTCTCTCTGCAGTCATCCTAGGAACATCTTCCCAACCAGGGGCCTGGCCAGCATAGATACGACCAACATTTCCTTTGAAACAGGAGTGCATCTGCCTGAGAGATGAAGAACCAACAGTCTGCACACAAAACAAGCCAGATTTGTAAAAGGGATGTGCCTGCACGACTAAAGTCCTGGAACAAAACCAAACTCCAGAAGACATCAAACAACCAAGACTCTCCACCTGTGTTTACAGCCCTTAATTTCCATCTTGTGTGTATGTGAGTATAGTGTTCTTAGGTGTGTTGCTGAGGAAACAAAATGCAACACATAAAAATGTAAGAGGGACAGAAAAGATTAAGACAAAAACGGATTGGGGGGGGGGGGGGGGGGGGGGGGGGGGGGGGGGGGGGGGGGGGGGGGTTGGTTTTGGAGCTTTCCACAGGTAGAGGGCAGTTGTCGCCATTTTAACTAAATACATAATCCATGTAGAAAAGAATTCTTTGTTGTTTCCTTGTTGAATAGGTTACATTTTTTGGAGTTTATTAGACCAGAGTTGATAAGATTTATATAGTTCTTGAGAATTCTCTTTCTCATCTCATATAACAAAGAAAGATTGCATTATATATTGTGACATTTGTGTGACATGTTACCTATGTTTCAGCTTTTGTGACTGAGAGTATCCTTTTGCTCCCACAAAATTGAAAAATACATGAGTGAGGCAGAAGCTATAGCAACAAATGAGATCAAATGGGTCAACATAAGAACATAACAGAAAGATTAAGAAAATCGATACCACAGAAAGAGTAGCTAAGGCACGTATTGTGAGATCTCTAGTTGTTCTTATACATCTTTTTGTTTACTGTTAGAAGAGCCAATGGGATACTGTGCTATGGTTTTATAGCTCGGCAGCGCTATCTACAACTAGTTAAAGTCATGGGGATTGACTTAATTGCACCTACTTTTATCCCATATAGCCCAGTCTCTATAGCGGTTGGGGGGGGGGGGGGGGGGGGGGGGGGGGGGGGGGAAAGCTTTGAACCTGAGGATTTAGGGCCAGACAGCTAGTGCTGTCACCATGGACTGTTCAGGTTAAGATTCCCCCCCCCCCCCCCCCCCCAACAGAAAAAAAATCCCCAACCTCACTGAGTATTCGAACCTATATCTTCCGCTTAAGAGACCAGAGTTCTAACTGCTCCGCCAATGGTCTTCTCAAAGTAAGATATTCAACAGTTTTCTTTTACAAACACAAACCTTAATTTCATTGTCCTCTTGTGCCGATGGAGCAGAGGTGTCCCCTGTGTGAGACTCTTCAGGGTGTGATGAATATATCTCTCCCAGAAGTGCTCTTAAGTCCATTATGTCATCTGTTAAAGACAGTTATCATAAATGCTAATCCAATGACAGATGTAGCTAAGGGTATTCTTCTTCTTCTTCTTCTTCTTCTTCTTCAGTGTTCACTTTTAAATGGGTGGTTGGCCCGTAGGTGTTTTACAGCTAGGCTGCAATATTTAGGCCTTACACATCTGATTTCAGAAAACTCCTATTTGTTGCCATTTAAGGCATGCTCGTGAAGGGAAGAGAGTCTACTATATCCCCAATCCCATTCCCCCAAATGGGACCCCAGAACCCATATAGGGTGATAAAGGTATCAAGTGTCAGGATTTTGCACATTTGATGTGAAATGACCGCTCCTTTTCTCAACATAATTTCTTTCTGAAAAATGTATCCCTTTATTCTGAAAACACCTTAAAAGAAAGTGACATTAGTCACCAATAAAAGCCATCATGGAGTAGCGGCTAGATGCATGCCTGTGGGTCGGAAGGCCACGGTTCGGGTCCTGATGGAGCCAAATTAGAAAAAAAAAAAAATTAATTGGCTCTCAGGTCGACCCAGCCTCGAGTGGGAACCAGGTAGATCCTGGGAAGTAAAAGCATCCAGTGTGATGCTGACTACATCACCCATTCAGTGCCGATCGGTCTATAAAGTATAGGTCTAGCCCTATATGCCCAATATTCTGGAAGGTGAAGAAAAGGGTCTTTATTTTACTAGTCACTAATAAATTTGTCAAAAAATGGTTTTATCTACTTTTATCATTTTTCTAAATATTTCAAGGGAGTAATCAGTATGAATAAACATGAATGGAGTGACGAATTAAACTAAACAGACTCTCTACAGCCTTTAAAACAAATGTATCAGGTGACTCATGCAGTGACCCCGTGACCTCCAACACTGAGGATATGGACAAATTATGACTTCAAAATGGCTGTACAAAAGCCATTCTGGTTACAAGAAAACTATTTTAGTGAGTATTTTCATACTCAAATCTCATAAACACTGTGTAAGTTTAACTAAGGATTTTTTTGACAAGGCACTGGGAAAATCCAATTACGCAGAATATACGGGAATGAGTCGCGGATGGAAATGTCTAGTTCAAGGCCTCTTGGGGTGACAGGGTTAAGTAATCTTTCCAGTACCTATTTTGAACTCTGTGAGTCTCAGGGGATTTAGCAACACAGGTCCAGGGGCTAGTAAAGAGAGTTATAAAATCGGCGCATCATGCGTGCATTGGGCTTCTAGGTAGGAACCTATGAACGTATGATTCATTTCTTGGGACTCAAAGAGTTAGGAGGCTGAGTCAATTCTACAGCAGTGCTAAACAAAGTGAATTCAAGCAAACCCATAAAATACCACAACATCAACTCTTTCAGCATCAAGCAGCTCACTGTATGTTTGAATGTTGAATTAAGAATTGACAGCACAGCACTTAGGATACTCCCATAAGCGCTACATCCCCATCTTCAGCACCAGTAAATGTCAAACTGTATATCCGCCTCACCTTTCCCTTGAGTGCTGAGCTTTGGCCAGATTCCCTAATTGCTCCTTGCAGCGTCATTCTCCTCAAGTTGTAATGACCTATTTGTGCATCCGCACTGTTTACTCGCTTCCAAAGGATCTTCACAACCTCTAGCTTTGTCATTCATCAATTCACCACAAAGTGGTGCAGAACCAGCCAGTCTATCTACATGCTCATTTCCCAACATACCAGCAAAACCTGGAGAAAATATCCAAAGGACGCTAACTATGTTGAACCACTGAAGCGATGCTTGCCACTCTGCATGAAGCATGCCCGTCTTCACCTTTCTCAACATGCTCTGTGAGTCAGTTACAATTACAATATGTGTGTACAGCTGATTCTCAAGCCAGCTCACTGTATGTCTATTGGTGTCAACTCACATGATGTACTTTTCTTACCACACTGTGCCCCATCCAGTTGATGCACTAACTCACTCTGTCCCAATTCTTAGTTTAACATTTTTCAGTTCTTTAGTGCTACTATCTCATCTAATTAAGACTCCCCATGTGTGTTTTGGGGTCTCACTTTGAGTAATGGTTAGTGTTATGTTCTATACTTACATTTGCCACTGCTGTCAGATTGCCGTAATCTGGCCTTCTCTTTGTTCAACTTATCAAAACTACCCCATTTGCTGAGTGCCCTGTAGAAGAAACAATTTACATCTTGCAACTATCTAGTACCTCAGACTTTTGAACACAAAAAGAAATTAAATGCCACAACATGCCAGGTGAAATTGTAGCAATTAAGATGCACACACTTCCCTCTTTTTTTTTCTTTCTTCTTTTTCATGTACTTGGGATTGTACTATACTTTACCCCCTCCCTCCCCACAATGGGCCCAGAACCCACAGGTAGAGGCACAAAGCACCAACTCTGTAGATCGAGGGATGAACCCTAGTGATTGGAGTAAACACTAAAAGCTAAAAAATTTGCAGGCAAAAAATAAAAATAAATAAAAAAAAGTGAGTGAAACAAACCCAGACCTTCAAAAAGTGAAGCAAGTATTCTGACCACTTGCCTAAGGAGACTCTATATATGATGATGAAATATGTAAAGGACCAATTTTCACACCTTCAGGCGTACGTGGCACATTGGGCTAGTCCTATATTTTACAGACCAATCTGCACATGGTGGGTGATGTGGTCAACATCACGCCACCCGTTCCCCAGACTCTACTTTGTACCCACCGACTGGCTGGGTCGACCTGAGAGCCAAAATCATTTTTGAAAAAAAAAGTCCAGTTTGTTCAAATGTATACCCATGACCTTCAGGTCGGCAGGTAAGTGTGATGATGAAATACGAATAAACATAATAACAGAAGACAGGTAAATATTTTTCTTACACTTCCTCGACATCTGTTCTGAGGTAGAGAGTGATGCGAGTTCCTTCAGCGTAAGGACTGCGTCTCATGTACTTAGGCAGTTCCTCAAGATCACTGTAAACGGAAAAAGTTACAAGTGATGCAATGATAACTTAATGTCATCTGAATGCAAAGGCTATGAAACAGAGATTGCAACAACATCAATACAGACATTGATCATCAAATTACAGTTACAGATCTTGGCTATCCTCCGAATAACGGCCCCAAATTAATGAGGCCAAAAATATACCCTAGCAGGGCCTCAGTCACATGTAAATTTGGGACTTCAGGCAACTCAAACTGCGGACTTCCGGCGACTACCGCCACCACCAGAGTATCTCCCGCGCTAAGCTACTCTCTATTTTCTACTCTACGTGCGGCGCGGATGGCTGGGACTCACGAGCAGCAGCTAACGCATCTCCTGCAGCTTCCGTAATTTTATTTGCTCGTGAGTCCTAGCCATCTAGTTTAGCCCCCCTAGTTTAGCTACGCGCAGCGCGGGAGATACTCTAAGCGGTGGAAGTCTGCAATTTACATGTGACTGAGGCCCTGTTAGGGTATATTTTCGGCCTCGATAATTTAGGACCATTTTTCGGAGGATAGCCCAGATCTTTTTTTTGTCCTCAGCCTTATAAGAGTGGTTGTCATGTAGTGTAGTGGTTTACAGCTAAGCTACAAAATCTGCTCTTTCAGCCCAATAAAACCGATTTCAGCAAACCTATAGTCATCTTTTATGTATTGCCCGTTAAGGGTCTATTTAAGTGATTCCCAAACTGTGCGCCGCGGCGCCTCTTGGAGGTGCGACCTCTTCACAGGGAAATACTGTGAAAGCTTCATAATTAATTTAACCAAGACACAAATAGTCATACTTTTACTTAGGTTAGGGCGCCGTGGAAAAATTTTAAATGAAAAAAGGCGCCAAGACCAAGACAAGTTTGGGAAACACTGGTTTATTTTATACTCTCCCCTCCCCCAAACTGGGCTTAGAAATCCACATGAGGGCAATTGCTTTAATATATACATTAATATTGACCTTGTGTGATCCAGGGACACGTTGATGCAGGAAAACAAAAACGCACTGCCTCTTAAAAAACATGTCATGAAAGATGACTTTTAAAGGATTTGCTGAAATCAGAGGCATTGGGCCAAAGGCACAGATGTCACAGCCTAACTACAAATCACAACATAACCTGTCAACCACTCTTTTGTCAACCACTCTATTGAAGGCAAGCGCAGAAGAAGAAAAAGTAGAAAATGAAGAAGTAGAATGGTAGAATTAAGAAGAAGAAGAAGAAGAAGAAGAAGAAGAAGAAGAAGAAGAAGAAGAAGAAGAAGAAGAAGAAGAAGAAAAAAGAATAAAAAGAAGATTTACACAAATACGATGAAGCAACTAAGTCACTGCATATGAGACAAGCCAATAAATGCATCTTCACTCCCCAAAGATTTCAAACACTGCAGATGCTGATTGACCACGTTGTGAGCTAGTTTCATGTTGTAAACATGTTCACCTGCATTCCATTATTTCTCCTGTAACTCTTTCAGTCTCAGGGGGTTTAACATCCGAGATGCGAAGGGTAGTAAAGAGACGTAAAATTGGTGCGCTGTGTGTTCACTGGGGTTCTAGGTGGGAACCTATGAACGTATGGTGCATCCCTTGGGACTAAAAGAGTAAACAGCGGTAATCAAGACATTCATCAAGACATAAGTTGCCATGCACAAAGCTTTAATTTATTGCTTCAGTATAACCAAACTTCAATGTTCAATTATCGGTGCTCGTGAAACGATATATCGCAGATTTTTACATAGACACCTGCATTACCCAGACATTAGACCCATACAAGTTCTTAAAAGTTGTAGGCCATCCCTAGGTGACAGCCTCCCATTCCAAAGTCATTCATTTGCAACTTTCCAAAGGGTGGACTGTGAGTTAGATAACAACTGCTTTTGCAGTTGAAAAACCAGTATAGAAAAACCATTTAGTTCCACAGTGACAGCATCCATCTCTAATCATACTCAAGGTCTGCCTGTGTGGACAGGCACCCCCAGAGTTTTCTGCAGACATGATCACTACAAGCAACAGAGGAGATCCCGCATCCGACCAGTTGACATTCTGGTAGAGACCAAGCTGCACGGATCAGTGGAAAACATGCATAGCACCGCTACCTTTACAGAGGACTGTGAGCTGTCCCATCTGAATACTACTAGCAGGGAGAAAGATAAGAAAATACTGAAGGCTCTTATCTGATACCGCTGGAACTACTGTAGTGATCCTCTCATTAAGGTGCTGCATGTTCCTTATCCTCCTAGCACACTTTTAGGCCACACAGTCACACAAGGTCATAGGAAACTAAATATTTTGGAACATTTTAAGACGCCACACATGTATATCCATTAAATACTTCTTCAATAATAACAGATTACAATCCCGACAATCACACCCAATGACCCTGTAGTAACACATATTTGTGATAGATGACAGCAAGAACACGTTATCTATGGAATCAACAAGGAAAATCCATGACAAGTTGTTTGGAAGAGAAGGAGTTAAAACCACATACTTCCTCTTCTCCTTCTTAGCATTCACCGGCTGTAAACTACAGTGGAAAGTTATGGTTGTTTGCTCACTCCTGAATTTTGGTCTTGTTCCAGAACTGGAGTTTTGCGTGCACATCTGTTTTACAGATTTAGCTTATTTATAAGCCAACTGTTGATTCCTTTCCTCTCAAGCAGACGCATTACAACTAAAGAATCACCCTTGATTAGTAGCCTCCAACAACATGCTCATTTGTGGGGGGGGGGGGGGGGGGGGGGGGGGGGGGGGGGTGGCAGTGGAATTATTGTTCTCCAAAATGAAGCCCCCGAACCCACATGGGGAAAAACAAATAACATATATTACCTGGGCTGAAGAAGATACTCAGTCAATGCTCGCTCTGGCAGGATATAAATATTTCCTGTGTAGCTGTAGTCTATAGGGCTGGGTTTACGCATTCTTGGGTGACTGCAGAAAACATACAGTTTATATATATATATATATATATATATATATATATATATATATATATATATATATATATATATATATATATATATATATATATATATTCTTAGGGTGACTGTGTGCAGAAAATATACAATTAATGTATACATTCTTAGGGTGACTGTTTGGAGAAGTTAGTGACATTCAATCCTAACAGGACCGCACAATGAGCGATTAACACCTGTGACACAAAATGCCACCATTCGGATGAGAATCTCCCAGCAGCAAGTCCTAGAAACCCCTTTCAACTGTTAACTTATATCAGGGCCCCTCTGACGACAGCTCCGATGGGGCTTTAATTAAAATAACAAAAAATTACGTCCCATAATGGGGCGAGAAAATAATATATACAAATATTCTAGGGGTGCCTGTGTATAAAAATTATATTAATATATATTCTTGGTGTGACCGTGTGCAGAAAACATCATTAATATATATTTTTAGGGTGACTGTGTACAGAGAAATATATACCATATATACATATATGGTGGTATCAAAGAAATGAATTATTCCTAAATGTGTAATAAAAGTTGATGGTGTTATTTTAGGACAAGTACAGAAATTTAAGTATCTGGGCACATGGATAACATCAGATGGAAGATACATAACTGAGATAAGAAACAGAATAGGACAGGCAAAAACTGCATTTTTTAAAATTAAAAACATCTTGTGCAATATATCCTTGTCATTGAGAGTTAGGAAAAGAATTCTTGCTTGCTACATACATCCAGTTTTAACATATGGCTGTGAATCCTGGATAATCGGTAGGCAGGCCAAACAATTTTTAGAGGCCTCAGAGATGTGGTTTTACAGAAGAATGCTTAGAATACCTTGGACAGCCAAAAAAGCAACCAAGAGGTTATGAAAAGGCGGGAGCCCGAAGACAACTTATCACAGACATCAGAAGGAGACAGTCATCATTTTTCGGCCATGTTATGAGAAGAGGAAAAATAGAACATGTAGTGACCACTGGAAAGATCTGTGGAAAAAGGGATAGAGGAAGACAAAGAGAGAAGATGCTTGACAGTCTTGTTGCATGGCATGGAGGTGTGTCGGCACACGAACTGATACATGCTGCAGGAGATCGCAGATTATGGAGAAGCATGATCGCCTACGCCAGTTGGCAAGGTACCTGATGATGATATATATATATATATATATATATATATATATATATATATATATATATATATATATATATATATATATATATATATATATATATGTGTGTGTGCTTAAGTAACTGTGCAGAAAATATGCCGGATAATATGTGTGTGTGTGAGTGAGACTGTGTGCAGAAAATATAGTTTATATATATGTATTTATTCTTGGGGTTGTGCAGAAAATATACCGTTAACTGAAAAGTAAAGGTAGCCCCAGGGCTTTTTTCTGTTCTTTTTTACGTTTTCCACCCCAGAAAGAGAGTGACTTCCCTTCACATGCCTACTTCATCGTGTCACAGGGTCCATCCTATGTTGCGGGGGTGTATCGCTTAGTGAGCGTCCAGCAGGATGTAGTTTTTTACTCGCTGTCAGCGGCCGACGATATTAGCGTATATTATAGGTCCCATGCAGTCATGGGACGTAGGCTAAGTCTGTGTAGTTTGGGGGCTGGTGTTAGGGCCCAGTTCCACATGTTTTGGGGCCTTGCGATATCTCCAGTTGCTTAGAACAATGAGTAAAAGACCACATGTTGCTGGATGCTCAGTAAGCATGACACCCCCGCAACATAGGACAGGCCGTGCTGTGAACCCTATTTTCTACAAAACAAGATGCCGGTGCTCACCACAGTGTCTTTAAAAAGTACCAGTTCTCACCACAAAGTTTCTATTACAGAAGTGCGAGAATCAAAAATGCCTAAAAACAAGGTGCTGGTACTATGCACCATTGCCTGCCGCCTGGAAGAAAAAAAGCCCAGGGTAGTCCCACAGCTGACACTGCTGGTGGTGTGTAAAGTTTTAGGCCTTTATATATTCCACACCAGCGGTTCTCAACCAGTGTAACATGGAGCCCTAAAGATTCTGAGTGGACTGGCCGTTGTGCAAAAATATTTTTTTAATGTGATGAAATTAAAGAATTAGGAAACAAAAACTAGCAAATGGCCACTCCAAAAAATTTGGGTTTTCTGCCCCACCCTGTAAAAAAAAACTACAGCTACAACAACAAAGCCCAGTATATTATAGAACATTTTATGGAGAGGAAAAAAAAAAGAATATATCCACTGATTCTTTAACAAGCTATTGTAAAAGGCAACTATTGCTAAATTAGGATGTATTGAGATGAAAGTGCAGATATTGCAGTCTAGCTGTAAACCACAACACAACATACCAGTCACCTTTTGAAGGGTAACTGCAGAAGAAAGAAGACATTTCTTATTCGTCATTAACCACAAAAAACTATGAAATGTTACCTCGGAGTAATTTATTTTTCTTTTTCTCAGCAGCATCAGCATCTGTTCCACTGCTTGCCGCTGCACTAGCAGAAGCTGATTCTGACACTGGTTCCTGCAGTCGCCTACCTGAAGGCTCAGGTGGTTCAGCTGTGACTGATTCTGTCTTAGATATACTTTCACTGGCAGGGGTGGCATTTTTGTTGCTAGTTTTGTTCAGAGTTGCAGAGAAACAGCACCTACTCACACAGGAATACCCCTGGACGTTCTGGTTCTTCCATAAGTGCAAGAGAAAGGATGTATTGTTCGGCAACAAGGACTCTCCAGCTTTTGAAGTTGTCAGATTCAAAATGTACCAGCTGGGTCTTTTCTTGACAGATATAAAGCGTCGCTGACATTCTGAAAGAAAAGTCATAAGTTTGAGTTGGATTTATTTAACATTAAAAGCATAACACATTTAAATAACAAAGACAATAAACTGCTCAGTTTCTTCTTCTTCAGCATCTGCACCTTTGAGGTTCATTGCTGAAGATATCACTTATATCTATTCACCTCTCTGACTGGACTTCTCATTCCAGTTGGTGACTTTAAGTGTTAGCATATATATTATCTCTCCACAATCTTCTTATTCTGTCTCGTCATCTTCTTATTTAGCATTTCGAGCATTTGTGGCTCACTGCTCAAGATATATACCCACCTCTATTCATCTCTCTGATTGGACTCCAATCACTTGTTAAGTCTGCCTGTATACAATCTCTCCACCATCTTCTTGGTCTGCCTCGTGGTCTACACAGTCAAGTTTATTCGTACAAGTATTTGTCTGAGTTTTCTGCCAATCCCTCTACCTTTTTACAGACCATCGGCACTAGGTGGGTAATGAGGTCAGCATTACGATGGCCGTCTTTTCTTCCCCGGGACAGCCATCCTGGTACCCATTTTAGGCTGGGTCGACCTGTGATGCCCCATACCATGATAAAAATCCAGGCAGCCAGCAGTCGGTTTTAATCAAGGTAAGTTGCAATTATGAGTCGGACTTGCAACGCTTAAGCCACAGACTCCACCTAAGCCACAGACTCTGGCTAAACTGTTTTATAAGGCATAATTTTTTTTTACGGCCCACCTGGAGCTTTTCATGGTGGAGTGGTAGAAGAACACTGCTCTGAATGTCAGCAAATGTCAGAGACTTTTCAGAACACCAATGGGTCTTACTAGTCACACTTACCATCAGCAAGAGCTGTGAGTCCTGCACCTCTCTACAGTACAATATAACACTGCCGTCTGAAATATGGAAAAGTACCAACAACGATGACAACAATGATGCAAACCAACCTTGGCAAAGACGTGCTGGTCTTGAAAGTATGTTTGTCACCAAAGACACAGACCGCAAACATGCACGGATATCAGCACAGGGCGACCTCAGCATCTTGCTGCTGTGTACTAAGACACCTGAACAATGAAAACAAAATGACTGATGTAAACATGAATGTAGATGCTCTGCCTGCTTGCCAGAAGAATGTGGGTTCAAATCTGAACTGAGTAGGATTTTTTAAAATGATACTGGCTCGCAAATCAATCCAACCTTAAACAGGTTCCAGGTAAAGACCTGGGAAGTAAAGGCAACCTGCATTATGTGGACCACATCACTCATCGAGGGCCAACTGATCTATAAAAATATAAGTCTGGCATCACATGCTTAATGCCCTACTGGCATGGAAAGAGTCCTTGACCGTACTTACTCAAACAAGCAGGAAGTATTTCTGCACAGGTTAACTCTCTGAGTCCCATCATGCATTCATAGGTTCATACCTAGAAGCCCAGTGAACGCATGATGCGCCGATTTTAGTCTCTCTTTACTACCCATTGGGCCTGTGATGCTAAACCACCCGGGACTCAAAAAATTTAAAGCTACAAGTGGAGAAATTGTGGATTTCATACTACTCATTAGAAAACAGTCGCGGTAGTTTCTTACGAAGACAGTGACCTGAATTCAATTTTCAGCAGTGGCAGATCATCATTCTGACCAGTACAGTTACGGGGTCAACCTTGTTCCATAAGTTGATTAACCTGATTCCATTGCCTGATTAGTTGATCTGACAATACAAAAGATGCTGAGAAGTAAATGCTGATATGTAATGGTTTCTAAACTCTGTCAGTCCCAAGGAATGCATGACGTATGACTGTCTCTTGAGTCCCAGTCATTGTTTAATGTGTCGTCTTACTTTTTACATAATGTTTCCACACCAGTCATAATGTTTAATGTTTCATTAGGAATCGTCATCACAACACTCGTGACATTTCCATAAGCGCTCTGTCCCCATCTTCAGCAGCAAGCCTAGAGTTCCAATTCCAATGGTACCAATAGCCGTCTGATTGTATATCCGTCTCATCTTTCCCCTGAGTGCTGATTGTTGACCAGATCCCTGGTCACTCCTCACAGTACCATTCTCTTCAAACCATGCATGATCCATCTGTGCTTCCCCATGTTTATTATTCATGATATTAAAACTATTGCACTGGAAATAAAGAAATTGAAGAATAAACTGCGAGCCCTAGGTGACATATAATGGTACAACATGATGATGATGATTATCAGCATTTTGTTTTGCAGAATTATTAACCTATTAGCAATTTTGTATTCTTGGAATGAACAGTTCAATTTTATTTAAAGCAGTTTTTTGTTTTGTTTTTTTTTGTTTCAGAGCTATATAGCTTTAACTCTTTGAGTCCCAAGGAACGCATCAGACTTACATAGGTTCCCGCCTAGAGGCCCAATGAACGCTAGATGGGCTGATTTTACATCTCTCTTGACTACTCCTTGGGCCTCTGATGCTAAACTCCCTGGGACTCAAAGAGTTAATATGTTTTCCACGAAAATAATAGCTAGTGATTTACACATTATCAAAAAAGAAATATTTTGTAAATATTCTAATAAAGTTCTACTTTAGCAGATTCTTAAGTTATGAAAAAAAGGTCACACAACTTGATCTTTTCACCCCACTTCAAAAGTAAATCTATGCATAGGGTTTCCTAGGTTCCTTTACTGATTATGTACAACTCCTTCAAGCAGGTAATCAGTGAGATGGTACTAGGAGACACTTACAAGCCATTCCTGTGAGGGTTCCAGGGCCCTAATGTGGGGAAAACAAAAACAGACCTATTGCCTACCCAAAAGCATGTTCAAAGTGTCGACAAACGGGAAGCTTCCTTTGAACTCGGAGTGCATCTGCCTGAGAGGCAAGGAACCAACAGTCTGCATATAAATGAGGCAGATTTGTAAATGGATGCACACACAACACTCAAGTTCTAGAACAAGACTAAAGTCCTGAGGTGGACGAATACCCAGAACTTTCCACCAGAGTTTACAGCTGGTGAACGCAAAGAAAAAGACTTACAAGCCAGTTATTATTCTCAAAATCAGTTTTGCTTTCTATGAGGGGCCTTTACTTTTTCATTACCTGTTCTTTGACTCTTTCAGTTCTTAAGTAACAGTTTGCATCTATACTTCAACTCTTTGAGTCCCAAGGAACGCATTGTACGTTCATAGGTTCCTACCTAGAAGCCCAATGAACACAAGATGCGCCAATTTTATGTCTCTCTTTGCTACTCCTTGGGCCTGTGATGCTAAACCCTCTGGGACTCAAAGAGTTTAGACACGTTCTGTGGGGAACAGAGCATCATCTATGGGTATGCCCGAGATGCTATGATGTCTATGCATAAATCAGTAAATCAGAACCAATCAGTAAATAGGGATGCCTGATGTGCTATGAAGTTGATTCTAAAATCAGTAAATCAGACATTGTTATCTACAATATTACCCAGCAGTGCTTGCTATCATGTATGTCTTCAATACTTTGAATGTTTTGATTTGAATGATGGTCTACAATAACATTTAAGTCAACAATTTCACTGGGTTGTTTAATTCACTAAAATTAGTATTTCTACATATAATTAATGCAACAGCTTGCACAAGATATCACTAGATTTCATCCAGAAAGCTTCAATGAATACAGTTTTATGTATGTGTGTGTGTGGGAGAGGAAAAAGGGGGGGGGGGGGGGGGGGGGGGGGGGGGGGTGAAATAACAAAATACCTACCAGTATTTTTTGTTCAAATATTTCAACAACTGCAAGTTACAGTAGTTATACGGGTCATTTTAATAATAATATTCACAAACCAGAAATATGCCAGGCAATAATTTGTACAAAGTACTGTTTATTCCCATCATTAAATTCCTAATGTTAGGAATGGGAGTCGCTATGGCGGATTGGCTAGACGCTCGTCTGCAGATCGGAAGGTCATGGGGTTCACTCCATGGCAGAGCTGGACTGTTTTCAAAAATGACCTTGGCTCCCAGGTCGATCCAGCCTCGAGTGGGTACCAGGTGCAGTCTAGGGAAGTAAAGGCGGCTGGCGTGATGATGACCACATCACCCTTCTTGTGCCGATTGATCTATAAAAACATAGGTCTAGCCCTATATGCCTAAAGGCATGGAAAAGGGTCCTTTCTTGTTAGGAATAATAATAGTTCCCTGTGTGGGTTACAGGGTCTCATTGTGGGGGGAAAAAAAAACTAGATCCACAAATTCCTCCTCATTTTGTTAAGCTGAAAAAGGAGGGGGGGGGGGGGGGGGGCTTTCCCTATACTCAAGGGGAGCCTGGATAAAAAAGGCTGAAGACCAGAGAGACCACTGCCTTCTATAGTGTAGCTGAAACCTCCAGCCAAATCTTTCATTTGTGTACATACACTACACTATTGCGTCACCCATGTCTTTTACCTCTCATTATTCTTGTTGTACGACTCCCTAACGATATATTTCTAAGGGACGATCTTGTGTGATATTAACTGCTGTTGTGTGCATGTGCTCAGCTGTATATTCAAGAACTGTTTTAAAAGAATATGTGAGATATATAAGTATAAGGAAGGAAAAGTTGCCAGATAACTTAACTGATAAGAAGAATCAATGCGAGCTACTTGCAGCTCAGACTTTGGCTCTCCTAGCAGATTTGGCCGGCAGGTAGGTCGGCTTCGGTCGGCGTAGTGGGAGTTCTTTCCCTTGGCTGCACTCACAACAACGAGCGGAAAAAGTCACGACTTAAACACGACAGTGAGGTCGACATCAGGGCTGCAAATGCTTGGTTGTGTCCCCCAGATCTGGGTTTTTCTTTTGACGCTGCGGGAAAATCTGGGTTTTTTTTTTCTGTGTGTCTGTCTGTGGGTGTTTTGCCGATCTGTAAGCTTTAATGACCGATAAATTTGCGTGGTTAGGGGTTGGGTTAGGGTTAGCGGTAGGATTAGGGTTTGGGTTAGGGGTAGGGTTAGGGTTAGGATTAGGGGTAGCGTTAGGGTTACGGTTAGGGTTAGGGGTAGCGTTAGGGTTAGGGTTAGAGGTAGGGTTAGGGTTAGGGGTAGGGTTAGGGTTAGGGGTAGGGTTAGGGTTTAGGGTTAGGGGTAGGGGTAGGGTTAGGGGTTAGGGTTAAGGGTAGGGTTAGGTGTAGCGTTAGATGTGACAATTGTGACGCCGTAGTTCCCTATAATCGCGCACAGTCGCATGCACGCGCAAACAGTCGACGGACGGTGGATGCTACTGACACAGACAATTCGCCACCGATTGGGCACCAGCCGCGCGCTATTGCCGTCATATTTGCCACACTTCCAGTGGCGCCACTCCCACAAACATCAGATTGTCGGCCAGTATTTCGACCTCTTACGTGAAAATTTTCACATTTAACCCTAACCCTACACCCAACCCCTAACCCTACCGCTAACCCTAACCCTAACCCTAACCCTACCCCTAACCCAAACCCCTAACCCTACCGCTAACCCAAACCCTAAGGAACCCTACACGCAACCGTATGATGATGATATACACCCTACGCAGCCCTACATGCAACCGTATGATGATGATAGACACCCTACACAGCCCTACGCGCAACCGTATGATGATAGGTAACCCAAGACGCAACCCTACATGCACCCGGATGATGATAGGTAAGTATGTCATTTGATTCGTGACTCTTTCCGCGACTTGTTTTGAGTGTGGCGAAGGGACATAACTCCCATAACTCCCACTAAGCCGGCCGACGCTGTCTAGCTTGCCGGCCAAATGACTGCTAGGAGAGCCCAGACTTTTTATGGGTGTTGTGACTACGATATATATTGGATGGCCTTAGTTACACCAACAAACACTCCACACTGTAGCATTTGCTACAGTTGAGTATAGGACTACTCATTTCTCGTCTACTTTTGTTAACCTACGTTTACTCGTTTCGTAGTAGTTTAGTATGTTTTGATTTGTTTGTAAACCAGAGAACCCAGAACCGAACCTACCTCGTACTCAAATTCTGCAACTGAGCTGACAGATTACTGCAACAGTGGTGAAGCAAAACCACAAAGATTATCTTCCCGAATAGCGATAATCATCAGTTAGTACCAAATCCTCTAAACTGCAAACCATAATTTCGACTTATATCCAGCTGACGAACTAGAAACCTTCAGAACGTCTCCGCAGACAGCCTTCTTTCTCGGCTTCCAAAATAGCTGCTTATTCTCACGACTGTCGTGGCACTGGCCAGTCGTGGGTATAGTCTGTAGCAGACGTCAATGAAGAAATGCCCAGGCTGACGGCTGAACTTGGATTAAGCACAACCCCCTGGAACTATTTATTTCTAGAGAAGGCGGTGGGTTAAGATACCGACATCACAGCACTTGGGACATTCCCGCAAGCGCCCCGTCCTATTTTCAGCAGCCAGTTCGAATTCCTAGTATCCGTCTGATTTTAATGTCCGTCTTGCCTTCCTTTTGAGCTTGGACAAAAAGACTCACGCTCTAAGCCTTACAGACTCGAAAAAAATTGTGAAAATATGGGGGTGACTGCGGTCAAGCTAATACAAGTCAAAACTGATCCACTCGAGTTTGTATTAGTAATACAAACTCGAGTGGATCAGTTACGGTTAGATGGTTTGGACATGTATACAGAATGGGAAAGAATCGGTCTCCGCGGCAGGCACGGGAGGCCAGGAACCAAGGAACCAGACTACCAGGACGACCCAGGATTCGCTGGGAAGACAACATATGAAAGTTCCCTGAATGACAGAGAACTGGAATTAAGCAAAACCAACAAGAAAACTGCTGATAGAGAAGTCTGGCGATCTCTCTGGCAAACCTCTCCACACCAATATAGAAGAGACTGAGTAAGTAAGTAACTATAGTATTCACTTTACGAGACAACGAAAAAATAATATGCCAGGCAATACATCGTGCAGTCCATAAGGCAAAGGTATCACAGCCTAGCTGTGAGCTAAAACACATCGTATCTGCCGCCATTTGAATGAAGAATGCGGAAGAAGAAGAACAAAAAGAAGAAGGAGAAAATGGTAGGCCGGCCGCCTTTACTTCCCATGGCTGCACCTGGTACCCACTTAAAGCTGTGAGGACCTAGGAGCCAAGGTCATTTTTTTTTTTAAAGTCTGACCCACGACCTTCCGATCCGCAGGCGGTCCGTCCACCCCCCCCCCCCCCAACAGCTTGTATGTGAACGAAATTTAAAAGTTAATTGTGACTTGGAACTTGAACGCCGCACTGGAAATCGAACGCTTGGCACGTGCCAGCACACTCTGTAACACTGCGCAGCATCCCTGCTAGTTTGTTTTTCTATGCTGTGTCGAACGCGTCGCACTTAAGCACGTCACTTCATATTATTTTCGCAGGTAGCACACTGTTAGAGTCTTAGTCAACCGGCGGGTTAACTCGTTTAAGTATAACGGTAGGTAGGTAGTGTACCCCACCAGGACATCACACAAGCGATAAACACCCGGTGACACAAAGTGCCACCCTGCGGGTGAGGATCACCCGTGGAGAGACCCCAGAAACCCCTCTTAGCCGTTAGGCCATATTTATGGCTAGGCCGTATCTAAATGTAAAGAACCCTTTTTCACGCCTTTGGGCGTATAGGGCTAGACCTATATTTTATAGACCAATCGATACAAGTTGGGTGATGTGGTCAGCACCACGCCTGCCGCCTTTACTTCCCATTCAAATCTAGGTCGACCTGGGAGCCAAAGTCATTTTTGAAAAATAGTCCAGCTCCGCCAGGGAGCGATCCCACGACCTCTCAATCCGCAGGCGAGCGTCTAGCCACTCCGCCACGGCAACTTCCTAGGCCATATCTATATTCCAAGCCCGCGGCAACAGCCAGGGTCGGGCTTCAAATAACAAAAAAATTGCATCTTACATGGGGACTACTACCCATTCAAATATAACATTATGAAACTAAAAATTTTGTAGAAATGATTGCCAACTCCAGAGCAGTCTGGAACTCTGGCTCTCAACAAAAGACAGTAAATATAACACACCTTCAGCAAGTGGCGAAAGGCTAGGATATGAAACTTAGGTTTCCTGGTGTTATCGTTGAAGTTGAAACAGCTTCCTAACAATGTACTCTGTAAATCCCCCTTCATCTACTTCTGTGTGCCGTGTCACCGTTTCTACCAAGATACAGTAAATACAATGGTTAATTTTTTTTAATTAAAAAAAAATATTTGTTTTTCAATTGACCAACTTTTTAACCCCACCAGGATATCACATCGAGTGATAACACTCGGTGACACAAAGTGCCACCATTCGGATCACCAGTGGAGAGGTCACAGAAACCTCGTTGAACCGTTAGGTAATATAAGTGCCCCTGGCAACAACCAGGGTGGGGCTTCAAATTAGTGAAAAATGAATCGGACTGATTGGCTGACTTTCTACCCCACCAGGACATCACACAAACGACAAACACCTGATGACACAAAGTGCCACCATGTGCGTGAGGATCGCCGTGGAGAGGTCCCAGAAACCGCGTTCAGCCTTTAGGCCATATTTATGGCCATGCTATATTGCGGCCCCTGGCAAAAGCCAGGGTAGGGCTTCAAATAATGAAAAATTTTGACCTAAAAGGGACGAGAAGTACTAAAACTGCATCCCACATGGGGACAGAGATCAATAATGTTTAAAAAAAAAAAAATTCAATTATGATCACTATTTGTTAATACATTCAGTGTATACTTGAGAAAATAAACTTTAAATGTTAAGCTTGTTAGACTCTGAAACATATTAATTTAGCCTATATTATTTTTAACAGGAGAAAATACATGGAAACTTGAAAGACTTGGAATTCGATCGCCGACTCGGAACAAGCTATGTTTGAATCCCGAGGTAGCCCTGAAAAAAATAGGTTCAGAGAAGAAAAATTACTCCTGACTTTATTTTCCAGAAAATGTTTACTGGTTAATTCCCTTATATCACCAAATCACAGTGAACAATTCAGTGCAATGAAGATTATCACAGGGCATCCCAGGTATGTTCATGCTGTTTTTGGTAGTGTTTTGTTTGCCTGTTTGTTTGAAAATCAGATTTTATATGTTTGATAACAACTGGGAGACTTTTAGTTTTAACTCTTCCGTCAAATGTATTGGCGTCCAGGACGCATTAACCCCGTAAAGAGATTGCATTTGTTGAAGGGAGGTTAGAGTTGAGACTGTTGTCCTGAAGTTTAAAAAAAAGGGGTCTTTTCCCAAGCCATTAGGCCTATGGTCATATAGGACTAGAAATATATTCTATAGACCAATCGGTACTTCGTGGGTGATGTGGTTAGCATCATGCCAGCCGCCTTTACTTCTCAGAACTGCACCTGGCACACATTCAAGCTAGATAGAACTAGGAGCTAAAAGTCCTTTATTTTTTTAAGTCCGGCTCCGCCAGTGCCCGAACCCACGACCTTCCGATCCGCAGGCTGTCCTGAAATGGTACCAAAAAATTTATAATATCTCTGCAGCGATTTTGTTACAACTAAGTCCTGTGTGTGTGTGTGTGTGAGTGAGAGAGAGAGAGAGAGAGAGAGAGAGAGAGAGAGAGAGAGAGAGAGAGAGAGAGAGAGAGAGAGAGAGAGAGAAACTAAGCTTACACATTGTTTCGGGACCCATATATAGCTCAAATGGAGCTAAGGAGGGCGTTTTTAAAAAAATTGTTTAACAAAACCTAATGTTTAAAAAGAAAAGTATATTGGATAAATATTTAGTACTCTATACGTTGTGTACATGTTAAAACCGCTCTGTAGTCTTGTTTAGCATTACCTCACATAAAAAAGGAACTACACTGAAGGGAAACATATTAAATTGTACTATCCACGAAGCTGGATATATTGAAGATGCTTTGGCAATGAAAGCACATGGAGCTGATCAAATATTATCAGTCGTTATCATGTGGGATATAATTTTTCGTTATTTGAAGCCCCACCATGGCTTTAGCCGGGCCATAAATATGCCATAACGGCTGAAAGGGGTTTCTGGGACCTCTCCACGGGTGATCCTCATCTGCATGGTGGCACTTTGTGTCATCGGGTGTTTATCGCTTGTAGGATGTCCTGGTGGGGTACAACTAGAGAGAGAGAGAGAGAGAGAGAGAGAGAGAGAGAGAGAGAGAGAGAGAGAGAGAGAGAGAGAGAGAGAGAGAGAGAGAGATGGTGAACTGGCTAGACAAAGAAAAGCTTTCAGGCTTGACATGAAGAAAGCGACGTTCTGTTAAGAATCCGCTGTTTGATCTGTCTTAATAATTACACCAATTAGTATATAAGTGCAATGGCCCCTCTGACCTCATATTTATATTTCACAGTTGCCGTTATTTTTCTGTCGTCCTCTGAAAACACACTATTGGTAAATTCGTTTACTAGCTTCAAACAAGTACCATTCAAATCTATATGTAGCAGATCAGTGAAAAGACCTGTGCAAGTTGAGAGTTATATTGTTATTTTCCCGAATGAATACCCAGCTCTTTAACTAACCACTCGGCCAGCCCTCTCCTCTATGACAGGTACAACGGCACGAAATGACAAATTATTTTGCGGAGGTGCATGATCGCTCACGCCAGTTATCAGGACATTAGATGAAGATGACGATGATAATAATAATAATAATTATTATCTTCTTCTGTGTTCACCCGAAGATGTAATTATGTTGTGTCCATTTACAGCATGGTTGCGATATTTACACCTTTCGGTTGACACATCCGTCTTCTGCAGGCATTTGTTGACCGGGTTATTATTATAATGATGATGTGGCGTCCTTGGCTTATGCGTTGAGAGTCCGACTGGTAATTCCAGCGTACCGCGATCGAAACCCAGTGCTGGCTGCGTGAATTTGTATCGTGGTATTAGGCGTCGCCGGTCGACCCAGCCTAAAATGGGTAGCAGGGTGGCTGTCCTCGGGAGGTAAAGACGTCCGGTGCAATGCTGACTACACTGCCGACATAGTGCAGATGGTCTGTGAAAATGTTGGCGCTCTTAACATATACCCGATACGCCTAAAGGCGTGAAAAGGGATTTTTACTTTTACTTTATTATAAAGATGATGATGATGTAATGTCATTGTTAAAAGCCAGGTCATATCTCCATATTTCTTTCTTTGCCTTAAGGTTTTATTGAAAATTGTTTTTTGTTTTTTAAATATTAGATTTTCCCATTTATTTTTCTTTATTTATTACGCTATTTTAAAATGTCATTAAAATTTTCAATTTCAGCCCTCCCTCGAGAGTTTCACATTCCACCCCTCTCCTCCCCATCTCTCATCTTCTGTGTATGTGTTAGTGAGTGTGTGTGTTAGTGTGTGTGTATCAATGCGTAATCGATTTATTGTGTGCAGAACATCACACTGGTCTTCTTCCTTGTGGCATTCAAGCTGCTAGAACCCCATCCCCTAAACATTGTTCCCAAGTTCTCTCGTTGAACTACCACTAATGGTGTCTGTCTGGGCCTTTTAGAACAGTGTAACACAGTGTTTCCCAAACTGTGCGCCACAGCGCCCAGTGGAGCCGCGACCTCTTCACAGGAAGCGCCGTAAATATTCGAAGATACAGAAGTACACAAGTTTAGTTTTTTTATCTCATACATACGAATTGTCACACTATTACTTAGGTTAGGGCGCCGTGGAAAATATTTATTTAAAAATAAAAGGCGCTGCGACTAAGAAAAGTTTGGGAAACCCAGGACCATATTCTCCACGAACCAGATAGCTTATATCTCCCCATAGCCGGCAGACACTTCCATCTCCTGATGGCAGCTCGTTCAAGCTTCTGCTGTTTTAGAATTAACTGTTCCAGTTCTGCTTTCCCGGATCGAAGTTAGGCTGCAGACATCAATAGCTGGGAATGGTTTTTGTTGGATTTGATGTTAAGAAATCACTGTCATTATTTCCCAGACGCAATGCGGTTAAACACTGAAGGAGAATGAAATAGCTACACCACTTTTGAAAATTGCCGTACGCACAGTGACCCAGTCGTGTGTTTTACATAATTTGATTTTGAATTTAGCAGAAGCTTTTCATCAACCTCGCTGCCACATATGTCTTCTTCTGTTTACCTTCTTATTTAGCCACTTCTGGTAGTTTTTCCTTCTCTTGCTTTTTATCTTTTTTATTCTCTTCTTCATCCTCATTCTGCTTGCTTGAATTCGCTTTTCACTCTTTTTTTTTACTCATTCTTCTTCTTCTTCTTCTTCTTCTTCTTCTTCTTCTTCTTCTTCTTCTTCTTCTTCTTCTTCTTCTTCTTCTTCTTCTTCTTCTTCTTCTTCTTCTTTTTCTTCTTCTTCTTCTTCTTCTTTTTCTTCTTCTTCTTCTTTTTCTTCTTCGTCGTCGTCGTCTGTGATGACCTGGAACAGACAGTTACAATAATCGGTTTCTTTTTATCCTCATCCTCCTTCATCATCATCATCATCATCATCTTCTTCCTCTTCTTCTTCTTCTTCTTCTTCTTCTTCTTCTTCTTCTTCTTCTTCTTCTTCTTCTTCTTCTTCTTCTTCTTCTTCTTCTTCTTCTTCTTCTTCTTCTTCTTCTTCTTCTTCTTCCTCTTCTTCTTCTTCGTCGTCGTCGCAGTCGTCTGTGATGACCTGGAACAGACAGTTACAATATTCGGTTTCCGAATTTCAAGATTCTTTAATATTTTAAGGCAGTGCAATCACCGATATGATTATTCATTGTTCCGCTGTTAAGACAGTTCCTATACACTTTCCTGTCTTCCTCTACCTCTGCTGTTTTAAGTATCAGCCTCCACGTTTAGTTAATCTTGTATCCACTAAATATCACCAGCGGATCTCTTGATGTTTGTAATTTTACGAATCCCTATTATAACACTTTGTGTCAACCTACAGAAGCTGATGAATAGGCTAGACAAAGAAAAACTTTCAGGCGTGACGTCACGAGAGCGACGTTTTGTTAAGGACCTGCTGTTTGATCTCTATCTCTCTCTCTCTCTCTCTCTTCTCTCTCTCTCTCTCTCTCTCTCTCTCTATGTAAGTAGTAAAGGACCTTCCCCCCCCCCCCGCCTTTAGGCGTATATGGCATATAGGGCTAGACCTATATTTTTTATAGACCAATCGGCAAAAGATGGATGATGTGGTCAGCATCACACCGAGCGCCTTTACTTACCGGGACTGCACCCGTTACCCACTCAAGGCTGGGTCGACCTGGGTGTCAAGGTCATTTTTGAAAAAAGTCCGGCTCTGCCAGGGAGCGAACCCACCAAATTCCGATTCGCACGCGAGCGTCTAGCCGTTATACGACTTCTACTCCTGAACCGTCTATATAATTGTAGCTATTAATGTATAAGTGCAATTGCCTCTTTGACGTCATATTTCTATTTTTTTTTTTGGGTCGTCCTTTGAAAACAGGATATTCCTTTAAGAGATGCTTTAGATTTGTTTAAACTTAATTATTTCCATGGATTCTTCCGTTTTGTAGTTAATACCGTATGGAGTAGGTAGTCTTCCATCGCGAATCTTCTTCTTCTTCAGCATTCCGCGCCCTTGAGGTTCATTTCTGCAGAAATCACCCGCCTCGACTCATCCCTCTGGTTCGCCTTTTTATTCAGCATTCCGAGCCCTTGAGGTTCATTGCTGCAGATCTCACCCGATCCACTCATCTCTGGTTGGCCTTCTTCTTCAGCATTCCGAGCCCTTGAGGTTCATTGCTGCAGATATCACCCGATCCACTCATCTCTGGTTGGCCTTCTTCTTCAGCATTCCGAGCACTTGAGGTTCATTGCTGCAGATATCACCCGATCCACTCATCTCTGATTGGCCTTCTTCTTCAGCATTCCGAGCCCTTGAGGTTCATTGCTGCAGATATCACCCGATCCACTCATCTCTGGTTGGCCTTCTTCTTCAGCATTCCGAGCTCTTGAGGTTCATTGCTGCAGATATAACCTACCTCGACTCATCTCTCTGGTTGGCCTTCTCATTCCAACTGGTAATACCAAGCGTTTGAAGATCTCTCTGGACATTATCTCTCCATCGTCTTCTTGGTCTGCCTCGTGGTCTACGACCATTCATCTCTCTTGTGTATAAAGTTTTTTACCTCTCTGTCATCTGACATTCTGTCAATATGCGCCAGCCATTTCAACCCTTAAGCTATCATGATGCCAGTGATAAATGGTGATCTTGACAGATCACGAGTTTTGTTGTTGCTTCTCACTCTCCATCCCCCGCTGTTTACATATTTGATAGTTCAAACATTTGTAGTAATACGCTGTTTTCAAAAACCTGTAATGACTGAGTGACTTTCTACCCCACCAGGACATCGCACAAGCGACAAACACCCGATGACACAAAGTGCCACCATGCGGACGAGGATCACCGTGGAGAGGTCCCAGAAACCGCGTTCAGACAATTGCCATATTGATGGCTTGCCTATATTGCGGCCCCTGGCAAAAGCCAGAGTGGGGCTTCAAATAACAAAAAATTACGTTTTAAAAAGGACGTAGGGTATAACGCGAAAACCTGTAATAAGCCTTCATCTCTTTTAGCTGTGCTCTGTTTCAGAGAGCCATAGAAAATCATTGGTCTTTTCAACGTTTTATTTATTTTGATCTTGGTGTTGCGAGATGGAGACTTTGACTTTAGTAGATGTTAAAGGACAAAGCATATCTGATGTGTGTGTGTGTTTGTGTGCTGTGTGCGTGTGTGGGTGGGTGGGTGGGTGGGCGTGTGTGGGTGTGGGTGGGTGTGGTTGGGTGGGTGGGTGGGTGCGTGCGTGCGTGTTGTTGACACAATTGTCCCTTCATGCCAGGATACCAAACTGTTCGGCACCTTCTGTCCAAGCCTCCTCTTCCTTTCTTCCCCTCTAACATTCTCTTTGTCACGACGTTCTTCGATATTTCCCTTCTGAAGATGTAACCAAAGAACGTAGATTGTTTCTTTCTTATGTGGGTAATCGGTTCTCCTCGTGAAAGCCGTCTTTTATGTGTTCATGGTGTTCTACCAAAGAACGTAGATTTTTTTTTTTTTTCTTATGCGGGTAATCGGTTCTCTTCGTGATCGTTGTCTTTTATGTGTTCATGGTGTTATCTTGACCCAACTGTAAAACCACTTTTCTTCGGATTCCACGAATCGACTGACCGTCTATAATTTGCTCCTGTACGTTATTATTAGCTCTGTATAGCTCTAAAAGAACGTTCTTTCTTAACTCCATTAATAATAATAGATTGCATAGAACAGTGATTTTCAGACTGTACGCCACGGCGCCCCAAGGGCCGCTACCTCTTCACAGGGGCGCCTCAAAATATTCGAAGACACATGATTTTTTTATTATCTCTTATATACGAAAAGTCATACTTTTACTTAGGTTAGTTCGCTGTGGGAAATTTGTAAATTGAAAAAGGCGCCGCGACTAAGACAAGTTTGGGAAACACTGGCATAGAATATTCTTCATATTTTTACAGAAGGATATGTTAGTTCCGTATCATTTACAGGAAGTTGCAGAATCAACCCTAGCAGCCCCTGGTTGTTTTGTGGTTTCTCTATGCAGATTTACGTCAAATAGTTTGCCATTGGTTTCTCGACGGTCGGCCCCATGCTACCACTGTCAAAACCAACGCATGGCGCATGTCCCGCAGCTGGGATCGAACCCGGCATTACGAAGCGTTCGCATCGACTTAGCCACAGAGCCGACGTAAAGAAGGATACAAGACACAATTACAAGACAGTAGATCTTCACCTAATAAAACGCATTACTGCTTTTCTGAGACATTACAAAAAGACAAAAGTTATAAATATAAATTAGACAGCATTAAAAAAAAAAAAATAAACATTGCATGACACACCGGACAGAAATCTACCATCTCCAAAGAATCGGCTTCCCAAGTAAAGTAATTTATTGTGTGCTATTTCCCCCCCTTCAGATATTCGACGTTTCCACTGCGTTTTTCTGCTTTCACGAAAATCCCCAGAAGAGATTGTCTGCATCAGAAATTGCTCTCACCAGCTCAAGCATATAATTTAATGCTTTATGAAATGTCCTGAAGGCACCGCGAGCACCTTGCTAATTAGCGACAGGACTTGGGGTTAAAATGTAAGTAGTATAGGGAACTGAAATGTCATTCTAGTGTCACACAGGATCATTGTAGCGTCTTGGCTGGCATCCGGATCTTCCCTTGAGGTATTGCATTATGTTGTTTTTCTTCCAGGTCTGTGAATCTTATTTTACGACCAATTTATCGACACGAGTTGAATGCAGTAAAACTATTGATATGTTGGGAGGAAAAAATGAAGCAAATATCAGGTTTTTAGAACCCCTTATAATAGGCTAATCAATGGCGTTGCGTTGCCAAGCTTTCATCAGAAAAAAAAAAAAAAAAACTACGAGAAACAATACAAAACCGACACAGACAGATACAGGCACACATATACATAAACACACAACGGACATGACGGAAAGTAAAACTGCATTACGGTTTTCATAAATTATTTACACAAATGAAACAATATAACAGTAAATTACAAAATTATAGAAAGTTAAAAGGTTAGTTACGTATCCTTTACAGGATTTTGCAGAACCAACCCAATCATGTTTAGCTGTTGTGGTTTTTCTTAGCAAATTTACGTCTAGTAGTTTGCCATTGCTTTCTGGGATGTCGGCTTCTCGATACCACTGTCAAAACAAACGCAACGCGCAATGCCCACATCTGGATCGAACCCCATACCCCGGCATTACGAAGCTCGTTCGCAAAGCCTAAGCAACAGATGCCGACCGATAGAAAGTACCTGATATTTAATATACGTCTTTTAAATCATTCTGTCGTTTATTATTATTTCATTTCATTTGTTTTAATAAAAGTTGAATGTAATATTGCAGTTAATCAGGAAAGGCTAACCCGGTGAACAAATGCCCGATGAAGTCAGATGTGTCAGCCGAAAGGCGCGAACATTGCAGCTATGCTGTAAACAGGTACAACTAAATTACGTCTGTCGGACGATTGAAGAGGATAACGCAGTTTTTTAATGATAGGGCTATTTCGTTTTTGGTTTCTCATGTTTGTTTATCGATAAAAGCTTTTCGCTTCTTCTTCTTAAAGTAATGCCGTGTGGGCGTTGCTAGTCATGTCTGTCCACAACCTTCTGTCTCGTGTACTTTCAATCAACTCTGACACATATGATCTTCACGTCATGATGTTAAACTGTACAGCATCTGTTCTCTCGGTCTCTTGCCGCCTCTCCTCCCCTCTAACTCTCCTACCGTCACTACGTACTCCA
Organism: Candidula unifasciata; assembly: GCA_905116865.2. Lineage (NCBI taxonomy): Eukaryota > Metazoa > Mollusca > Gastropoda > Stylommatophora > Geomitridae > Candidula > Candidula unifasciata. The sequence continues at coordinate 520,687 of CAJHNH020001780.1, read as the reverse complement.
GTTTTCCCCTTCTCATCACATCATCAAAGAATGTAGATTGTCTCTTTCTGATGTTGGCAATCAGTTCTCTTCGTGAGTCAGCTTCTTTTAAGACATCTACATTACTCTTTTTATCTGTCCAGGGTATCCTCATCACTCGTCTATAAAACCACATCTCCGAAGTTTCCAAATAAGTTTTCACTGCCACCACCATGCGCTAGCCGCAGCATCTCGGCGGCTCCCCCATTGCCAGTCATATTGTATTAATAATCTTTTTACGCTGGGGCTAAAATGAAAGTCGAAAGGATCAACTCCGGCCTGTGACTTTCCCCATTTTCAACATGTTGTCCCCTGAGTTGTCATAGTTGAATAGCTCTGTCGTCATTGTTGAATAGCCCTGTCGTCATTGTTGAATAGCCCTGTCGTCATTGTTAAATAGACCTGTCGTCACTGTTGAATAGACCTGTCGTCATTGTTGAATAGACCTGTCGTCATTGTTGAATAGAACTGTCGTCATTGTTGAATAGACCTGTCGTCATTGTTGAATAGACCTGTCGTCATTGTTGAATAGAACTGTCGTCATTGTTGAATAGACCTGTCGTCATTGTTGAATAGACCTGTCGTCATTGTTGAATAGAACTGTCGTCATTGTTGAAAAGCCCTGTCGTCATTGTTGAATAGACCTGTCGTCATTGTTGAATAGCCCTGTTGTCACAGTTGAATAGCTCTGTCGTCATTGTTGAATAGCCCTGTCGTCATTGTTGAATAGACCTGTTGTCATTGTTGAATAGACCTGTCGTCACAGTTGAATAGCCCTGTCGTCATTGTTGAATAGCCCTGTCGTCATTGTTGAATAGCCCTGTCGTCATTGTTGAATAGCCCTGTCGTCATTGTTGAATAGACCTGTTGTTATTGTCGAATAGACCTGTCGTCATAGTTGAATTGAATAGCCTGTTGTCATAGTTGAATAGCCCTGTTGTCATAGTTGAATAGCCCTGTTGTCATAGTTGAATAGCCTTGTCGTCATAGTTGAATAGCCTTGTCGTCATCATAGCCCTGTTGTCATAGTTGAATAGCCCTTCGTCATAGTTGAATAGCCCTGTCGTCATAGTTGAATAGCCCTGTTGTCATAGTTGCATAGTCTTGTCGTCATAGTTGAATAGCCCTGTCGTCACAGTTGAATAGCCCTATCGTCACAGATAAATAGCCCTGTTGTCATTGTTGAATAGCCCTGTCGTCATAGTTGAATAGCCCTGTTGTCATAGTTGAATAGCCATGTCGTCATAGTTGAATAGCCCTGTCGTCATAGTTGAATAGCCCTGTCGTCATAGTTGAATAGCCCTGTCGTCATAGTTGAATAGCACTGTTGTCATAGTTGAATAGCACTGTTGTCATAGTTGAATAGCCTAGTCGTCACAGTTGAATAGCACTGTCGTCATAGTTGAATAGCACTGTTGTAATGTTGAATAGCCTTGTCGTCATAGTTGAATAGCCTTGTCGTCATAGTTGAATAGCCCTGTTGTCATAGTTGAATAGCCCTGTCGTCATAGTTGAATAGCCCTGTCGTCATAGTTGAATAGCCTTGTCGTCATAGTTGAATAGCCCTGTCGTCATAGTTGAATAGCCCTGTCGTCATAGTTGAATAGCCCTGTCGTCATAGTTGAATAGCCCTGTTGTCATAGTTGAATAGCCTTGTCGTCATAGTTGAATAGCCCTGTTGTCATAGTTGAATAGCCCTGTCGTCATAGTTGAATAGCCCTGTTTTCATAGTTGAATAGCCCTGTCGTCATAGTTGAATAGCCCTGTCGTCATAGTTGAATAGCCCTGTCGTCATAGTTGAATAGCCTTGTCGTCATAGTTGAATAGCCCTGTCGTCATAGTTGAATAGCCCTGTCGTCATAGTTGAATAGCCCTGTTGTCATAGTTGAATAGCCCTGTCGTCATAGTTGAATAGCCTTGTCGTCATAGTTGAATAGCCCTGTCGTCATAGTTGAATAGCCTTGTCGTCATAGTTGAATAGCCCTGTCGTCACAGTTGAATAGCCCTGTCGTCATAGTTGAATAGCCCTGTCGTCACAGTTAAATAGCCCTGTCGTCATAGTTGAATAGCCTTGTCGTCATAGTTAAATAGCCCTGTCGTCACAGTTGAATAGCCCTGTTGTCATTTTTGAATAGCCCTGTCGTCACAGTTGAATAGCCTTGTCGTCATAGTTGAATAGCCCTGTCGTCATAGTTGAATAGCCTTGTCGTCATAGTTGAATAGCCCTGTCGTCATAGTTGAATAGCCCTGTCGTCATAGTTGAATAGCCCTGTCGTCATAGTTGAATAGCCTTGTCGTCATAGTTGAATAGCCCTGTCGTCATAGTTGAATAGCCCTGTCGTCATAGTTGAATAGCCCTGTCGTCATAGTTGAATAGCCCTGTCGTCATAGTTGAATAGCCCTGTTGTCATAGTTGAATAGCCCTGTCGTCATAGTTGAATAGCCCTAGTTGAATAGTCATAGTTGAATAGCCCTGTCGTCATAGTTGAATAGCCCTGTTTTAGCCCTCATAGTTGAATAGCCCTGTGTCATAGTTGAATAGCCCTGTTCGTCATAGTTGAATAGCCCTGTCGTCATAGTTGAATAGCCCTGTCGTCATAGTTGAATAGCCTTGTCGTCATAGTTGAATAGCCCTGTCGTCATAGTTGATAGCCTGTTCATAATAGCCCTGTTGTCATAGTTGAATAGCCCTGTCGTCATAGTTGAATAGCCCTGTCGTCATAGTTGAATAGCCCTGTCGTCATAGTTGAATAGCCCTGTCGTCATAGTTGAATAGCCCTGTCGTCATAGTTGAATAGCCCTGTCGTCATAGTTGAATAGCCCTGTCGTCATAGTTGAATAGCCCTGTCGTCATAGTTGAATAGCCCTGTCGTCATAGTTGAATAGCCCTGTCGTCATAGTTGAATAGCCCTGTCGTCATAGTTGAATAGCCCTGTCGTCATAGTTGAATAGCCCTGTCGTCATAGTTGAATAGCCCTGTCGTCATAGTTGAATAGCCCTGTCGTCATAGTTGAATAGCCCTGTCGTCATAGTTGAATAGCCCTGTGTCATAGTTGAATAGCCCTGTCGTCATAGTTGAATAGCCCTGTGTCGTCATAGTTGAATAGCCCTGTCGTCACTGTTGAATAGCCTTGTCGTCATAGTTGAATTGCCCTCTCGTCATAGTTGAATAGCACTGGTGTCATAGTTGAATAGCCCTGTCGTCACTGTTGAATAGCCTTGTCGTCACAGTTGAATAGCCTTGTCGTCATAGTTGAATTGCCCTGTTGTCATAGTTGAATAGCCCTGGTGTCATAGTTGAATAGCCCATGTAGCCCTGTCATAGTTGAATAGCCCTGTGTCATAGTTGAATAGCCCTGTTCATAGAATAGCCCTGTCGTCATAGTTGAATAGCCCTGTCGTCATAGTTGAATAGCCCTGGTGTCATAGTTGAATAGCCCTGTCGTCACTGTTGAATAGCCCTGTTGTCATAGTTGAATAGCCCTGTCGTCACAGTTGAATAGCCTTGTCGTCATAGTTGAATTGCCCTGTCATCACAATTGAATAGCCCTGGTGTCATAGTTGAATAGCCCTGTCGTCACTGTTGAATAGCCTTGTCGTCATAGTTGAATAGCCCTGTCATCACAATTGAATAGCCCTGGTGTCATAGTTGAATAGCCCTGTCATAGTTGTCACTAGTTGAATAGCCTTGTCGTCATAGTTGAATAGCCCTGTCATCACAATTGAATAGCCCTGGTGTCATAGTTGAATAGCCCTGTCGTCACTGTTGAATAGCCTTGTCGTCATAGTTGAATAGCCCTGTCATCACAATTGAATAGCCCTGGTGTCATAGTTGAATAGCCCTGTCGTCATAGTTGAATAGCCCTGGTGTCATAGTTGAATAGCCCTGTCGTCACAGTTGAATTGAGCCCTGTCGTCATAGTTGAATAGCCCTGTCGTCATAGTTGAATAGCCCTGTCGTCACAGTTGAATAGCCCTGTGTCATAGTTGAATAGTCATAGTTGAATAGCCCTGTCATCATAGTTGAATGCCCTGTCGTCATGAAATAGCCCTGTTGTCATAGTTGAATAGCCCTGTCGTCACAGTTGAATAGCCTTGTCGTCATAGTTGAATAGCCCTGTCGTCATAGTTGAATAGCCCTGTCGTCATAGTTGAATAGCCCTGTCGTCATAGTTGAATAGCCCTGTTTTATTTGTTGAATAGCCCTGTCGTCATAGTTGAATAGCCCTGTTGTCATAGTTGAATAGCCCTGTTGTCATAGTTGAATAGCCCTGTCGTCATAGTTGAATAGCCCTGTTGTCATAGTTGAATAGCCCTGTTGTCATAGTTGAATAGCCCTGTTGTCATAGTTGAATAGCCCTGTTGTCATAGTTGAATAGCCCTGGTGTCATAGTTGAATAGCCCTGTCGTCATAGTTGAATAGCCCTGTCGTCATAGTTGAATAGCCCTGTCATCACAATTGAATAGCCCTGGTGTCATAGTTGAATTGCCCTGGTGTCATAGTTGAATAGCCCTGGTGTCATAGTTGTCAAGTAGCCCTGGTGTCATAGTTGAATAGCCCTGGTGTCATAGTTGAATAGCCCTGTCGTCATAGTTGAATAGCCCTGTTGTCATAGTTGAATAGCCCTGTCGTCATAGTTGAATAGCCCTGGTGTCATAGTTGAATTGCCCTGTTGTCATAGTTGAATAGCCCTGGTGTCATAGTTGAATTGCCCTGGTGTCATAGTTGAATAGCCCTGGTGTCATAGTTGAATAGCCCTGTCATCACAATTGAATAGCCCTGGTGTCATAGTTGAATAGCCCTGGTGTCATAGTTGAATTGCCCTGTCATCACAATTGAATAGCCCTGGTGTCATAGTTGAATAGCCCTGGTGTCATAGTTGAATAGCCCTGGTGTCATAGTTGAATAGCCCTGGTGTCATAGTTGAATAGCCCTGTTGTCATAGTTGAATAGCCCTGGTGTCATAGTTGAATTGCCCTGTCATCACAATTGAATAGCCCTGGTGTCATAGTTGAATTGCCCTGTCATCACAATTGAATAGCCCTGGTGTCATAGTTGAATTGCCCTGTCGTCACAATTGAATAGCCCTGGTGTCATAGTTGAATTGCCCTGTCATCACAATTGAATAGCCCTGGTGTCATAGTTGAATTGCCCTGTCATCACAATTGAATAGCCCTGGTGTCATAGTTGAATAGCCCTGTCGTAAGGGTTCCGTGCTCTAATTCTGAGAGATAAATAGTAGATTCCCCGCCTCCTAACGAGCATGTCGTAAAAGGCGACTAATTATGGGTGTTTCATTTAAAGTCGAAATGCATCTGCATAGGAAGCGAGGAACCAGTAATCTGCACATACATTAGCCAGATCTGTGAAACCGATGGTCACGCAAAAATAAAGTCTGGAAACAAGACTTAAGTCCAGATTTGGACCAACAGTAGGGTTATTAGAACATCTTGAGATGAAACGGGACATCCGAAAAATATTTTGAGCTCAAAACAGGACATCTCAAGCAAGGCAGTTTAACACTACTCCCATTTTTTCTAGGTCATCAGTATGAAAGGGTTAACTACTCGCTACTGTCCATTTGAGGGCTTGATGGGAAAGTCTGGTCTTATCCATTCTGAGCACATGGCCCACGTAGTTCCAGCGCTTTCTTATAAAATGTGATATATGATCCTGAATAGTTTCCTGTCTTATTAGCGTATTGCATCTGAAATCTGTCCAGTGGAGATGTAATATTCTTCTAAGACATTTCTCCTCAAAATTATCTGTTTGTTATTTTTAATTATTATCTACAGCTACCATTGCTTTCCAACTCTCGCATTCTAAGTCAGCATTTTTTTTTTTTTTTTCATCGAACACCGGCTGTGAATTCCAGTGGAAGGTCCCGGTTAATCGTCCGCTTGGACTTTTGGCCTTCACCTGGACCTGATTTTTGCGTGTACAACCGTTTTTCATTTCCCTGCCTCTTGGGCAGCTGTACGCCGACTTCGAAGGAAGACGTCAGGCCTATTTCTAGGGTGACTGTGGCCATTGTTTTGTGTGGGTCGAGACTTTGCCTGATTTGTGTGGTGTCCGCCTTGTCTCCTTCGCCGCAGGTATTGCCCCCGGAGTACCCCTTTGGGGCAGCCCCCTGTGGAACAGTTGGCCCTCAAGGGAAGGCAGGGGCAGATCATGGGCATTCCCCGCCATCCAAGGAGGCTTCCATGCATGCAGAGCCGGCACATGGCGCTCTGGTTCTGGGCTCACCCAAGGAATCGTCACGTCCTGCACATGCCTGCTTAACCTCACAACCGTATCAGGCCTCCCGCTCGACAGGGGCTGCGCCCTCTGGAAGTCAGCGGGGAGCAGCCCGTTGGTTTTGGACTTTTGTGACCACACAGATAGGTACATTAGCCCGACAGAATTTCACATCCTGAATCAGGCATATCGTTACCAGTTTTGTCCCAACACTCGGGCGAGTGGGGTCTTTGGGTGTGGACATTCGGCCTTTATCATTTCAGTGCAAATTTTGATGGTCAGATTTTGATCCGTATGATCTAGTTTTGTCGGACATTTAGGCTTAGCCATCCGATAGATGGTTGCTGTTGTGGTGCACCTCAGCGCGGTGACGACGACACTGAGGGCCAACCGAAGATGCACAAGGATGGCCAGCCCATGTATTGTTGCTGTTGTGGTGCACCTCAGCGCGGTGACGACGACACTGAGAATTAACCGAGGATGAGCATTGAGCAATGTTCTCTTTACACAGCAGTCTTTTAATCAAGGGTTGTAATTTTAGCTGTACTTTTGTCGGACCTACTCATGTTCCTAATGAGTTTTGATAACATTTTTCACCCAAGCGTTTGGGGGCGGGCTGATGAGAGCCACAAGGACACATCACCTCTGGGGGCCGCCAAACTCCGAGATCCCCTGACAGCTCTGTTAATGCTCATTTGAGACATTATCCGTGGCGCACGACGAGGACGTGCTGTAGGGGTCTTGCGTGAGGTTCCGTACAACCAGGATAGCAAAGGACTGGCGCCCGAGTGACGTACGGAGTATCTCCTTATACACATCATGTTGGACTTAACTTCCCCTCACGCCTGTGACATAAATCACCGCGCCACTAAGTCAGCACTGAAATCACACAAGAGTTGAAGATCTTAAGTTTGGTATGTTTGCTGAATGTCTTTGACTTCCAGATATTTGACAGTTTGTTAAAGGCACTAGATGCCAGTGCGAACACGGCTTAAAAGCAAGAAATCTATCAATTGATGGAAACTCATGCAAAGCAATGGCTGGAGAATATTTATTATCCACAAGTTTGATCGCCACACTGCACTGAAAAGAATCAATGTGTAATTTTTCATCGCACAGTAAGACACGCTCTACTTTCAATCACGTGATAATATTTACAAGTATTACATGTAACTCAATGTTACCAGCGTCCATTCAAAAGTCGCATTCATGGGATTCAATAAGAAGATATTGATCATGATTCTGTAGGTTTTTCTGATGAGATCAAGGTGTCTATGGCTTGAGGTTAACTCTTTGACTCTTTCAGTATCAAACAACACGTCATACATGTATCATCATCATCATCATCATCATCATCATTATCATCGTCAAGATCATCGTTATCAACAAAAATTCCCACTTTTACCTTAAACGTCAGGCAGGATTGGGGGGGGGGGGGGGTGAATAGGTTGCGATCCATTGCTTGATGAATAGCAATTGCTATTGTCTTTCAGTGTCGATGTAGAAGGTCTTTCATGACGTCAGTCAATTTCTCTTAGGGCGACCTCTTGCTTTCACATCGACTCTTTTTATGTGGGGCGCCTGTGTTCATGGTTGTTGTGGTTGCATTTAGACGAGATGGCCAAACCATTTGTTTCTCTGCTGTTTCTCAATTATTTTGGTGCATGGTGTTGTACCCACAGTGTAACTGTTAGTATAATTTATCACTTTGTCTCGAATGGTTCAATTTGCGGTTTTCATCCGGCATCTAATTTCACTGGTGTTCGTTTCCTATTGGTTAGCTTTTGATAATATCCAAATACCCAACCGAGATCGAGTAAATAATGACACGATCAGACAAATTGTGGCAACGACACCTTGTACTAGATTCATCGAGAAACAGCAGATCAACTGGTTTGGCCATCTCGTTAGAATGCAGCAGGATCGAACATCATCACTAGCATTACATCTCAAAAGATTAGCTGCAGTAGTGCCTCGGAAAAAAAACACACACACACACAATGAATCGACAGCTCTACACCTTCACGGCATGACAACAGCCAGTTGCAGCCAGCGTTTACTGGATCGCAAATTATACCTCTTTACGTCGCTTAACGACAAAAGTGGTTTATGATGATGATTATGATGATGAATGTCCAAGTTTGACATTCCTAATGATGTTTCAAACATATGGTGCTCTCGCTGTCTACAGTCACAAACATAAATAATATTAACTCTTTTTTATATGAATTATTAGTTTCACTATTTCAGTCACCCACAGTGTTTGTGTTGAACTCATTTAAACCTTAGAAGTTCCGGTGGACCAAGAGGTGAGGAAAAGACGCTAGCTTTGGATAGGACACATACTGAGAAAACAGGAGAACAGCATAACTAGAATGTCTTTGCAATGGAACCCACAGGGGCATTGGAATAAATGAAGGCCAAAAACACACGGAGAAGAGAGCTGGAGAATGAAGTTAGAAAGATGGGGAGGACATGGGGAGAGCTCCATGCAATGGCGAAGGATAGAACGACTTGGCGTGAGTTGGTTGAGGGCATATGCTCCATTGGGGGATAGAAAGGCAGAAGAAGAAGAAGTTACTGCTTTTGAGCTCAGTTCCGAAATATATGCGTAGGTAACACATGTCTGACACAGAATTAAATTCCACGTATTACATGGTGTGTGACTGTCTCATTCTGTGCTGCTAAATGTATGTCCCTTTTCTTCTCCATTTTTATTGCGCCGAGTGGTGTGATGTCAATTCTTGACTCAAGTCAACTCCATATTAAATTTGTGTTATGTAATCCCGATCGACTTCAGTGCACATTGGCCACTCTTCAGTCCTGCCGAGCAGCAGCCACACCGCGGCACATTTACTTATTGTTCCCAGGGAAAGTTTTTATAATGCCTCCTATCTTGATCTTGAAGGCGACATAAACGTGCTTTACAAGACTGTACTCCCTAACTACGTATTCGTTTTGTCGTCAATATTCGTCATTATCCACCAATCTAGTCCGTACACAGGCCGATCCACACTTAAGTGGGTGCCGGGTCCAGTCCCGGGAAGTAAAGGCGACCGGCGTGGTGCTGAGCAAATCACCCACCTAGTGCCGATTGGTCTATAAAATGAGGGTCTACCCCTATATTCCCAATATGCCTAAAGGCATGGCAAAGTGACCTTTTTTTAGTGTGTACACCGTTGATGATATCCGACCGGTCTCTTCCTACATGCAGTAATGCATTACTCGCCACTTGCATCGCTCGTTCAGTCCCTGTGTTACCCAGCATGCACGGATGTGTAGATGCAGGTGATTTAAATCAAGCACTACTTCCGTTTGTTGTTTACTCATTCAGTACGTAGACTTGAGATTCAGAAAGCGTTTAACATTATTTCAGCGCATAATTCTGTAATTGTCTCGTCCAATGGGAACTTCCGTTTACTTTACATCAACGGTTCTCAACCCGTGGGTCGCGACCATTTTGTGGGTCGAACGACCCTTTCACAGGGGTCGCCTAAGACTATCGGAAAACACATAATCTCTGTAGTTATGAAGTAGCAACGAAAATAATTGTATGGTTTGGCGGGTTGGGGGTCACCACAACACGAGGAACTTTATTTAAGGGTCGCGGCATTAGAAAGGCTAAGAACCACTGCTCTACATTCTTACATTCTTACTGAATAGAATTCAGTCCAACATTTTCCGTCTCTTTCACCAAAGTCCGTTTGAGAGTTGCTATTAGACGTCTTCGCTTCTTCAACCCCCTTTATTTTCCCATTTTAGTGCCTTTTTTTGGTGCTGATTCTCTGTTTCTTCAAGGATGAGTTGAATGTAGCGCCAACTTCTTTGTCTTAAAACTGTTAATACTAGTGGTTGCCCAGACATTTTTTTTTCTTCACCGCCCTTAAGTTCATTTCAATTTATGCTCAACATTTTTATTAGAAACTGTACAGGAAAAAGAAGTTGAAGGCGGGCAAGCACAAGATTGATGAAAGAGGGAAGATAACATCAAGAGATGGGCAAAGATCAATCTGAGGAAGTGTGCACCCAAAAGGAGAAAGAGGGGAGATAAGAGCAAGAGATGTACAAACATCAATCTGAGGAAGTGTACACCAAGAAGGAGAAAGAGGGAAAACATCAAGAGATAGACAAACGTTAGCCTGAGGAAGTGTACAGACAAACATCAGTCTGATGAAGTGTACAACCAGATGGAAAAAGAGACAAGATAACATCAAAAGATGGACAAACATCAGTCTGAGGAAGTGTACAACCAGATAGAGAAAGAGAAAAGATAACATCAAAAGATGGACAAACATCAGTCTGAGGAAGTGTACAACCAGATGGAGAAAGAGAAAAGATAACAATAAAAGATGGACAAACATCAGTCTGATGAAGTGTACAAACAGATGGAGAAAGAGAAAAGATAACAATAAAAGATGAACAAACATCAGTCTGAGGAAGTGTACAACCAGATGGAGAAAGAGAAAAGATAACATTAAAAGATGGACAAACATCAGTCAGAGGAAGTGTACAACCAGATAGAGAAAGAGAAAAGATAACAATAAAAGATGGACAAACATCAGTCTGATGAAGTGTACAACCAGATGCAGAAAGAGAAAAGATAACAATAAAAGATGGACAAACATCAGTCTGATAAAGTGTACAACCAGATGGAGAAAGAGAAAAGATAACAATAAAAGATGGACAAACATCAGTCTGAGGAAGTGTACAACTAGATGGAGAAAGAGAAAAGATAACAATAAAAGATGGACAAACATCAGTTTAATAATGTGTACAACCAGATGGAGAAAGAGAAAAGTTAACAATAAAAGATGGACAAACATCAGTCTGAGGAAGTGTACAACCAGATGGAGAAAGAGAAAAGATAACATTAAAAGATGGACAAACATCAGTCAGAGGAAGTGTACAACCAGATAGAGAAAGAGAAAAGATAACAATAAAAGATGGACAAACTTCAGTCTGATGAAGTGTACAACCAGATGTAGAAAGAGAAAAGATAACAATAAAAGATGGACAAACATCAGTCTGATAAAGTGTACAATCAGATGGAGAAAGAGAAAAGATAAAAATAAAAGATGGACAAACATCAGTCTGAGGAAGTGTACAACCAGATGGAGAAAGAGAAAAGATAACAATAAAAGATGGACAAACATCAGTTTGATAATGTGTACATCCAGATGGAGAAAGAGAATAGTTAACAATAAAAGATGGACAAACATCAGTCTGAGGAAGTGTACAACCAGATGGAGAAAGAGAAAAGATAACATTAAAAGATGGACAAACATCAGTCTGATAAAGTGTACAACCAGATGGAGAAAGAGAAAAGATAACAATAAAAGATGGACAAACATCAGTCTGATAAAGTGTACAACCAGATGGAGAAAGAGAAAAGATAACAATAAAAGATGGACAAACATCAGTCTGAGGAAGTGTACAACCAGATGGAGAAAGAGAAAAGATAAAAATAAAAGATAGACAAACATCAGTCTGATGAAGTGTACAACCAGATGGAGAAAGAGAAAAGATAAACAATAAAAGATGGGCAAACATCAGTCTGAGGAAGTGTACAACCAGATGGAGAAAGAGAAAAGATAACAATAAAAGATGGACAAACATCAGACTGATGAAGTGTACAACCAGATGGAGAAAGAGAAAAGATAAAAATAAAAGATGGTCTGATGAAGTGTACAACCAGATGGAGAAAGAGAAAAGATAACAATAAAAGATGGACAAACATCAGTCTGAGGAAGTGTGTACAACTAGATGGAGAAAGAGAGAAAAGATAACAATAAAAGATGGACAAACATCAGTCTGATAATGTGTACAACCAGATGGAGAAAGAGAAAAGATAACAATAAAAGATGGACAAACATCAGTCTGAGGAAGTGTACAACCAGATGGAGAAAAGAGAGAAAAGATAACAATAAAAGATAGACAAACATCAGTCAGAGGAAGTGTACAACCAGATAGAGAAAGAGAGTAACAATAAAAGATGGACAAACCATGAAGTGTACAACCAGATGTAGAAGAGAGAAAAGATAACAATAAAAGATGGACAAACATCAGTCTCATAAAGTGTACAATCAGATGGGGAAAGAGAAAAGATAAAAATAAAAGATGGACAAACATCAGTCTGAGGAAGTGTACAACCAGATGGAGAAAGAGAAAAGATAACAATAAAAGATGGACAAACATCAGTTTGATAATGTGTACAACCAGATGGAGAAAGAGAATAGTTAACAATAAAAGATGGACAAACATCAGTCTGAGGAAGTGTACAACCAGATGGAGAAAGAGAAAAGATAACATTAAAAGATGGACAAACATCAGTCTGATAAAGTGTACAACCAGATGCAGAAAGAGAAAAGATAACAATAAAAGATGGACAAACATCAGTCTGATGAAGTGTACAACCAGATGGAGAAAGAGAAAAGATAACAATAAAAGATGGACAAACATCAGTCTGAGGAAGTGTACAACCAGATGGAGAAAGAGAAAAGATAAAAATAAAAGATAGACAAACATCAGTCTGATGAAGTGTACAACCAGATGGAGAAAGAGAAAAGATAACAATAAAAGATGGGCAAACATCAGTCTGAGGAAGTGTACAACCAGATGGAGAAAGAGAAAAGATAATAAAAGATGGACAAACATCAGACTGATGAAGTGTACAACCAGATGGAGAAAGAGAAAAGATAAAAATAAAAGATAGACAAACATCAGTCTGATGAAGTGTACAACCAGATGGAGAAAGAGAAAAGATAACAATAAAAGATGGACAAACATCAGTCTGAGGAAGTGTACAACCAGATGCAGAAAGAGAAAAGATAATAAAAGATGGACAAACATCAGACTGATGAAGTGTACAACCAGATGGAGAAAGAGAAAAGAGAATAAAAGATGTACAAACATCAGTCTGAGGAAGTGTACAACCAGATGGAGAAAGAGAAAAGAGAATAAAAGATGGAGAAACATCAGTCTGATGAAGTGTACAACCAGATGGAGAAAGAGAAAAGATAAAATTAAAAGATGGACAAACATCGGTCTGAGGAAGTGTACAACCAGATGGAGAAAGAGAAAAGATAAAAATAAAAGATAGACAAACATCAGTCTGATGAAGTGTACAACCAGATGGTGAAAGAGAAAAGATAACAATAAAAGATGGACAAACATCAGTCTGAGGAAGTGTACAACCTGATGGAGAAAGAGAAAAGATAATAAAAGATGGACAAACATCAGTCTGATGAAGTGTACAACCAAATGGAGAAAGAGAAAAGATAACATTAAAAGATGGACAAACATCAGTCTGAGGAAGTGTACAACCAGATGGAGAAAGAGAAAAGATAACATTAAAAGATGGACAAAAATCAATCAGAGGAAGTATACACACAGAAGGAGAAAGAGAAAATGAGGGAGATCCACTGCAGTCAGCCCTCACTGTGACTAAGCACCCGACTGAAAGACATTCTTACAAAATTATAGCAAACGTTAAGACCTGCTTTTCCCGCCTTCAGGCGTATTGGGCATACAGGGCTAGACCTTTATTTTACAGACCAATCAGCACTTAGTGGGTGCTGTGTTCGGTATCACATCTGCTGCCTTTACTCCCCAGGACTTGTTGTGTGACATGTTGTAATGATAAAATGACTGTTTGTTCAATGCTCAGCTCTTCGGAAATGACATAATAAAGTAGGCTGTGGTAAAGCATCGAAAAGGTAAATGAATGTCAGTGTTAAACATTAATTTAATGAAAACTACCTAATGTTCTTTCGAGACTAAGCTTCCCCACTCAACAACGCTAAGAATGCCAGTAAATAGGCGTAACTACAGTCAATCTGATTTTTAAAAAATGGGTTTTCCTGTTCTATGTTTAGGTTGTCGGTTGTTTGTTGTCTAGAATTATGTATGTTGATAAAGACTCTTTATCTTAATAGAAATATCGATTGTGTAAGTTTTTTTTTTTTTAACGTACTTTTCCTTCATGAAAACTTTCTGACTAAAGTTTGAATTGTATTTAGTTACTGCTAAAAAATACCAAACTAGTTCTGATAACAAAAGAAATGACTGAATTATTCCCTCACCGATAAAACAGCACATCGGTCATCCCTAAATGTACTCCGCCCCTTTCTTTAGTAGCCAAAGAAGAGATCATATTCTGAAAGTGGCAATATCAACCAGATTTCAAGTGTTTCCTTTCCCCCTAATGAGTTCACTGTCGTCTACTCTGAATCTGTCTCGCCAGGTCTGTTCGCTGCATCATAACAGTGGAAGCTAGCAAGAGGTTAACTCTTTCACGCCACTAGCGCAACAGGCACAAGTCACGAAGCTATCTTTAGACAAATCGACACCTGATAGTGGATGTAGTAAACATCACACCAGCCGCCTTTACTTCCCATGAAAGTTTCTGGTACTAATTTTAGACCGAGTCAGCCTAGAAGCCAAGATGAATTATTAAGAAAAAAATATTCCAATTTGCCTTGGCGTGTAATTCAGTCCCTTCGAGTAGAAGCTTTCATTATCAACCAGAACATCCAGCGTGGTAGTCGTGACGGCAAGTCTGAAAGTATCTCTTTCTCTGGGTAATTCTCCAGCCCTGTGTGCTTTCTTCTTCTTCTGCCTTTCTAGCTCCCAATGGAGTATAGGTCCTCAACAAACTCACTCCCAAGTGGTTCTTTCCTTTGCTATTGGATGCAGATCTCCCCATCTTTCTGACTGACTGGCTGACTTTTTACCCCACCAGGACATCACACCAACGATAAACACCCGATGACACAATGTGCCACCATGCGGGTGAGGATCACTGTGGAGAGGTCCCAGAAACCGCATTCAGTCCTTAGGCCATAGTTATGGCCAGGCTATATTGCGGTCCCTGGCAAGAGCCAGAGCAGGGCTTCAAATAACGAAAAATGCATCCTAAAAAGGACGAGAAAAATAATACCCCATCTTTCTAACTTTAGGTGTATTAAATACTGTTGATAGAATAGTGGTTACAATAGATCGGTCATCACAATTTTGTTTCCATGACTGCAGAGTAGGATCGACTGAGATAGGATTGAGGATGAGATGCGTAGGAAATGTGTTGGATACTGTTGTCTTCCAGCCCCAAGGTACTGGTGCTGTGATGATAGTGATGGTGGTCAGAATGCTGGACAGCTCGCTGGTGGTGACGCGGAAGCTGAGGGTGATGGTGCGGTGAGTTGTTTGAGCCCGATGACCCGAAAGATGACGACGGCCTGACAGCAGTATCGTCGCAGAATGAAAGATTGATTTCACCAGGGTTGAACGCGCTATGACGTCTGACTGAGTCAACGTTAGGTACTCCAGGCAGGTATATACCCGTGTGATAAGCGATGTTGCTGTCGGAATGAACACAGTGACGCATGGGTGGCTGGCCTCCTGGGCCGAGATAAAATTTGCCGGTAGTTCCACAATCAGGGGTCAAGGAAAGGTGAAGGCTGCTCGGATCTGGAACCTGTAGTAAGTATGGAGTCGGTGAAAATGATAAAAAGTTTTTATTGCTTTCGTTTGAGCACGTTGGACTATGTTCTTCTTCTGGTAAATTAACTGAGAACGGAATATCGGCAGATAGGCATCTTTGTTGGCTGTTGGTACCTACTGGGGATGTACTGGACAAAAAGTCATTGTTGTAGTTCCAGTCACCCAAACTACGGTAATGATCAAAGAGTTCACCATGTCTGGCTTGACTCACCAAGACGTTATCACCACATCTTCCATGGCGACGACGGAATATCTCATCGTTGCTGTGGAAATGAGTGTCTTGTTCTCTCTTACTTTCCTTCCTAGGATACACAAATGAACACTGTTGATGGGTTATACTACACGGGCTGGTAGATCCGGAACTGATTTTTCGATATTCATCGTTATATCTGTTGATGTCTTGGCGGTTCCAATTAAAGAAACATTGGCTGCGTTTTCTGCCGTCGTATGCTGGCGATAGAAAATGTGGCGAGGGAGGTTTAGGAGAACCAGGTAAGGGTTTTTGTATAGGGGGACCTTGATTGGAGGCTAACAATAAATCTGTAGAGGAGCAGGAACTAGCTGAAGTGTTGCTATCGCGTTGCGGACCACGTCTGGATGTGGACTGTGAGTTCTGAATCATAATTGTAGGTGTGAATGGAATAGGCACCGGAGAGCGATCTACGTTGGGTATTTTTACAAAAGAAAGATTCTCTTTTGCGTCAGGAATTTGTATTGTCAATTTTGGAGGTATTTTCTTTTTCTTACTCCTAGATTTATCTATACGATAGCTAACACCAGAAAGACTTTTCCGATGACTGCTTTGGAATTTTGTCATTATACCTTTATCAATAAGTGAAAAGTATTCACCATGATCCCTTTCGTGATAATGTTTGTTTCTTTTCCTTTTGGCATTAATGAGATCTTTGATAGTTTTATAGCTTGCCTGGTTAAGGACAGCATCATAGGCACTTAAGATCTGATTGGACAAAGGGCTCGATAACGTTGGCAGACTCTTACTCCATGAATAAGGCATTTCTAAGAGAGGTAGCTGCTGCTGGGATCTTGAACACACATTTGGACAGCTACAGGGTTTGTTCAATGCTAGGGGACCACGACTTTTAATTGCGAACATTAGGCTGGCAAAGTCTTTGTGACTTATAGTCTGCAAAGGCGTGTGGCGCACCCAGTAAGCAGTAGCTGTGGGAATATCAACCTCCGATCTCGGTAACTGAAGAAGTCTTTCATGTTGTTCGGAATAGGAATGTTGGTGGTAGTAATTTAAATGCTGCTGAGACCCTACATGACTAGGGTGAGGAAAGCGGAAGACCAAGTCATCTTCATTAATCCCAGCTTCGGGGAGAGAATATGGACTTAAACAATCATGGTCACCGGATTTACCATAATGCTGCTCATAGGCTAGAGGTGACTGTGTCGGGGATTCATCGATCACAATGCTTGGGTTAATTAAAGCTCGTACCATCGTAGGGTTAACTCCTCCACAGAAATCTATGTCGCTGTCTGAATTCTTGGGATCCAGCTCCTCCTCTTCCCCAAAATTCTTTTTAATAAGTCGAATAACGCACTTTCGAATTTTTGTCCTATAGATCACATACAGGACTAGCCAGACAAGAATGCCGCCAAGTACAGCCGCGGTGTGCAGTCCAATAGAAGGGTCGTACGACTGGTAAAACTGGCGACTCAGCTGCTCATAACTGACAGAGGTGGTATTGTAAACAAGGTCGCTACTGTTGCTTGCTATCAAATCTGAGTTGCCGATATTGCTGTTGAAGGCATCAGCTTTTACGTGGACCACCAGTGTGCCGTTGTCGGATGAGATAAGAGTGCTGAAAATGATAAAAGTAATATACAATAATTAACCCAAACGAAACATTAAAGGGTTGGCTGGTTCGTTGGTTAAAAATCTTATGGCGGTCTATGTGTTTTAAGTGAGCCTCGAGAAGCAGTGGGTAAGAAGTGTTGGCATTAACCATCTAACAAGAAGGGACCAGGCCACCATCTTCAGACTTAGAACGCAACATAATCCACTCAATGGACACCTAAACAGAATACAGCCACAACACTCCCCAGAGTGCCAGCTATGTAACTACCCCTACGAAACTGTTGAACACCATCTCTTTGAGTGCCCAAAACTCAGTGAGACAAGAAGAACGCTACTCCCTCCGAGACCAGACAAGTGGAACACCTTGTACGGAGGAAAAGAACAGCTTGTGAAAACATGCAAATTCCACTACATGGCATTGGGCCAAAGGGCGAAAGCTCATGCGCCGCTGGATCGATAACAACAACAACAACAAGAAGTGTTGGTGTTGTGGGTAGTGGTCCCCCCACCCCCTTTTACTTCACCCTAGGTCTAGTGAATATCTATTCACGAAAGGAGCGTCCATTGCGGTGTCAGCCTCTTGACCTAGCAAAACCTCTCTTACCTCAAGACCATTGTGCGTGGCGAAGAGTTACAGCCTGCCCGAGGTAGTCTTGGTAACTGGGGTGCGAATCCCCAGGCAAAACACAATTTATCTAGAGGAGCAAACCTCGATAATTAAACCAGGTGCACCACACCGTACTGCCCCCTGTGAGAGGGAAGGAGCCGGAGGTGTGCTGAACAGTCTTAGGAATGGAAACAAGTATGCTAACTCCCCTGAATACCGGAAACTATCGTGAAGGCACAGGGACTCAGGACGTGACGATCCAGTTGCCCCAACTACTCATGCTTAGGCCATGCTTAGAGCCAAGAAGAGCGCAGCGAAACCAACAGGCAATATGGTGGCGGGGAATGAGCACACTGTGAGCACCACCTTAGCTACGTGTTAAAGTGGAAGGCAGAAACACAACCCATATTTCCTTTAGCACTGGTACAGGGCATTTCTAGCTGCTGCCCGGGGAGGTAAGTAATCCACAGACACACCAGCAGTGGGCCAAAGGGCGAAAGCTCATGCTCCGCTAGATCGATAACAACAACAACAACTCCAAGTCCAGCGCATTGGTGTTCAAGTGGTCTAATTACCGCGAAAAAAAAAATTGTATGTATCTATCGCAGCTAGGTTAACGTAGAACCCATTCTACCTGGTTAAGTACCACCCATAGGCACCGATACTTGGGGATTCAGGTCCCCTACGCCCCACTCATTTCCACTTTTTTTGTGGGTGGGGAGTTGGGGCGGGGGGTCTTTATGACTTCTGATCCCCGGCATTAGTCTGCTCTCCTACTATAACCTGGCAGTTGAACGGGGTTTTCAGGACTTGTGCCCGGGGAATAATCATTCGAACCTAGCAGTTGAACAGGGTTTTCAGGACTTGTGCCCTGGGAATACTCATTCGAATGGTGATGCTTTGTGTCACTGGGTGTTTGTTCCTCTTTGTGCGATCCTCGTGAGGCTGAACGTCACACATTCCCTTCCCCTGAGTATGCACATATGTTCTCTTTTTAAAGTCTCTCTCTCTCTCTCTCTCTCTCTCTCTCTCTCTCTCTCTCTCTCTCTCTCTCTCTATATATATATATATATATATATATATATATATATATATATATATATATATATATAATCAACTTAATCCAGTAAGTACGTAAATTAAAGTTAAAGGTGAGAGGATCAACTTCAAAAAATGGTCGCGACCGGCAGGTTGAGAACCGCTAGTCTACCCAGTTATGAGTAGCAGTACATGTCCGATCTATTCGCAGAAGTTAAAACAGGAAATTGAAGATGCAGTGGCTGTGAATGGATACCAAGCTGGAGAACTGGCTAGAGAAAGAGATACCTTTAGGCGTGCCGTAAAGAGGGCCACGTCCCGTACATGACATGATGATTGTGATGAAAAAGTTGAGTGAAATCAGTAAACCTACCCTGTGCTGGCGTTGAAGTAGGCAGGGTGTGGAAGCTGCTGTGGCGTCGTTGGAGGCGTGGTAAGCATGACCTCAGTCGTCTGCTCCTGCTCATGCTGATGAGATGAGCTGTCATCAGTGACTCCAGGCTTTTGCATCACTTCATGGACCTGCAACAACAATAAGATCATGAGCATACTCCAAGGAAACCAATCAGATCTGATAATACACCCAGGCAGTCAATCAGATCATGAGCATACACCTGAGAAACCAATAAGAACATGAGCATACACAAAGGAAACCTATCAGAACACGAGCATACACCAAGAAAACCAATCATATCATGAGCATTCATCAAGGACCTCGATCAGATCATGAGCATAAACCAAGGAAACCAATCAGATGATGAGCATACACCAGGGAAGCCAATAGATCATGAGAATACACCAGGGAAACCAATCAGCTCATGAGCATACTCCAAGGAAACCAATTAGATCATGAGCATATCCCAAAGAACCCAATCAGATCATGAGCATACTCCAAGGAAACCAATCAGCTCATGAGCACATTCCAAGGAAACCAACCAGCTTATGAGCATACTCCAAGGAAACCAACCAGCTCATGAGCATACTCCAAGGAAACCAATCAGCTCATGAGCACATTCCAAGGAAACCAACCAGCTCATGAGCATACTCCAAGGAAACCAACCAGCTCATGAGCATACTCCAAGGAAACCAACCAGCTCATGAGCATACTCCAAGGAAACCAATCAGCTCATGAGCACATTCCAAGGAAACCAACCAGCTCATGAGCATACTCCAAGGAAACCAACCAGCTCATGAGCATACTCCAAGGAAACCAACCAGCTCATGAGCATACTCCAAGGAAACCAATCAGCTCATGAGCACATTCCAAGGAAACCAACCAGCTCATGAGCATACTCCAAGGAAACCAACCAGCTCATGAGCATACTCCAAGGAAACCAACCAGCTCATGAGCATACTCCAAGGAAACCAATCAGCTCATGAGCGTGCTCTAAGGAAAGAGCTTACATTTCAGGTTTCAGAGATCCGTGTATGTGTTCTGCGGCATAGTTCTTGGAAACAAAGAAAAAAAAAAAAGAAAAAACAATAGCTCCCTAACAAGCATATCGTACAAGGCGACTAATTAGGGCAGGATTTCTTCAAAGTTGGAGTACAGCTGAATGAGAGTCATGGAACCACCAGTCTGCATACAAATACGCCAAATTTATAAAACAGTTGTGCAAGCAGAACTCAAGATATATCTTTCCAAAATCTAAAACAAGAAATGGACGAATACCCATAATATTCGGCCGATGTTTTACAGCCGGTGAACGCTAATAATAGTGATAAGATTTCAAAGAAATGTCAACTCTGAATTGGGGGAGGGAAGATGGGACACACACACACACATACACACCCACACACACCCACGCACGCACACACACGCACACACGCGCCGCACACACACGCACGCACACATACAAATAACTAACACCAGTTCGTCTTATTGTTTCATTTAAAACATGCACCACACGCTATGGACTGGTTTAGTTTGGTGGGTTTATACAACAGATCAACAGCATGGCACAAGGGTAGTAATCCAAAAGTGCTCCGTTATACTTGTAACTCAAGCATGAGTCCCAAGAATGTCAACACAGTGCACAAACTCCCTAGCACTGACGAGGATCCTGAACTACTTTGGGTAGATTTTTAACTGCAAATTTTGCCCGGGCAGCATCGTTAGGCGACTCTTTTCGATTTCCAACTGCCAGGGGATTTTTTTACGTGCGCAACAATACACACGGGAGTCCGATCTTAACACCCAGAGACCGTGGGAAAATACTAGAAGTCCACATGCAAAAAATTCCAGCCCCTACCAGGTTCTGATCCTCCAGCACTCGAGGCGGACGCAATGCCTGGAAACCACTCAACGCCTGACCTCACATTGTCCTTCCCAACTTTTTAACTTTACCCTTTAGCTGCTCCTTTCTCTAGTGTTTTCTTTATAATTCCCATGACTCTGTAGGTTTTTACTTTATTATCATCATGTTTCCTTCCTCAACCTTTCTGTTCCTAGCTATCGAACTCAGAAGCTCTTCCATTTCCAAAACAGCTTGCACCTCAACAGGAAAATTTTCTCAAACAGTTTACCAAATGTATTCTTAGTGTAACAACCATGACGCCGCTAGGTCTTGAATTTTCTCTGTAGGTGGGAGCTTTGATGGGGAAAACAAATCGTCACTTTCAACCAACATCCCCGAAGGGGAGCTTTAGATTATAATTGTGACTAGGTCATATGCGCCACATAAAAATGGCTTAGAAAGGCACACCAACAGGAGCCCTGCAAAGAACTCCTGCAGTGTGAATGGAATCACAGGATACAGACCCAAATACAGTCCCAACGTCTACAGGCCAGCCAATGGGCAACCCGGTCACCCATGTAACGGTGGTTTTAGTAAGTCGATTTATACACAGTCATGTAGTACAGGTGTATTCTGATGCTCTGGATAAAGTGGAAAAGCCATCTCCACAAATCATCCACACTCATGTCCTTCACGTGGGCATACCTAACTCCATCTGGTATTATTGTTATTGTTGTTGTTGTTGTTACTCATAGTAATATATTGAACATGAGAACGATGATGTGTGAATACAAGAAATACTTGTGAAGATGGTATGATGTCAAAATAATATTATATGACAATTAGTCTGAAAACGCTGAGATATGAAGAATGAGACGGAGACGCCACACTTTTAGAATTATAGAAACTTTCAGCAAACAAACCACAAACCACACTGGTATTGATTTATAGAGACAGTCGTAATTGCGGAATATATTACTTTATCCCTCTCCCCCTTTTTCCTTGATTGCATCGTTTGTAAATGTCGAACGAATACAACTGTGTTTTTTTTTTTCCTTTCAGCGTTTTGTCTATCAATTACTTAGTGGGAAATGTAGGGCGGATGTGGATTTAGGAAAGGTTAACTCTTATACTACACACACACACACACACACACACACACACACACACACACACACACACACACACACATACACACACAAACACAATATTTTGTGGGGGAAAACAAAACAATAGACCCAGTGTCTTTGCAACAATCATGTCGTAAGAGCTGAATGATAATGGGTTTTCTTCGAAGTCATAGCGCACCTGCATCAAAGGTAGGGAGGAACTAGCCTGCGTACACAATAGCCAGATCTCTAAAACGCATGTGTACACAATAGCCAGATCTGTAAAACGCATGTGTACACAATAGCCAGATCTCTAAAACGCATGTGTACACAATAGCCAGATCTGTAAAACGCATGTGTACACAATAGCCAGATCTGTAAAACGCATGTGTACACAATAGCCAGATCTCTAAAACGCATGTGTACACAATAGCCAGATCTCTAAAACGCATGTGTACACAATAGCCAGATCTGTAAAACGCATGTGTACACAATAGCCAGATCTCTAAAACGCATGTGTACACAATAGCCAGATCTGTAAAACGCATGTGTACACAATAGCCAGATCTGTAAAACGCATGTGTACACAAAGCTGAAGCTCTAGAGCGAGACTACAGTCCAGATACGGACCAACAATCATAAATAAGTTTCGGCTATAGTTGACAGCCGATGAACGCCAAGAAGAAGATTTGTAGGAGATTATAACTTTTCAGAGCTTGCAGTACTCAAGAAACATAAGCAAAGATTTCATAGTTTGGTGGTCAGAGTAAAAAAAATGCTTTTTCATCTTTCTAAATTGTCACAGTTAAACATTTTTCGCCTTTGTGCGGAAATTCTGGTCATCATATATCAATACGAGAGTGATACAGAGAGTGAATGAAACTAGAGAAGGTCAAAATGTAAGTCACAAATGTTCTTTAAAAACTAAAGACGATAACAACTTGAAAACCGATTAGTCTTACACACACACTGTCCCCTTTTTAAAAAACAAAAATACAATTTTTACCAACATTGATTTATTTGTCCCATCGTTTTATCAGCCTTGCCGAAGCAGCTGTATAGAACTGCGTGATCTATTTTCTAAACCACATATTTACTGTACATTAAACTTCTGCGTCATTCGCGAAATGACTCCCGCCAGAATGGGTCTTTAAGAAAAGTTTGTTTTTTTTAAACCCAACTGTGCACCGCTTTACAGGATACATTTTTGTCAGCATAAACAGGAACCATTTCCTCGTGGATGTCCTTTTTAGGCAGCTTTTTTTTGCCCCCAGCCCCTCCCCCCCCCCCCCCACACACACACAAAAACCGCATAACAGCACGTTGTTTTTTGAGGGTACACGCCGTAAGTACAGTGGCCATTGTTTTTCTATGTTGCGAATACGCATGAAACACCTAGTGCCACAAAGTTCGATGTTGCTGACACCTTATGACACCTTTAAAAACCACCAACTACACTTTCCTGCCATCCCATAACTATTTGACTAACTTATTGACTTCCTCTCGTATCATTAGACAAAGTAGAATTTCGTTAAAAACTGATCTTTGCGAATCAGCCTCTTTCTGGGTCGGAGCAGACTCCGAAACCTCACAGCCATGCCTTTCTATATTGAAATTGCTTTATCTGATGATCAAATTCTAAAGGTTAAAATTGATTAAATTATTGATTTGATTAGGCTTCATCACACTTGACGTAATCCTTTAGTAATCATATCTCCTCCTTTTTGGTGTAAGAGTGTTTTAGATCTCACATCAGATTGGTAGTTTTGAACAGGAAGCACGTTCAAGCCGGTATGTTCAACTTCATGCACCCGATTTTAATGCAGATGGGTTAGTCTCTATCCTCAGAAGGATTAGACGCTTGTTGGATGCTTTGCACAAAGAACGATATCCGGCGACGATCCCCCTGGGGTCTTTATAAAAACTGAACTCGTTAACCGTTCAATGCAGTTCGTGATAAGGCACCATAATATTAAAAGAACGAGAAAAAAGGATTTCTCACATCGCCATGGAGGAACACGTAAGACGTATCAATGGCTGCTTCACTGCACTCGGTTTTTATTTCAAATGGCTTAGTCTCTCTTTTCAGAACAGCTAGACCTTGCTGGATGCTTCCATAACATTTAATGAGCAAGAAAACCGGCTGAGTAGTGCTCGGCGGAGAAACCCGAAAGATGTCTCAATGACTAGGATTCCTCAATTAAGAAAAGAAAGGTAATGAAGGATTATATGCGAGAATATCCATTTGATTGTAAGAGGTTTAATCTCAGCTCACTCCGTTTTTACAGAACGGCAGTGTACCTTCGGAGAGCGTCGCACAAAGCACTTACTCAGTAGCTCTAACAATAATTCTCATGGAATCCGAAATAAAAAGGCACTAATCAACTGACATTCAGAGTCAGAAAACAAACTCACGGCATTCAAAATGAATGAATGAATGAATGAATGAATGAATGAATGAAGTTAAGCCACTGCACTCGGGACATTCCCACACCTGCTCTGTCCACATCCTCAGTCGCCAACGAAGAGTTCCAACGACATTAGGAGCGTAGATCAATCGACTGGCTTACTTCGCCCCCAACTCCAATGCAAGTACAGCACTATCATACATTCTGAATATATACTGATGTAGATTACTTTTCTTAACATTTATATTTAGTCATAAAAGGGTCAAATTTATAGATCTACGATTCCAGACTACCGACTGATTTTTAAACGTAAACAGTGAGTGTAGTTAAATCCCAACTACAACGAGCGATAAACACCCTATGACACCAATGCCACCATTCGAATGATTATCACCCAGGCACAAGTGCCAGACACCCAGTTCAGCTGTTAGGGTATATTGGGCACACGACGTCAACCGGTGTGGGGCTTATGAAATAAAAAATTAATTAAAAAAACACTGGGTCTTATATTGAGACGTTCTTTGCTTTACACATGGTAGGTAGGTAGTTGTACCCCACCCAGGCATCACACAAGCGATACACACCCGGTGACACAAAGTGCCACCATGCGGATGAGGATCACACGTGGAGAGGTCGCAGAGACCCCTCTCAGCCGTTAGGTCATATCTATGGCTAGGCTATATTTATGCCCCGCCTATATTCAGGGCCCCCGGCAAAAGCCAGGGTGGGACTTCAAATAACAACAAATTGTAAAAAGCGTTCCTGTGTTGAGATGGCTGTGGCACAAACTTACTGGCATCCATGGTGTCCTATTGCAGCGACAATATACATCAAAGTCCACGATAGATAAGCACAACACACTTTTCAACGTGGACTGTTTAATAACTTTTCCTAGACGCGTACCCTCATCTGTCCACGGTCTCTAATACGTCTAGGGTTGGAAAACAGGGTCTTGACTCTTCATCAAACATCACATTTGGTATCACTGCTTACAGTGGTTATTCTTTAGCAATAAATTTTCATTTTCACACTCACAAGGTTTTTTTTAAATTCTTTCACCCTTCTTATCATCCGTTCATTGCCACGCACTTTCGTATCATAGCTCAGCTAAGTGCCAGGCTAAGCATGGTGTTTGTCTTTTCTTTCATAGGGCCTTCTTACGCCCCGCCTCTTACACACAATCTATGCTACATAGATGTTAATCGAATACGTCATAAAGCATATCATTAGACTGTGGCAGAGTGCCAAAGAAGATCTGTTTATTTTGGTGGGACTACACTCACTGACTAAAAATCTGGCCGGTTACAGGTTCAAGAAGTTGATAAAAGGGCTTGCACTGGGCTTTGCGCGCTGCCGCCAAGAAACAAAATGTCAGCAGAGCCGACAAAAGCACAGTTACCAAAGCGGTAGTGATGCAGCACCAGGCAAGGATGACACATCCAGCTAAAAACGAAGAACTAAACAATGAAACACCTACCAGACAGCCAGCCACCTCACGCGGAAGCCAGAAAGCAGCCACCGATGTAACTTGCGAGGCCGACCTTCAGGCGATGCTTGAAGACTTCAACAAGCAAGTGGACCCGCACAAGCTAGTGTTCGACGACGAAAGCAAGCGCTACTATATCGAATACAAATGGGAAGAGCTCGAGAAGAAAGACCGAACACCAGAAAAAATAGAAAAGCGCGAAAAACTTGACAAATTCTATGACGAACTAAATGCAGCACTGATCTAACTTCACGCGGAATAGAAAAAACAGTGGAAAATGGCACACCCAATAGAAGAGACTACCGCCAATTCTAAAAAGCCAAGCAAACAAGCCGTCATCTTCATGGACAGCCCAAACAACAACCGCCAACCAGATAGACAGCCACGATATGACCCCGCCCATCCCGTTGCAGGCCGCCCCAGGCAATTGGTAGCCCTTCTTAGGGCTGCCCCCCATCCACTCCCAAAAAGACGGACTACACCAGCCAAGCCCGATTAAGCAAACAGAACGCAGCAGCAAACACTCGAACTTAGGCGAAAATGATCGCCGCAAGGAAACAAACCAAAATCAAACAGCAAAGAAACTGTCCTCAATAAAGCAGGCCAGCAGGCAGCTGAAAGAGGACCAAATTTGAAATTTTTTTGTTTTATAATCCAATTTCCATTTTCCACTTTGCGCACTCTCTCGGTGTGTTCTAGGCTGGCCGTGGTCAGTTGCCCAGTGGTAGCTGATGTTGATTGCACATGGTCTCATCGCAGCACAGGAGCAATAGATGGAGCCGAAGTAGAGAGTGTGGCTCGTTGATTAGAGCTGTAATATGTTTTATGGTTAGTTTCGGTCTTAGATATTCATTTTCTCCAGTAGTTAAACTGTGTAGACCTAGATATTCAGTGTGTATTATCGCTAGGGGATTTAATTTGAGTTCAAGTCACTAAAAGCGGACGTTCACTTTTGTTAGCTGGGGTGCTTGATGCGTGGCCTGTATAGATACGAATCTGGTTGTTAATGTATTGTTATTTGTGAACCACGTTAGTTTTGTGTTCAGTAAAATAAACAGATGTTGAATGTGATGAATATATTCATTTGCTTGATTCAAGACAAAACTTGTAGTCCTTGCACGTGGTTTACTAGCCTTGCCTATGTATTAATATGTAGTTGAAGTCAGTTGATGTTGTTGTGTAAAACAATTATTCACATACCCTTTATTAGGGATTTGATGGTCATATTTCATGGCCCCTGCACAGAAAAACCCTTGTCTTTTTTTTTTCTTTTACATTTTCTGTTTTTGCTTTTTATTGTCCTTACCCCATTTTCTTTTCATCATCTCCCTTTTTCTGTTTTTTGTTGAAAACTTTTCCCGCTAGCACAATACTACCCCACCTCTCTGAATCCCTTTCTGTCCAGTATCTTACTCCTGCGATGACAAGTCAGCTCAGCTACTTTACTGTTCAATCGTGAATGGAGATTATGTGCCTCAACATAATGATAAGTGATTTTATGAATTCGTCTTCTTTTTTTCAATTGCCATTTACTGGTACCAGGCTGCAACCAATGTTGTGGTCTTCTGTATTTGTCTTGCGCTTCTCGTGTGGCTTGTGTGATAGCTTTTAATAATTATGTTATGTAATTGTATCATTGTCCTTTGAAAGCGATGCTGATGAAGGCATTCTAGCTGCAACGTGAATTTTATGCGTCGTGATTATGGTTTTTGAACCTGGCAATTTCTTATTCTCGCCTCGATTTATTTTACTTGAATTTTTCATAATTGTACCACTCAAATAATAGGACCACACATGGAAATCCAGTAAGCTTATCTAGGATATCCTGTTCATTCTACAAGGAATTCATAACTACACATCCATGACGGATACATCAGTATTTTACTATCGTATCCTGCTGTCCTGTACGGGTAAAAACACACAAAAAATATTAAAAATAATATATTTCCATTTTAGATTGAGCACATACAAGATTGTTACATCTCACTCCCTCCTTTTCTCTCTCCCTCCCACACCCTCCTTCCTTTTTTTGTTCTCTGTTCTTCTTCCTCTTTCGTATTAATTAACTTCGATTTACAGAGGAAGAAAAGTACCAGTAAGTGGAGACAGGAACTCGTGTGTTTATGTCCCAGTTCCAGATCGCAATGCTGGCTATCCACTTTCCTTGGATCAGAGAGATTCAACATCCTCTGGGTTCCTCGGTTTGTAAACATAGTCGTCTGCGTCTTACAAGATAAGGAACGCAGAAGGAAACTAATTTATAAACATTGTTGGGTTGAAATACCATGCTGAAAGTCACAAACTTGAGTGCCGGAACTTGTGAGATATGCACATGGAGGGTTCCACGCCTACAATATTTAGGGGTCTAAGCTGCCCCCACCCCACAATACATATAGACGTTCACTTAGATGGTTGTACATCCACATTATCACTCGCCGCGGTTCGGAAGTTCGTGGGTTCGTTTCCTGGTGGAGCCGGACTTTTTTCAAAAAATGACCTTTGCTCCCAGGTCGACCCAGCCTAGAGTGGGTACCATGTGCAGTCCCAGGAAGTAAAGGCGGCCGGCGTGATGCTGAGCATATCACGCATCTTGTGCCGATTAGTCTATAAAATATAGGCCTATACGCATAAAGGTGTGGAAAAGGGTCCTTTACTTTACATCTAGATTTTTACAAATATATTACTATATCAATTTTCCATTCAGCACAGTATTATTATTATTATTATTATTATTATTATTATTATTATTATTATTATTATTATTATTATTATCATTATTATTAAACTGACTCGCATAGATAACTGAAAATCCACATCCGAAAGAGACAATCAACAATATGTCACAAGGAAGAGAAAACTCGTTTTATCGTGACACTGTGAAAGGTGGAGGGAAAAAGAGGCAAAGGAAGACCGAGAAAGAACATGCCGGACAGTCTGACATCATGCCGTGGAAGATCTTCTGTGTCAGAACTGATCGAAAATACACAAGGCAGAAGGTTGTGAACTGACGTGACTACCAGCCGACACGTCATGAATTATAAGGAGAAAATTGTTAATGATTGTTATTATAAGATTGTTATTGTTATTATTGTAATCGTTTATTTAAACAAGCACCCAGATGTTTTCTTTATGTCAGCGCCCTTGATTCACAATGGTTTAGAGAGAACAGAGGTGAAAGGTAAGATTCCTTCAAGAAAAGCCAAGAGTCGATGAAAACAACATTACGTTGGAGACACAATATAAAAGCCAACGTCGTTAGTTCACCTTGTATCTTTTCTACCTTAGGATATGCCCGGCTCTCTAGCGTAGTTGGCTAAACCGGACTGCGCGGTAACCGGGGGACTAACTCCTTGTGCTCCGGGTTCACTCCCGGGGGTAGACAGAAAAGCCACATTTTTTCCCAGATTTAAGGTACCTATCATGGAATCAAGGCCGAAGGGTTGCGATTTCTATAGTACCCAGCCAAAGGATTAACAACTCATGGTTTCTGGATATAAAAATAAACAAACTACCTTAGGATATTAAGACGAAGTACGAGAGAGGTAGAAGGAGGGTTGGCGGGAGAGGAAGACAGAGGGAGGGAGAAAGGCGGGCATGAGAAAATAAGGGTGGGGGAGAAGGCGAGGGAGAGAAAGAGACTTTTGTGTATTTCCAAAATTTGAATTTCAAGGGACTTGGCCATGGTCGGCCTCTCTAAAGATTTCCTCTAGCATATATGTTATTGTCCATTGTGGCATAGTCTGCTGACAGATGCGTTACATGACCGAATCATTTCACTTGTTTTATAATGAAATAAGCACTACCACTATCCCCACAATTTCTTTCCCAGGTCAACAATTATTTTATTTTCCCTGCTCTTCTTTCTTTCTTTCTTTCTTTCTTTCTTTCTTTCTTTCTTTCTTTCTTTCTTTCTTTCTTTCTTTCTTTCTTTCTTTCTTTCTTTCTTTCTTTCTTTCTTTCTTTCTTTCTTTCTTTCTTTCTTTCTTTTTCTTTCTTTCTTTCTTTCTTTCTTCTTTCTTTCTTTCTTTCTTTCTTTCTTTCTTTCTTTCTTTCTTTATTTCTTTCTTTCTTTCTTTCTTTCTTTCTTTCTTTCTTTCTTTCTTTCTTTCTTTCTTTCTTTCTTTCTTTCTTTCTTTCTTTCTTTCTTTCTTTCTTTCTTTCTTTCTTTCTTTCTTTCTTTCTTTCTTTCTTTCTTTCTTTTCTTTCTTTCTTTCTTTCTTTTCTTTCTTCTTTCTTTCTTTCTTTTCTTTCTTTTCTTTCTTTCTTTCTTTCTTTCTTTCTTTCTTTCTTTCTTTCTTTCTTTCTTTCTTTTTCTTTCTTTCTTTCTGGCTGGCTGGCTGGCTGGCTGGCTGGCTGGCTGGCTGGCTGGCTGGCTGGCTGGCTGCTGCTGGGCTGGCTGGCTGGCCGGCCGGCCGGCCGGCCGGCCGGCCGGCCGTCCGTCGTCCGTCCGTCCGTTCCGTCCGTCCGTCCGTCCGTCCGTCCGTCCGTCCGTCCGTCCGTCCGTCCTTCCTTCTTTCTTTCTTTCTTTCTTTCTTTCTTTCTTCTTTCTTCTTCTTTCTTTCGTTCTTTCTTTCTTTCTTTCTTTCTTTCTTTCTTTTCTTTCTTTCTTTCTTTCTTTCTTTCTTTCTTTCTTTCTTTCTTTCTTTCTTTCTTTCTTTCTTTCTTTCTTTCTTTCTTTCTTTCTTTCTTTCTTTCTTTCGTTCTTTCGTTGTTTCTTTTTTTCTTAAAACACAATGGGTATAGAAGTAAACGTTGCAAGACACTGGTCAGTTTTCGATTAATCGAGGTCCAACTTCTTTGCAGTTGCCATAGCTGCCCCGTTCCTGTTGCATGCAAAATGTCCTTCGATGTCCCATTTGAAAAACTAGTGATAAACATAAGCTCGCGCAAGCAATGTGAGGCAGCTATCAGATGTGCCCACACTAACAGTTCGCCACAAGAATTGCAGCTGTTGATGTAAGCAGACAAAAACGAAAGTGGCATAGCACCTGTAATAATGTACAAGTAATATTGCACTTTTTTCCGAACGTAATTGGCCATTCATCATTTTTGGTGCAGTTTAAAAAAAAAAAAACATTCGACACGAATTCCACATCTCAGTGTCGCACCAAGCACTCAGCTTAACAGCTGGGAGACGGGGCATTTGCAATCTTTGTCCAGGTTTTAAAACTCTGCATCAGCAAACCGTGGTTAGAAACAAAGAATCAGCGGGAAAGCTGGCTATTTGCCATATTAGACCGGAAGTCTGCAGGAAACTAACAAAGGTGATGGCCGTTTCATGAACGATTTATCATCATTATGAACATCATCATCATCAGCATAATTATAAAGTGTATTTTTGAAGAAAGTAGACTTCTGATAATATAGGTATTTCCAAATTTAATCTATGAGACTTACGTTATCAAGATAGCTTTACTTTCACTCTTTTAGTACCAGGCGGTCGCTACTCAAATACGATCACAAAGTGTATGTACAGGAGAGCTGTTTATATACATCCAATTCACTTTACGTGTGTTTGATGAGTTAACATAATATAGCATGGTGATATAGGGGCAACCTCATGAGGAGATAGAAACACAGAATAACTAAACTGGCTCTGAAATGAGAACCAGACAGAATGTCGTAAAACCCCCCACTAATTTAGGGAGTTCCTTCGTGTTGTGTGAACCTGCCTAGAACACAAGGAACCAACTTAATGCACACAAATAAATCACATCTGTAAGACGGTTGTGCACTTAAAATTCAAGTTGTCGAACGAGTCCAAGACTAGGAATGATGAACAACCAGAACGTTACGCCGGAGTTTACACACGGTGAACACTAAGCAGAAGAAGAAGAAGAAGAAAAAGAAAAAGAAGAAGAAGAAGAAGAAGAAGAAGAAGAAGAAGAAGAAGAAGAAGAAGAAGAAGAAGAAGAAGAAGAAGAAGAAGAAGAAGAAGAAGAAGAAGAAGAAGAAGAAGAAGAAGAAGAGAAAAAGAAGAAAAATCAGAAAAAAGAAGAAGAAGAAGAAGAGGAAGAAGAAAGAAGAAGAAGAAGAAGAAGAAGAAGAAGAAGAAGAAGAAGAAGAAGAAGAAGAAGAAGAAGAAGAAGAAGAAGAAGAAGAAGAAGAAGAAAAAAAAAGAAGAAGAAGTGTTTATTTGGACATAATTCATTTTAAAACATCTTTTAAAACTGCACAATGAGATTCTTCCAGCACGTATGTCAGCATAGATTTCTCGTTTATGGTGAATGCTTACATGCATTCTTTTGTTTGTTATGATTCTGCATAAACAAAATGAGCTGCATGATTTTAGCCATGTTCGCGTGTTTATGGCATAACTTGAGTGTGTACGAAACAGCGTCCGTACTGTGTGGTTACAAGGTAATCAAATGGCAAATATCACTCATGTGGGCCTAGGGACCAGGTTTAAAAGAAGAAGGAAAATATATCCATTGAACGTCTAGTGAGTTTCTTACTACCGAAAGACTTAATGCCTAGGAAAAAAGAACTAAGAGGGAGAAGAAAATAAATAGATTAGTACCAGGGGCGCAGAAACCTGGAGGCTTATGCCACTTAAGCCCCCGTCCCCCGAAAATGTTTAGTCGAAGACTACACACACACACACACACACACACACACACAAAAACTCAGACTAAACTAAAGCAATTTTCCATTCAGCACAAAATTATTATTATTATTATTATTATTATTATTATTATTATTATTATTATTATTATTATTATTATCATTATTTTTAAACTGACTCGCATAGATAACTGTAGTCGAAGACTAAAAAAAAAAAAAAAACTCAGACTAAACTAAAGCAAAGAAAAGAGGCACAGAGGAACAAGGGACAAATCTAGCACACAAGTCAGTTCATGTTAAAGACTAATTAATCATCGGGAATATCCACAGTAATGCGATCTAACACAACCAGGAACGCCTGTCTGT
Source organism: Candidula unifasciata (assembly GCA_905116865.2). Lineage (NCBI taxonomy): Eukaryota > Metazoa > Mollusca > Gastropoda > Stylommatophora > Geomitridae > Candidula > Candidula unifasciata. Next base: position 487,296 of record CAJHNH020001780.1, on the reverse strand, counting down.
CTGCTTCAGGTATTAATATTCACCAAAGCCATGTCAACAGTATCAGGTGTTAGCAAGTATAGGCTGGCGTTCTTGATGCAAAGTCCTGGTTATAAAGTATGAATTAACATGTTATAGACAGCAGTCGCGTTATCGATCTGTGTTATCTCTCTTTCTTCTGCTTCTTTTTTTTTTCCTCAGCGTTCACCGGCTGTAAATTCAGGCGGAAAGTTCTGGTTATTTGTCCACTTCTAGAATTTAATCTTGTTCAAGAACTTAAGTTTTGCCTGCACATCAGCTTATTTGTATGCAGACTGTTGGTTTCTTACCTCACTGGTAGAAGCAGTCCGACTTCGAAGGAAACCCATAATTAGGTGACTTTTACGAGATGCTTGCTAGAAATGCAGTGCGTCTGTTCTTCTTTTACACGTAGAATGGGGTCCCTAGATCCCACACACTGGGATGTTTTATACCAGTGTTTCTCAACCTTTCTAATGCCCGACCCTTTAATTCAGTTGCTCGTGTTGTGGCGACCTCGAACAATACAAATCTTTTTTATACTACTTCATAACTTCAGTGATTACGTGTTTTCCTATGGTCTAAGGCGACCCCTGTGAAAGAGTCGTTCGCCCCACAAAAGATTCGCGACCCCTAGGTTGAGAACTGCTCTGTTATACCATAGACGCCGGAACCTGGGAGCTCAGACATGTTAAGCTCCTCCCACACTACATAAATTTAAGGGATAAGGAAGCTAGAGCACCCCCCCCCCCTTTACAAACCATCTAGTATTAGTTATTCAACCCCACTAGGACCGTACAACGAACCACCAACAGCCGGTGACACAAAGTGCCACCATTCGGATGAGAAACACCCGGGCACAAGTCCTAGAAACCCCAAATCAACTCGTATGTTGGGTTAAATTAGGGTCCCCGGCAAAAGCCGGAGTCTGGCTTAACGAAAAATGCGTCCCATAATGGGATTGTGAAGGATCAGAGTTCAGAGAAAAAAAAAATCAAACCATCTAAGGACATTTTCTGTTTACATTTTTGTGAAACATTCACATTATTTCAACGATATCACGCTATTTATTTGCGGTTCAGCTAATAATAATGATTTAATTATTAATAATATTAATTAAATTAATTAAATTAAATTAATAATTATTATGACTTTCCATTTACAGAAGACTTGAGCCGCTTGATTACTTCCTCCTCTCGCACCCTGAATTTTTTAAAGGGGGCTGAGTGCCCAGCACCCCCCCCCCCCCCCACCTCCTTTCTCACAATGATTTGTTTAGCGTGGCGCTACTGTGTGACACTACAATATAGCCAAGATACAAAGATTATAAGAAAGCAATTAATATATAACCTCTAACTGAGTTACCGACGATGAAGAAATAAAAGGGATAAAATAATCCAGAATTTCGGACATTACACTGAACAAACAAGGAGTTAGCTGGTCGAATTGTGGTACTGTGAATGTTCACTTAACAACAACAAAAACAATTGTTGTATTAAGTTTAGAGAAAAGTCGCTAAATAATGCAGACTTCAGGACATCAAATTTAATAAACAATTAAAAAGTAAAACTTCTTCACTTTGTCTTCTTTTTCTTCTTCTTCCTTGTACCTTAGTGAAGTGTCGGTGGAAATGTAACGTTCGTTGATGAGCTCTATCAAGAGCACTATTAGGACTGATGCTCATTTCTGTTAGGCTGTTGTTAATGCTATAACTCCATATTTTTTTTTGGTCTTCTACTCAAGCTATACCCGTTGTAACGTTTTAGTGTGGCTCGCTGTGGTAGATGGTACCAAGGCATTCTTGATAGTTGTCCAAACCACTTCATTTGTTGATCTTTAATAACCTGTAAGATTGGCTTTATTTGAATTTTTCGTCTGATTTCGTGATTTATTTTTCTGTGTTTGCTTTAAATAAAAAAAATTAAATAAAAAACATCAGATGAACTCTACAGCAAGGTGTCTATAGTCAAGGCGACCAGATGAGCAAAAGAAGTATCTTTCATTTCCTTATAAGAGAAAGTGAAAAAGAAGAGACAAAGAAGAAATGAAGTACCAGATAATATTTAGTCCAGGCCGTGTTGTGCTATGATACAGAGAATCGGTCATATCAGGCGGCACCGTAAGGGGACAGCGTAAACAGTGAAATAAAAATAGAGTTTGAGCATTTGTTCTTTCTAAAGCTCATGCTGTGTGGCGTTGGTAATCATGTCTAGCCACAACTTTCTGTCTCGTGTACTTTCAATTAACGCTGACACAGATGATCCCCCATGCCATGATGCCAGACTGTCCAGCATCGTTTCTCTCGGCCTCCCTCTGCCTCTCTTTCCCTCCAACTTTCCTACTGTCACGATATATTCCAGATTTCTCCCCATTACATGGCAAAAGAATATAGATTGTCTCTTTCTGATGTAGGCAATCAGTGCTCTTCGTGAGTCAGTTTCTTTCAATACGTCTTCATTACTCTTGTCATCTGTCTAGAGTATTCTCATCGTTCGTCTATAAAACCACACATCCTCAGCTTCCAAATAATCGATCATTAATTTACCAACTGTCCATGATTCTCTTCCATATATCAAGATAGAACTTATTTTGAACATTTGAGGGGCGCCATTTCGAAGACTTGCATCCTGCCGACATACGGCCCTGATGTTGTTCCCCGTGTAGGTTCAGAACCTAAGATTTTGAGAACAAAGATTAGACCCCCTGCCTACTAACTAGCATGACGTAGGAGGCGACTAATTAGTGGTATTTCCTTTAAAATCGGAGGGAATCTGCATGAGATGCAAGGAACCAATAATCTGCACACTAATGAGCTAGATCCGTAAAACGGATGTGCACGCAACTCATGCAAAAATGTGAATTCAGGGAAACTGTTTTGCTCTCAGAACAGGATGAGGGAAATTCTCCTCGCAGTGAAGGATTGGCCCTGATGCTATCGAAAGAAGCAGCGTTGGCACTAATAGACTGGGAAGCTGTGAGTCCTAGAATATTAAGAGCGTTATTTAGAACAGCGAACCAGAGGGTGAACATGTCGGTAATACAGAGTAACTTCAAAATATTAAAAATAAAGAAAGAAATGGCTAAATCACTATTTTGACGGTTGACCTGAATGATAAGTTAGCTTTAAATAACACAGGTTATAAAGAGATGATGGGATAACATGGATAGGAGTAATAAATGAAAATGAAGATTATTCACACATTTTTGCGCAGAAAATCATTTTTTTATGTGTGGAAAATTTTTCCAACATAAAAGTATACACAAGGCAACATGGAAATCACCAGACCATAAGACAACCAATCAAATTGATAACATGTGTGTAAACACACAATTCAGATAATCTCTTTATGATGTTAGAGGTTTCAGAGGTGCTCATGTATTTATTTACTGACAATTTTCTGTTGGTAAGTAAAATCAAGTTGAAACTTAAAAGATTTATAACATCTTGTAATCATAGAGACCAGTATAATGTAGGTTATCTCAGGGATAAAGGAGTTATGGAACAATTTTCATTTACAGGTTCTGATATGTAGCAGGTGTTGCACCAGTTAGCTGAAGATGTAAGCAATAAAGTCTGCTGGGATCAGATCAAGGGAATCTAGAATGAATCTTGTATAGCAGCCAAATCAAAATACAGTCTGAACATTTAGGGGCGGAATTTCAAACACTTGCATTATGCCGAGAAAATCTACCGCACGGCCCTGATGTGGTTTCCCATGTGGGTTTTGGGACTTCATCTCTAAGAACACAATATTAGACTCACTGCCCTTAAACAAGCATGTCGTAGGAAGCGACTACTTAGAGGTGTTTGCTTTAAAGTCGGAATGAATGTCTGAGATACAAGACAACAACAGTCTGCACAGAAATGAGCCAAATCTGTAAAACGTGTATGCGCGCAAAAACTCCAGTTCTGGATCAAGAATAAAGTCCAGAAGTAGTCAAACAACCGGAACCTTCCGTCGGAGTTGACAGCCGGTAAATGCTAGAGTAAGAATAAGAAGGATATGTGATGTTACAGAATAGGTGGTGTTTCATTAAACAAAAAACAATAACTTGAGAAACCTGGACAATGAACAACCATTATGAAAGACGAATGGAGGCTCAGGGTTTGTGGAGATACCGAGGAATAGTTCACATTTCGTAGAATTAAAACAGATAACAGTCATATGAAAGCGCATACATAAGTTCTCAAGTTTAAAAAAAAAAAAAAAAATGCAAATACAGGTGAAATAACCCTTCAATGTTAAAAGATGTAACACTCTTTATAGCAGTGTTTCAAAACCAGAAGGGAGGGGGGAGGGGGGGGGGCTGGGGGAAGCAAGGGGTGTTTTCAAGGGGAAAGTTAAGTGCATTTGTATTTGTAATGATTCGTTTTTTTTTAAATTTTTTTTTTCAGTTTAATTATAAATAAATTATTAAAATATTTGTTTAAAATCTATTTATAAAATAAAAAGACCAGCATTCTTGTTTTGTTTTAATAAGCAGTTTGTATATCTACATTAAACAACCTAATAAAATGATGACACAGGCATATAATTATGGATTAAGAACACATTAGCTTCTCCATACTGTTAGTTTCCACTGTTGTAGAATCTATTGTAGTTTCCACTGTTGTAGAATCTATTGTAGTTTCCACTGTTGTAAAATCTATTGTAGTTTCCACTGTTGTGGAATCTATTGTAGTTTCCACTGTTGTAGAATCTATTGTAGCTTCCACTGTTGTAGAATCTATTGTAGCTTCCACTGTTGTAGAATCTATTGTAGTTTCCACTGTTGTAGAATCTATTGTAGTTTCCACTGTTGTAGAATCTATTGTAGTTTCCACTGTTGTAGAATCTATTGTAGTTTCCACTGTTGTAGAATCTATTGTAGTTTCCACTGTTGTAGAATCTATTGTAGTTTCCACTGTTGTAGAATCTATTGTAGTTTCTACTGTTGTAGAATCTATTGTAGTTTCCACTGTTGTGGAATCTATTGTAGTTTCCACTGTTGTAGAATCTATTGTAGTTTCCACTGTTGTAGAATCTATTGTAGTTTCCACTGTTGTAGAATCTATTGTAGTTTCCGCTGTTGTAGAATCTATTGTAGTTTCCACTGTTGTGGAATCTATTGTAGTTTCCGCTGTTGTGGAATCTATTGTAGTTTCCACTGTTGTAAAATCTATTGTAGTTTCCGCTGTTGTGGAATCTATTGTAGTTTCCACTGTTATAGATTCTATTGTAGTTTCCACTGTTGTGGAATCTATTGTAGTTTCCACTGTTGTAGAATCTATTGTAGTTTCCACTGTTGTGGAATCTATTGTAGTTTCCACTGTTGTAGATTCTATTGTAGTTTCCACTGTTGTAGAATCTATTGTAGTTTCCACTGTTGTAGAATCTATTGTAGTTTCCACTGTTGTAGAATCTATTGTAGTTTCCACTGTTGTGGAATCTATTGTAGTTTCCACTGTTGTAGAATCTATTGTAGTTTCCACTGTTGTAGAATCTATTGTAGTTTCCACTGTTGTGGAATCTATTGTAGTTTCCACTGTTGTAGAATCTATTGTAGTTTCCACTGTTGTAGAATCTATTGTAGTTTCCACTGTTGTAGAATCTATTGTAGTTTCCACTGTTGTGGAATCTATTGTAGTTTCCACTGTTGTAGAATCTATTGTAGTTTCCACTGTTGTGGAATCTATTGTAGTTTCCACTGTTGTAGAATCTATTGTAGTTTCCACTGTTGTGGAATCTATTGTAGTTTCCACTGTTGTAGAATCTATTGTAGTTTCCACTGTTGTAGAATCTATTGTAGTTTCCACTGTTGTGGAATCTATTGTAGTTTCCACTGTTGTGGAATCTATTGTAGTTTCCACTGTTGTAGAATCTATTGTAGTTTCCACTGTTGTGGAATCTATTGTAGTTTCCACTGTTGTAGAATCTATTGTAGTTTCCACTGTTGTGGAATCCATTGTCCTCCTTTTTGTAATAATATTTTCTTATGTTCGGGGATGGAAGGGTGGGGATATTGCCATATACTCAAGAGGGGCGTTGGCTCGTGTCTTATACTCAAGGGAGCATTGGGTCTAGACATATACTCAAATTGGGCATTGGATCTTGCCATATACTCAAGGGGGGGGGGAGGGGCGCTGGGTCTTGCCATATACTTAAGTGGGACATTGGGTCTTGCCATATACTCAAGATGTCGTTGAGTCTTGTCCTATACTCCAGTGGGGCGTTAGGTCTTGTCATATACTCAAGGGGCGTGTTGGGTCTTGCCATATACTCCAGTGGGGCGTTGAGTCTTGCCATATACTCAAGTGGGGCGTTGGGTCTTGTCATATACTCAAATGGGGCGTTGGGTCTTGCCATATAATTCAGTGGGGCGTTGGGTCTTGCCATATAATTCAGTGGGGCGTTGGGTCTTGCCATATAATTCAGTAGGGCGTTGGGTCTTGCCATATAATTCAGTGGGGCGTTGGGTCTTGCCATATAATTCAGTAGGGCGTTGGGTCTTGCCAAATAATTCAGTGGGGCGTTGGGTCTTGCCATATAATTCAGTGGGGCGTTGGGTCTTGCCATATAATTCAGTGGGGCGTTGGGTCTTGCCATATAATTCAGTAGGGCGTTGGGTCTTGCCATATAATTCAGTGGGGCGTTGGGTCTTGCCATATAATTCAGTAGGGCGTTGGGTCTTGCCAAATAATTCAGTGGGGCGTTGGGTCTTGCCATATAATTCAGTGGGGCGTTGGGTCTTGCCATATAATTCAGTGGGGCGTTGGGTCTTGCCATATAATTCAGTGGGGCGTTGGGTCTTGCCATATAATTCAGTGGGGCGTTGGGTCCTGCCATATAATTCAGTGGGGCGTTGGGTCTTGCCATATACTCAAGTGGGGCGTTGGGTCTTGTCATAAACTCAAGTGGGGCTTTGGGTCTTGTCATATACTTAATTGATCGTTGGGTCGTGTCATATACTTAAGGGGAGCATTGGGTCTTGCCATTTACTAAAGTGGGGGGGGGGGGCATTGGGTCTTGCCATATACTTAAAGGGGGGGGGGGAGCGCGCCGGGTCTTGCCATATACTCAAGTGGGGCACTGGGTCTTATTATATACTCAAGGGAGCAATTGTATCTTGTCATATACTCAAGGGAGGCGGCCCCTAAAAAAAAAAAAGGTTGGAGACCACAGCATTAATTAATCGAGTTCAGGGTGGGGGAAAAGGCAGATAAAGAAATGTAGACAGTGATGTCATGGAGACAATAAAGTCAAGAGGTCGATGCTGATCAGTTGGTCTGAATGCTGCAGTGAGGTGAAAGGCTGATAGCGTTGACGTAGCTAACCTTCACTGAGGAGACGGTACCTGGTATTTTTTTTTAAAATTATCCCAGGTTAAAGTTAAGTTAATTAAAGTTCAGGTCGGGTGAGTCGACTTTAATACACTGGGATTTATCCCTTATGGCTGGGTCTCTTTTTTTCCAGGTTACGCAGCGTAAATTCTCAAGTCATTGCTGGCTCCCCTCTGTCGATAGTGTATTGTTGTGCTATAAGTATTGTGCTGCTGACGTCACCGGGTCGGGCTAACGATGCATCAGCGCAGCGGTTCACAAAGTGGGTGTCGAAGCACCCTGGGGTGCCGTGAGCGTATGCCAGGGGTGCCGCAGCAATTATCAAGAAAAGTCGGCTAAAAATTGTGAAATTATTTTTTGAAAAAGGCATGAAGACAGTTACAAGTAAAAATTTAAGTTGTCTTTCCTTGCCACTGTCGAAAATAGTTGTTTTTCTTGTTTGAGAACCGCTGCGTTAACGTATCGTTAGCCCGACCCGGTGATGTCAGCAGAACGTCCGTCAGCTGGAGCTGGTCGTGTACTATAGATAGACATGGGAGTGATTGCCCTTGTTCCTAGCTGATGTGACTAGGAAGACCAGCTCGCGTTTCGGGAAAATCTTTCACAATTAAAGCATTTGATGTCAGCACCAGAATACCATCGACGAGAAGAAAAAAGAAATAGTGACATCCTAAAAGATCTGAACCAACGCCTTCTTCAGATTATGGAGCCTAGGTGCTGACGTCATCAGCTTGACGTGACGTCACAACCTGGGCTAACGATGTTCCGTGATCACTCTGACAGTCTTGTTTTTTCGGTGTGTTCCCGGCCGTCCTTTGATTATTACCCACACAAATTATAGGCAAAACCTGTATTGGTATACACAATATGAAGCCACATAAATAGAAAGTATGACAGAAACTACTTACTTTTTAGCTGCATCCTCTGGAAATTATTCAGTGAACTTAGCCAGTTGTCTTTTCTTGGATGATTTATCAAGCAAGGATGTATCGTTTTGGACTTTCCTATAGTTTTTTTTTTTTTTTTTAATGTGCCAGAGATGGCAGCGCTTTGGAAGCAATGTTAACTTTAGAACAACCCTCACCACAGACAAGACGTATTTTATCTTTGAAATATACGTGTAAACTGCAAGAAACAATATACATGAGCTATTTTTTTTTTCATTTTATCAGGCTAGAAATTGTGTTTCCAACTCAGCTGATTACTGATACGTAACTTTAGAAGTCACAAATGATAAATGGCTTCCTTCCTTGAGGACTTTTGCCTATATGGTGTTAACCTTACATTCGTATGACCCGTGATTCCAACGTACCGCAATCGAAACCCACAGCTGGCTGCGAGGATTTTGATCATGGTATGGGGCCTAAAACGGGTACAAGGATGCGTGTCCTGGGAAAGTAAAGACGGCCGACGTAATGCTGAACACATTACCCACCTAGTGCCGATTGCTCTGTAAAAATATGAGTGCTCTTCCCATATGCCCGATGCACCTACAAGCGTGAAAAGGGATCTCTACTTTTACTTTTACTTTTGTATAGCTGTGTTGAGACTAGATGCGTCAGGTGATTGAAATCACACAGTCGCATTTACTTGCTAGAACTTCTGGTTATCCATTTTAGGCTTGACCAACGAGCGAATGTAGGGTAAATTTATAATGTGCTTTAAAGGGAATTTCAACGGAGGTACACAAACGAACGAACGAACGGACGAGAGAACTTTATTTTCAAAGGGGCGAAAATTGGGCAGACAGACCCGTCTTACATTAGGCTCTTCCGAAAACCCATCTTACAAACAGCAATTATATTTTATCTGTAAAGAATATTTTATTGTAATTAATATGGCAAGCTCCTTAACAGTGCCGTGATTTCCAAGAGTTCATTTTTTTTTAAATAGATTTTTTAAACATTCTTTTTTTTTTTTTTACGTTACCAAAATTAGCTCGAGTGTCAATTTTCTTCGTTTAAAGTCAGACACTTCAAAGAAATCTAAAACGTCTTCAAAGTGTGGAAAGGAAATAATCGATTTCTGGTGTTTACTTATAATCTCCGTGTCTTATCTTTATGTTGTGTCTTCTGTCTTGTATTTTTGTCTGTATTTTTCTGCTGGTAATTATACTTATCCTTAACATACCGTGACTCTTTCTCCTTCTTCGTTGTTGTTGTTGTTTTTGTTGTTGTTGAAAGGTTTCTTCTTCTCTGTCATGTCCTTCTACTTCAATTGTTAAGTTCCTCCTTTCGTTTATCTTTTTGCTTTTAGTTTGCGTCTCCTACTCTTCTTCCTTCATTATCACCATCATTTTCTCCTACTCAGCCTCATCCTTCTCTCAGCCATTGCCTTACAATGCGAACAAAGGAAGACCGTACATAATTCACAGAATTGTCTACAGTAAGGCATTGAATAAAAGCAGGAAAAAATCACCATAAATCTTTATATTTGGCACTCATAAACACCAACCCACAGGGGACTACAGTTTACGCTGCAATCGTTCTGTGGTGCCCCAAAATAACTGTGCTACATGGCTATGGGAATAAACAGGGTTTCAAGGATTTGTACCTCTTGATTCTTATCCTCCATTTTTTGGGGTGACGGGTTCAAAAATGAATGAGTTTCCTCATGATCAACATTAATGCCCCCCCCCCCTTTTCCCTTAAACTTAGCACATGGGGCATGGGAGCCGCGTTAGCGCAGTCGACAGGAGGCTCACTTTTTAAATCCAGCTGCGACTTGCTGCAGCCCACGGCCAGTGTTCGAAACCGGGCGGCTCCCGGGGTTCACCCAGCCTCTAGGAAATGGGTACCAGAGTTAACACTCTGGGGCAAATGGAAGAACGTCGCTGTAGCTACGGAGTTGAGGGCGGACTGCGACACAGGCGTATAGTTTATTATAAGCTGTACGTTCTGGTGACAGAGCACTTATGGTTTATAACTGTGTGCACATCTCCCGACTTTGCCTTTTACATTTTTTTTACATGGGACGTGTGTGACGAGTGTGTACAGTCTGTGTGATGAACCATTGTCTTCACTGCGCTTCTTGACAAGTCGCACTCACAGTCTGTGTGACACATGTCGAATGCCCTGAGACCAAACGTGCTTGTTAGGACAGAAGTCCAGAAGTAAGCGAAGATCTGTCTTTCGCTGGGCGTCAAAGCGGAGAAAAGCGGCAACCCAAGGGGACACGACATCACCGCACAAGAGAGCAAACAGAGGAAATCTTCTTCGGAGGATTTTCTGCTGTTCCCCCGTAGCGCACTGCGTAAATCAGTCTGACACAAAGGCCCATTTTAGGGCCACCACATTTTACCTTTTTAATAAGATTTTGGTTAAAATTATATTTTAAAAAAAATATCTCATGAAAATAGTATACATTGAAATAAAGAGTGACAGGGAAATAGTGCTACAGAAATTATAGTAAGAACATCATTGTCTTGCAAACAATCTGATGTATTTTTAAGGATGTCATGGAACATCACCGTGCAGAGGGCGTGATGACGTCATAATAACAGGTAAAAGAAAGCTATCCACTTTTGACATGGTAAAAAAAGAGCAGTGTTGTTACCCGTTTTTTTTTTTTCGTTTTTTTTTTTAAAACTTTCACCAGCTCTAAACTGCGGCGGACAGTGTTGCTGGTCTTGATGCAGATCTTCAATTTTGCGTGCACATCCGTTTTACAGATCGGACTTATCTGTATGAAAACTGTGGCTTCCTAGCCTATTTTTAAACAAAACAGCCCTAATCCTTCTACGACAAGCTGGTTTGGATAAGGAGGAGTGGGAAGGGGGTTGAAAAAGTGGGGGGGGGGGGGGGGGGCAGCAGGTATGATACATTCATTGTCCTCCAAAAATGGAGCCCTGAAAGCTACGCAAGGATTTTGATCAGTGAGGGGGTGAAACATATTGGCATCCAAGGGGCAATCTCCATCCCCTGATTCTCATCGACAGAACACGTCTTCCAAGTCCGCAGACCTCTCTTCCATATCCTAGGTGCGGACCACAAACAACAATGACCTACGTCTTTTACGTAAATACACATCATCTGGTGCGCAGTGTTTTACGCCATTCAAGTCTTAAGTCAGTTTCACGTATAGTCACAAGCTACAGCCATCCGTAATCACCGAAAGCAAAGGAGCGTCGCACACAACCATCTGCCGCAACATTTATACTGACTCTCTTTTTAAAAAAGGGGATGGGGAAAAAGGGGGGGGGTGTGATCTTGTCGTTTAGAGCACTACATCTTCAAGATGGAAAAGCTGTCGTCAGTAATACATATACAGATCTTTTCAGGAATCATCCCTGACCCGCTATCACAACCAAGCGACGTGGCCTCCTGAGTAAAGGAGTCCTTTTGCAGCAAGATACTACTCGATTCCATAATGCCCATGTTACGGTAGAAACAATCAAAGACCTCCAATTTCAGTGCTTACAATATCCCTCGTACTCGCCAGACTTAGCCCCCATATGATTTCCCACTGTTTGGGCAACTTAAAGAGTCACTGGAGAGACTTTTTGGTTCGTTGAACAGGCACAGCAGGTTGTGCTTGAGTGGTTACACATTCGACAAAAATATTTTCTATTTTAAATTTATAAAAGAAGTAAACTTTTCATTTGAAGACTCCTTGCATCACAGAAAATAAAGCTACTGCAGCTACCTACCTAGTATGTGTGATATAATTGTCATGAGATAACACTTACATTTCAGATGGAATAATCCCCGTGTGGGTTGAGGGGGCCCATTGTGGGGAAAACAAGAAAAGACCTACTACTTCCCATCAAGCAGAAGTCTACTAATTGGGTAGTTCCTTTGAAGTCAGAGTGCCTTTACTGGAGCGGCAAGGAACAGCTAATCAGCTGCAGACAAACAAGCCAGTATAACGGATGTACACGCAAGACGCAGGGCCTGACACAAAGCCAAAGTCGAAATGAACGAACAACCAGGACTTTCCACTGGAGCTTACAGTCGGTTAATGGACAAGAAGAAGATAGAATAATGAACTATGCCTATGTACATTTTCTTTGCCATAAAAGAACTATAAATACAGAGATAACAACTTTGAAGAAGGTGTAAATTAAACGTTTTCAAAAATACAGTTAAATAAAATGACCCTTTTTACGCTAGTGGTGGGTTTAGCATCTTTTTTTTTTTTTAAAGTCCATACCGTGGGATGATATCGTTACATACCGTTAGTCATGTCTGTCTATAACCTTCTGTCTCGGGTACTTTCAATCAACTCTGACACAGATGATTCTCTATGACATGATGTCAAACTGTCCAACATCTTTTCCCTCGGTCTCTTTCTGCCATTCCTTCCCTCCAAATTTCCTACTGTCACGATGTACTCCAGTTATCTCCTTCTCCACAGAATGTAGATTGTCTCTTTGTGATGTGGGCAATCAGTTCTCTTCGTGAGCCAGTTTTTTTCAAGACGTCTTTGTTACTCTTTTTATCTGTCCTGGGTATACTCATCATATGTCTATAAAACCACATCTCTGCAGCTTCTAAATAACTTTTCACTAATCTATCAACTGTCCGGGATGGGTCAGGCATATGATGCTACTAACATGTGTAGAGATTAAAAAAAAAACACTAGTGAGGTGATATGGTCAACCTCAGGCTATCCGCCTATTAAGGTTAGTTGCGTATCCTTTACAGGACGTTGCAGAACCAACCCCAACAGGCCCTGGCTGTTGTGTGGTTTTTCTAGGCAAATTTACGTCCTGTAGTTGCCATTGCTTTCTGGAGGGTCGGCTTTCTTGATACCACTGTCGAAACCAACGCAAGGCCCATGGTCCGCAGCTGGGATCGAACCCAGCATCTCGGCATTACGAAGCGTTCGCATCAACTTAGCTACAGAGCCGACTAGCCGCCTATACGTCCTAATCGTAGACTAGGTCCACCTGGAAGAAGCCAACATCAGTTTTGAGCAAAATCCGCCTCGAAGGGGATGCAAACACAAGAACTTCGGGACTGGCAGGCGAGGTTCTAGCCACTGAGCTAACCTAGCTGTCAAAGAAAATAAGAAGCCACATAAAATTAACTGTCACCTGTGGACATAACGTGAATGATCTGTTTACTGGTATTGTCTGACGTACATGCTCCAGCCTGTTTAAGCAATCAATAACATGCTAGATGAGAGCACAAGGGCGAAGCTTTCTACTCATCCCCAATAGTCACAGCTTGAATGCACTGATTTCTACTCACACGCAAGGCTTACGGTTGGAAATGACTGTCACCTGTGTCATCACTATTTTGAATGTAGTATGTTATGTTATGTTATGCACTGTTTTTTGTGTGGAAGGGGGGGGGGATGAGGGGGGGGGGGGGGTGCCTACTTGGCTATGTTCTTAGTACGTTAGTTTCTATAGCGAGGTGCACCCGCCATTTTGAGGTGACAGGTTCGTTTCCCGGCTCGGTAACTATAGCGTGCTATAGCTTGCTCCGAGCTGCTACCTGACAATTTGACACCTTTAGATCATAATTCCTTTTCTATGGCAGACAGACAGGATCTGAAGGTTTGACACCGTTTAGAAAAAAAATTTCATTGCTCATGGCAGCTCAGCAGAGCATGACCTGATATCTTACTGAACTTCACAGGAAGTTATAATTCAGGCACCCGTTAAGGTCAGACCAGCAGAAACCAGATTTAGACCCTAAGTAAAAGTTAAAAAAAAAAAGTAAAGGACCCTTTCCACGCCTTTGGGCGTATAGGGCATATAGGGCTAGACCTATAATTGTATGGACCAACGGCACAAGATGGGTGATGTGGTCAGCATCACGCCGGCCGCCTCTACTTCCCGGGACTGCACTCGGTACCCACTCAAGGCTGGGACGACCTGGGAGCCAAGGTCATTTTTTAAGAAAAGTCTGGCTCAAGACCCTAAGCACTGAAGAGATTTTGCATCCCCCTTCTCCCTAACAGTAAAATGTGCCGCTAGGCAAACCGGTGCCCCTACAACAACCACTCACAGAAATGAAAAATAAATGGTCACTTCACATTCATATAGGGCCCCTGGCAAGTGCTCATCAGGTCAATATGTTTAGACAGCAAATGTATCCTCATATATATGTAATGCAAAATATAAACAATAATAAATATAATATAAATTTTATCGAAATTAAAGAAAACACAGTAAGATGAAAAATAATATCTACGTTTGTATACTTTCACTTTGTTTATATTTCGAACGTTTTCTCTTATTATTTTTCCAACTGCATAGTCTTTGATTGGATTATCAAAATAAATCGTGTAACACAACTTATGAGACACCCAGTCTGCCTAGCTGCATTGTTGTTCCGATGGGATTTTCTAAAAACTATAAATCGGCTTAGGGTGTGAGGGGAAAATACCCTCAGCTCCTAGGCTATAGACAATTTAAGCAGTGTCCAGTCAGTTTGTGGATCCCTAGGCATTTAGTTAGTGTGCATAATGTTTAATCAGGCTCGGCACATCAAAATCGTGAAGCTGACACGCAAAAACAAATCCCACCAGAACCAAAGGACCAAAATAAAGGACCCAGACAGGATGCAAAGATGGACAACACGTCACACGATTAGGAAGACTTAGCTATTTATAATGGCACGTAAGCCATAAAAACCATTTAACTTAGTGCGCAAAAAAGATCTGAGTCAATAGATTTGGTACATGAAAATCAGACCATAATTATAACCAAATCCGTTCGCAACAGGTTAAAAATTGTCAAAGTTTTGCTTGTGTTCTTCTGAAATTGACTCGGTTCGGACCCCGCGTTTAAGCTTAGCACTTTGTAAATCCCACTGCATTAGCACATTACAGAGAGTAGGTCGAAAGGTCATCACTCCGGCAAAACGTTGTGGTTGAATTGATAGAGAACTTAATGGACAGAACAGATGTTTGTGGAGAACTTGATCTCTGACCGCTCAACACACACGATAACAGCATCGACAACGACGACGATGATGATAATGATAAATGTATTGACTCAGGCGGAAAACACAGCTGCCAGTTAGTACCCTTGTTTTGTCTCCCTGGCGAAGTCGTTAAATCGTTAACCTTGTCCTCTGAAAGTTTTGGGTTCGATTTCACTCCTCCGGTTGCTTCGCGAACGCAGATGTTCCTGAGCTACAGAGCTGGTCTTTTGTGCAAACCAAACTCTCTTGCAGGCGACCAGCCGCTTTGCTCACAAACATACACATATATGCACAGAGCCTGAAAGAGTTTGAAAGAGAGATGGAGAGAGTGAGACTTCATCATATAGGATAAAACCTTACTGTCTCGACTATAAGTAGCCTTTGAGGTATAGCCTAAGATAATGTGCGTTATTTACATACTACTGTTACCTGCACATCTTTTACGGAAAAAACGTAACCTGTATGTCTTTTACAGAAAACACTTAACCTGCATATCTTTTACGGAAAACACTTAACCTGTATATCTTTTACAGAAAACACTTAAACTGTATATCTTTTACGGAAAACACATAACCTGTATATCTTTTACGGAAAACATTTAACCTGTATATCTTTTACGGAAAACACATAACCTGTATATCTTTTACGGAAAACACTTCACTACAGTGTGTTTCAAATGTAGTGTCCTCACAAATATCTCGATATCTCCTGTACGGATCAACATAAATTTTCACACGTTGCCTTAGATTTGTGGTCATATTTATGAAGCTTTAGACCGAATTAAATAAATGCAGGTAATGAAGAGCTGGATACTGTTACCAAAGATATAACTCTACCCTATGTTATAGAACTGACAATTCCGCTATGACTTTTCAAAACAAAATATCTCCTCATGTAATGCTGTATTGTAGTTTGGGAATGAGAATATCTTAACTACCTGGGGGTTCTTGATTAACATGCTGGTAATATCCTAGGTTAAGGCTATGTAATTACATTTCTGATTTCTGTGGCAAGGTAAAAGTGCGATACGGGATATTAACGACTTAATTAATTGTCTCTCTGTAAAGATGTTAGGCTGGTATAGTTGAGCATGTCGTATGTAAAGTTTATTTTTCTTATCCTGTCTTTTATACTTGAATCAAGAAGAGATGTGTCCTCATCATGTCATATATTCCCAAAGGCGGCAGTAGATGCAACGTGAATTATGGAGATGGCACAATCAAAGTTTTTAAAAATTCTTTTTTCCTATTCTTCTGCTTTACTTCCTCGTTTCTGCTTCGGGTCTCGAGAGAGATGTAATGTTCTGCTTCTTGCTTTTTTCACCACCTCGACTTTAGACACATCGTGTTTGTGTAGAGCTTCTTTGATGCTATCTTTCCATCTTGTTGATGGTCTACTTTGTGCTCTATGTCCATCTACTCTTTTAGTGTATCCGTTGTGTTATATGGCGTACACGGTGTTCTCTCTGAATGGGAAAAGTACCCGATTTACTGTTTTTGTATGTTTCTAATTGATTCCCTTTGAGAAAAAAAAAAAAAAAAAAATTAAACTTCGACCACTTTCAGACTGCTGCTAGCTAGCCGAAGCTGCTAACAGTCTCCGTCTATATTTGTAGTCTGGTTTATTTGCGTCACTTTCGTGACTATAATTTTAGTATTTGCGCCGTCTCTGGTTTATTTGCGTCACTTTCGTGACTATAGTTTTAGTATTTGCGCCGTCTCTGGTTTATTTGCGTCACTTTCGTGACTATAGTTTTAGTATTTGCGCCGTTTCTGGGCTTGATGCTTCCTTTCTTTGAGTCAGACCACCCGTTCTCTGTCCAGTTGTTAGCTGTTTACTATTTGCCTTTTCCTTCCAGCTGTTTCCCCTTTGGTTTCATCTTCGTCTGATTTGGTGTGGCGGTTAACTTCGCTTTACACTAGCGAATGCACTATGTGCACTTTACAGAGGGAACTACAAACAGTGAAACATCATACGGTCTTATAGTAACCCCAGCCTTGCTGGTTAAATGAGAGGATTCTGGGTTTGCCCACATCTATTCCCTACTGTTATTAAATTTGAATATTTAAATATATTAAAGTTATACTAGCTTTTGTTCACTGACACAATTACAGTTAAAATGAAACTTCAGAAAACTGTAAGAACATTAAAACTACATTTATTTTGAAAATTCAAATGATAATTAAATAAAAGGCTGTGGATAAAATTATCCTGTTATATAAGGTAGGTGGTCAACTGTCCACTTAGCTGTAGCTTAGGTTTATGTTGTCAGCTTCTGACTAAGCTTCGGAAACACATCAGGCAGGCCGAATCTTCCAGTCCAGTCCGGACAATCGGGTATCTGCAGCTA
>CAJHNH020001780.1:457639-465453 GCA_905116865.2 Candidula unifasciata | reverse complement strand
AGCACACAAAAAGAAAAGGACATTCCTCAGACGTAATTGCTTCCGATGTGTCGGCACACTAGTACTCCTTGAAGGGTTTAACATGCTTTACACACACAGACATACAGTCATATTTCACAATATTCTTCATTTTAACCACATGGGTTCACATCACAATGAATGAGAAGCAGGGAGTGAGTTTACCAAGAGCAGAAACTCATAACAGGTGCTTTGCACTGTTTGAAAATAAATGGGATTGACATATCTCCATACTGGGTGCTGGTATAGATGTCAAAATATACAATCATAGATGACAATGGGCTTTCCATCTGTCACAGTATTAACATAAAATATACAACACTCACTCCAGTTTAAATCTAAATCCACACATGTGCTAATCTTTTTCAGCAGAGTTTAGAAGTAGTGAAGGTTGAAATATAATTATTACAATTGTAAGGCCACCTGCTGCAGTACTGAAATATTCCTAGTACTAGGGAAATATATCTAGAACAATAATAATTACAAGCATGGGCCATACATCTTTCTTCTTCTCTGACAGTGGGAATATTAAATTCAGCCTCACTGTGGTATTCACTTTTCCAAGCTCTTAAACTAGTCTCAGAATTATCTGGACTAAATCTAAATTAAAGCAAGACAGTGATTTATTAAGCTAATATCACCATGAGGTAAAAATCAACTTAGAAGGGATTAGGTATAATGAATATACAATTCATTCCTTTTTAATTGTCCCACCATGCTGGAAACCGGAACTGGCCGAGATTTCACATGAGGACATAATTATCACTTAATTAATATAAGTATAATAATTAAAAATACCAATGCACGTTTCTAGTAGTAGCAAATAAACATTAATTCAATCATCAATTAGATAATATGTTTGCATACATGTACATACTAGATCATAAACGTGGTTAGTGAGGATAAAGAAATTTATCATAGTTTTTGAGCCATGTGGGCATTAAATTTCAGAGTTCAGCCTGTAAAATTAATTCAGAGGAATAAGCAGCAATACATCAAATTAAACTTATTCTTTTAACTCACCCCTGGCAGGGAATTCAAACTCAGGCAACAAGACAACAGAACTAACTGAACTGTGTCAATTTGGGGAGAACAAAAATCTTGACTCCCCCAATTGAGCCTGGAAAGAAAGAATGGAAGATGGGAAGTCCTACCAAGGGGGAAGTTACTCTTTGTTACCCCTTGCACTACTCTTCGCCTTTATTACCTTTCAACTCTTTAATTATAATTTTGCTACAGTAAAGCATTAAGAAAAAGTTAAGGAAATTTCTTAATTAATCCAGTGTTATTATGCTAATTAAAAGCAATAGGAAAATGTTTAGAACTTTGATAATAATATTATCTAAACAAAGCAATCTTTAAAAGGACAGAAACAGCTGTCCAGACCAGCTCGTCACATATGGCCAGGCGTATTTCGTCGGACAGGAGATTCTATACATAACGTCCTTTGGACCACCATTTATAGTTTTGAAATTTTGAATATTTTACTTTGCCAAAAAGTACTTAAAACAGTTTTTGATTTTGGATAGATCTGAAATGTAAAAGTATTTCGCGTGTGTGACCATAGTGGTTCTTTGTATGTAAGTTAAAACCGGTTCTGTCCCAGCCTTTTCTCTTCTGGCTTCGTTTTCAATTTGACCCCTTTCTGTACACAGGTCGGCTCTGTGGCTAAGTCGATACGAACGCTTCGTAATGCAGGGGAGCCAGGTTCAATCCCAGCTGAGGACCATGCGCCTTGAGTTGGTTTCGACAGTGGTATCAGGGGCCAACCGTCGAGAAAACAATGGCAAACCACTGGACGTAAATTTGCCTTGAAAAACCACACAACATCCGGGGGCTGCTGGGGTCTGTTCTGCAACGTCCTGTAAGGGATACGCAACTAACCTAATCTGTACACGGTGATAGCAGAGGAAGGGTTAGTTAGTTTAGTTCGTTAGTTAGTTAGTTCAATTAGTTTAGTTAATACGTTAGTTAGTTAGTTGGGTTATCATCATTGCACTCCGGACATCTCCCCCCAGTATGAACCCCAACGTCCGATAGCTAATAGTACCTGTTCTATGTTGATTAACAAGTCTTCAGGTGTGTCTAATGTGCGTCTCGTTTTTTGCTATGCCGATCTTAATTGACAAGTCTGCCATTCTGGCGAGTGATGTGGATTAACTGCCCCCAAAGTCCTCTATCCTTCCCATTTCTCTAAGGGCATTAATAATATCAGCGAGATCCATAGGCTGATAGTCGGCAGTGATAGCGGATCCAGCCAACCTATCAGCTCTTTCATTTCCACCGATGCCTGCGTGTCGCGGAACAAAAAATGGAGGGTAACATTACCAAATTGACATCCAAGACAAGAAAGAGATAGAGGCTGCTGCAGATTTATTTCTACCAACCTCCATCGTGGAGAACGGCGTAATGCTGACCACATTACCCACCTAGTGCGATTGACGGTAAAAATATGGGCGCCATATACTAGATACGCCTACAAGCGTGAAAAGGGATCTTTACTTTTTTTTTTTTTAACTTTCACCGTGGCGACCGCACCTGACTGAACAATTCCCGAAGAAAGTTTTACCTCAGAATCAACTTTGTGTGTGTGTGTGTGTGTGTGTGTTGATGCTGGCCATCTCATGATTCACTCTCCTCGTTTCCTCTTATTGATATCCTCAGTTATGATCGCCTTTTCCGTCTCCCTTTATTTCGTTTGGCCTGTTGGTTTTAGTTACGAGTTTCCAATGATCCTGCTTAAATATTTGATGAAAAAGTGTTCTAACCGGCGCCAGTTAACTTTTCATCTCTCGATTAACTTGAATTTCTGCTGTTCGCTCGTCGGTTATCTCCCTGACTATCTCTGTCTGTCTACCAGTGTTGCCACTTTGGATGTTTTACATCCAGATTTAGATGTTTTCCCATGCATTAGATGGCGTTTTTGACGTTTAGATGGTAGATGTTTTTCTATATGTTTTTCATTTGGAGTGAATTTATCAAATCTAACCTAAGAAACAGGATGAAATTGAACCTTTTAAATGCTATCTTGACAATAAAATGCGGCCTGATAAGAGTAGGAAGTTCCACTTATCAGCTCCATGATTGGATATTAAAAGAACAGCTAAAGCATACCAGAGTCATTTTGGATATGAAGCTTCAACTTCATCATCCAAGCTAAGTTTATCCCGTGGATCTTGTAAGGCAGACTTCAGATGAGGACATGATTCTATAGGGTAAGTCATATCAATTGCTATATAACTTGTGACTCTTTCCATTTGGATGTTTTTTTCTAGATATTTTCCACGCAAATTTAGATGTTTTCAGATATTTTTTGACTCTATTTTGGATGTTTTTTGTTAAAGAAAAGTGGCAACAGTGCTGTCTACCTGTCTGTTTTATGTCAACCTTTCTGACAGACCTGCCTGTACCTTTGTGATTCTAAATAAAATAAAGTTTCTTTCATTCGTTTTATCTATCTGTCATCACGTATGTTTATGCATCTATCTGTATGTCTGTCTATCTTTTTGTCTTCCTTTCTGTGTATTCGTCTGTCCATCTATATGTCTGTTCGTCTATACATTTTTCTTCTTCTCTTCCACCTTGTACAACAGCGGAGTGTCGGGTGGGCGGGTGGGGGCTAGGGGGTGGGTGGGTTTTGATGTAACATTCGTTGATGAGCTCTGTCAAGAGCACTATCAAAACTGATGTTCATTTCTGTAAGAATGTTTTTAATGAAATCACTCCATATTTTCATAGGTCTTCCACTCACTCTATACCCGTTGTAACGTTTTAGTGTGGCTCGCTGTGGCAGATAGTACCAGGGCATTCTTGTTATGTGTCTAAACCACTTCATTTGTTGTATTTTGATGACTTTTAAGACTAGCTTTATTGCTAGCATTTGTCTGATTTCCGTTTGTCTAATTATCTGCATATCTGCTAGTCTGTTTATTTGTATTCCTGACTTTCTTTCCTCTGCAAGTCTATTTGTCTATCTAACTGTACATCTGGCTATTAATCTGTCTGTCTGTTGGTCCCAGTTTTCTTAACTGCGTGTGTGTATCTCTAAATTTTAAACTACCTGTGCGTGTATTTTTAACTAGTCTTGAATATCTCTAAATTCTTAACTATTGTTGTGTATCCCTACATTTTAACCACTTGTGTGTATCTCACAATTTTTAACTACCTGTGTGTATCTCTAAATTTTTAACTTCATGTGTGCATCTCTAAAGTTTACAGCCATTATCTTTAGCATTTCTAGAAGAAAAGAACAGCTAAGAAGTATCAACACAGCCTAACCGAATTCAGCCACAAATTCCCATCCAGTTTACCCATTTAAGCTGCTCAGGTGGATTATCTTGCTTTATTTGTTCAGCGGCCTCTTTGTTTGACTTTCTTTCCACTTAGTTTTGTTTATAAATCATTGTTGAACTGACTGCTTGCCAATTTTGTTTTTATTCTTGTCTGAAAAACGACGTTTATTGATGCAAACATAAACATAAGATTTGAAACAGGGAAAAGGCATTTTATTTTGCCTATAGCTGCGTTGTTTTTTCTGATTTCTTTTCGCTGATTTGCATTCAGGTTGAAATGCAAAAAGCTCGTTGTTCTTTAGCTCTGGACGTGTAGTCTTGTTTACGTTTTGAATCTTCTGCTTCTTTTTCTCTAATGCTGTTCTGCCTTCTAGCAAAATGTTTTGAAGGTATCATGTGCGAGCCTTGGTATGTGTTCCCATCATCATTATCATAAACCACTTCTGCCGTTAAGCTCCGTGGGGAGGAATAATTTGCGATCCAGTGCACGTTGGCTGCTACTGGCTATTGTCATGCCATGAAGGCGTAGAGTGTCTTTAATGTTGTCGATCCATGTTTTCCGCGGCCGTCCCTCTTGCTCTGGTAGCTGATCTTATGAGATGTAGTGCTCGTGATGGTATTTGATCTTGCTGCATTCTAACGAGATGGCCAAACCACTTGATCTGCTGTTTCTCGATGAATCTAGTAAAAGGTGTCGTTCCCACTATTTGCCTGATATTTTTATTATTCACTCGATCTCGGATGGTTAGGCTGGCTGCTTTTCTCATGCATCTCATCTCGCAGGTGGTGATTTTGCGTATATTAGCTTTAGATAGTGTCCATGTTCTGCACTCGAATGTGTTATGTAAGTAAAAAAGGTCCGTTTTACACGCCTTCGGCATAGGGCTAAATTCATATATTTCACAGACCAACAGGCAAGACCGTTGGTCATGTGATCAACACCACGCCGGCCACCTTTACTTCACAGGACATTACCTGGTATCCATTTAAGGGTGGTCGACATCGGAGCCAGGGCCGTCTTTCGGAAAAAAGGTAGCTCTGTTAGGATTTGAACCCACGACCTGCGGATCCATAGACGAGCATATAACCGTTACACTAGGCCGGGTCGCATGTACCTTGTAGATACTGGTATTCACGGCCTCGGATGGCCCCTCTATCCATCACTTGCCTGTTTAATCTCTAGGTCCGCTTCCATTATGTCTATGTGACAAGGCTCTCTGTGGTGCACTCTCTGGTACTGGTCTTGATACATGTCCGAATCATTTGATCTGATTTAGTTTAAAAAAAAAATAAACCAAAAAATAAAAACTACATACAAATTGCTCGGTTTCAATTTTGAACTGTAAAAGCACCCTACATATTTCTGGTCACATTATGTATCAGTTTGAATCAGTTGCCAACTCTCCAGCGAAGATTAGCCACAATATATCTCAGCCATGCTCGGTCTTTCGCCTCGGATGTAAAGGTAAAGGTAAAGTCGGGAGATGTGAACCAGCGTCATTGTACACGGTTATAAAACGTAACTGCTCTGCCACCAATACGGACAGCTGATAAGAACTGTCCGTCTGTGTCGCCGTTCGCACGTAACGCTGTAGCTACAGTGACGTTCCTCCATTTAGCCCAGAGTGTCAACTCTGGTACCCATTTCCTAGAGGCTGGTTGAACCCCGGAAACCGCCCGGTTTCGAACACCGACCGCAGATGGATTTAAAAGCGAGCCTCTTATCGACTGCCCTAGACTACTGTTCATCCATCTCTTGACGTTATCCTACAAATTGTATCACTGACTACTTCTTGCTCGTTTGCCTTTGACTTTCCCTTTCAGTATATTTTTCTCCTAAGAATTTTGTGTCTTTTAATCATCGTTAACATCATAAACCACTTCTGCTGCTAAGCACCGTGGGAGGAATAATTTACGTTCCAGTGCACGTTCCCGTGTATTTTAATATTGTTGATATATTTCACGTCTCTCTTTTATTTCCTTCATCAACACTGCTGTCTTGACCAGTCTTCTCAAAACCTTCGAATTTGACTGATTTTATTTCCATAAAAACCATCCATTCTTCTGTATATCAACGTCTGTAGAGACAGTACTAATTTCTAATCACTTCTTCATAGTTCACGTTTCTGCAGCAGGATTAGGCTTACATAACATTTGACAGTTATAACTGTTAATGTTTATTTTATCTATCCTTGTCTTAGATGTCGGCGTCTGTGGCTTAGGCGTTTGCGAACGCGCTTCGTAATGTCGGGGTGCCGGATTCGATCCCTGCTGCGGACGGTTACGATGGTTTTCTACCGTGGTACCAAGAGCTGACCGTCCAGAGAGCAATGGCAAACTACTGGACGTAAATTTTCCTAGAAAAACCACAACAGCCATAAAGAGCTGGGGTTGGTTCTGCAACGTCATGTAAAGGATACACCGCAACTAATTTAGTCTTAGGTGAGGTTTCAGAGGGCTGTGTTGTCTTGAGGCATGGTGTCCGCCTCGAGTGCCAGAGGTTCTGGGTTCAGTCCCCAGTAAGGGTTTGGATATTTTCACGTGGACTTGGACTTCTAGCTATTCCACCTCGTCTCTGGTTAGTGAGATCGGACGCCCGTGTGCATTGCTGCACACGTAAAAAAAAAAAAAAAAGACTGGCAGTTCACCTCCACGCGGCTGTAAAAGTACTACTACTAGGGAAAAAAATGCTTTACTACAAATTGCGGTACTCACCTCCAGCTGGTTGGTAAAGTAGTGCCTTACAAAAAAAAAAAAAAAAAAGCCCCTGGTAAAGTAGTAAGTAGTATTCGCGACCAGCAACTTATGAGGCATGTGATACCAAACTCAACCCTGAGCAATCCTATTATTCTTCTTCAAAAAGCGTGGAGGCACCTATTTATTTTTTCCTTTAAAACTTACATCAGCCCCTAAGTCGAATAAAAATTTACATTTTCTTTTAAAAGAGCATTTTTAGAGGATTATAGAGTATAATTTGTGTGATTTTGCGAACACATACTTTATTATTTATTTTACTGTACATTAAATGTTATTATTCGTTTATTTAAGAATTCCAATATTTTAGAGTTTTCTTAAAATCATCATTATTATATAGCAGATCCTTTGCAGAACGTCGCTCTCATCACAGTCTGCATGAACGAAACTCGGTCTCTCGCCAGTTCTCCCGCCTCATGCACTTTTATATTCAAGGAATCACTTATATCCTGTGCCCATCTTCGTGTTGGTCGGCCACTGTCCCTCTTTTCTGCTACCGTGACTTCTGTTATTATTTTTTTCCAATCCGTCGTGGCACTTGATATGATCTAAATATTTCAGCTTCTGAGATAAGATATTGTTTATCAGCCAATCATCCTTGATGTTCAGATCATTTAAAATGTCAAATTTTCGTCTCCTTTTTTTTCTATAGTATAAAAGTTAGTAACGTATACTTCTCAAGACATCGCAGAACTAACCCCAGCAGTTTTTGCCTGCTGTGGTTTTTGTAGGCAAATTTACATCCAGTAG